>JAGFMF010011830.1:8390104-8575413 GCA_019455555.1 Galemys pyrenaicus | reverse complement strand
CCCCCCTGGCCGGCAGCAGGGATCGAACTCGTGCTTCAGTGGCTGCGATTTGCTTCGTAGTGCGTTGCTTAACCCACTGCGCCACCAGGGGAGGCCCCTGAATCATTTTTCTTAATAAACTTCACAGAAAAGGGAAAAAAACTTATTTCATAGTGTTATAACACATATTGAGAGTATACTAGGTTCAGTGCTAAGTACTTTATGCACATTCTTTCAATTCTCCTGGTTATCCTCATTTTCACAGGTAGAAACTAAAATCACAAAAACTAAGCAAATTATCCAAGGCCATAAAAAGCTCAATGTTTGAATGGAGGCTCAAACCTAGATCTGCTAATATACACAAACTACCTGAATATTTAACTGACAGGTATCTTTTTTCCTACTTTAATAGAAACTGTAACATATACGGGTACTTGGTATAGTAAATATATTTGATAAATGCTTACTGAAAAACTGCTAAAAGTAAACAAAGATAATAAATGTAAGAAAGTAAAATATTTTGAGAAAAATAGTAACTGTTCAATATGCCAAAAGGATAAGTCAGTTTTTTTTTTAAATTTTGGTGCAATTTTATCCATTAATTTGTCAAACGATAAACAGAAATGCACCAAAATGTATCAGTGAATGTGGACATATTATACATATCAATCAATGATACAAATAATTACACCACAGTCATCAGTGCCAATTCATACATAGTTGTATTTTAGGTTCAGAAATAACGCATAACATCATCAACTTCTCATGGTATATTAACCTTTTTAAAGTGGTTAAGAAATTAATTTTAATTCATCTTAATTTTAATTCAGCTGTGCTGATTACAGTCCAGGACACCACAATAAAATACTATTTCCCCATAACTGAGAGAGAAGATGTTAATTCAGCCTTTGTCAATGATAATGGACAATACTCTGAGGCTTTCTGACCACAATTTCCTTATGATTAAAATGTGATTGTTAATAAATAAAGTAGTTCTCAAAATGTATCGCTTTAGTCACACAGGGTTTAGCAGAGATGCCTCAGAAACTCCCCAGGGAAGTAAAATAATGTCAAGGCATCAAGATAAGGGTTTTGGGCCTAACATTTCTACTGAGGTTCCCACAACATTGTTGACATATTCTATTATATATGCTGGCATTTTATATAAGATGTTCTTTATCACACTTCTTCCAAAGAGTAAAAAACATTTTTTCCTCAAATATCAGCACCAATATTATGAATCCATAATTGAGAAGCAGCAGAGAAAACCCTGCTTGGGTGAAACCCAGCTCTACCAATTTATAAGGTCTGTGGCCTTGAGAAGTTATTTACTTTCTTGTGCTTTAACTTCCTCATCTGTTATTGGGGTGTTGTAATTCGTAAATACATGTAAAGTGCTCTAGACTTTAGAAAGTGTTTAAACAACTATGTTTGTGATCCTTTTATGTTCAAACACATTTACTTAAAAAAAAAAATCCATAAACAGTTGACTCTTCTTTCCTCACATATTAAAAAGTTAAAGGAAGTTGGATTTTCCTTTAAAGGTAAAATATTTACCTTAGAATTTATTCCTTTGAAATGGACTTTGGCTAATCAATGAAAAGCCTTTTTTGTACTTTCTGGTCCTCAATTATGGTCAAAGAGGAGTGTCAAGTCTTGATAGATGGTTTCCATACCCATAATGAATCATTACTGTCTAAAATGTGACACACTCTTCCCTCTATACTACTCAAGAGGTGTCAAAACCAGTTAAAACAACATATTGCAATGGTAATTATAAAGAATGTATTTCTGAGAGATGATGTTAATACTCTAAGTGTGATTCCTTAGGGTCCTTAAAAACATGATGTATGATGCAGACTGTCCCAGAACAAGACTTGTGCCAAATCTTTACTTTCCAGCATTTTCTACTTGTGGTTACACTAAAAAGCCGTTATAAGTATTCCCAGCTTTCTTCTGTTTTTCATAACTGAGGCTGAAGAAAACTAGCACATCAAAATAAAAATCTATAATAATTGGTTCCTTACAAGTATTTAACAAAAAGAGAACCAAAAAGGAAAAAAAAAAAATTGCTTACTTGATTGTCTGCAGAAACCTCACTCTGTCATTGATCTCATCTGGGATCTTACTGAGAATTTGTTTAAGTGCTCGTGCCTTTTCATTTAGGTCCTGGAATTCTGGCTCTGGACGTTCAATCATATATTCTGATGGCAAAAAACAAACAAACAAGCATAATATAATAAAAAGCTACTCAACTTCCCCCCAATTCAAATCTAAGAATTCCCAATGATGGTTAAAGGGGTGAGGGTATGAAGTGAGAAAGATCAGATAATTAGGAAAGACTATGTTACAAAGCAAAAATCATTAGATTTCAATTTAGTTCAGTAATAACATTAAAACTATCTCCAAGTAAAATATCTGAAAATGAAAGACAATATAGGGTAAATAGAAATCCCCATGCAATCCTAAAATAAGTAAGTAAAATAGAAATTGAAAAGGAGGCCTAAACAGTTCTATCAGGCCTCTGAAGCTATACTACACAAGGAAACCTTAAGTAAGTAATAACGTTCATCACAAATACAAATGTAATATATATCTGTCAATGGGGAAGAGAATTTTAATAAACTCTATTGAATATATAATGGTTCATTATACCACAAACAACCTACAAAAATCTTCAGCACATTTTTAAAACTCACTGGAGGTAAAAAATACCAACAGAAACTCAACACAAGGGCTGAGGTCACAAAACATCAACTTTGGAAAGGAAATTTAATACCACCAGGGAGAGGCAATATAAATTTATCAACAGATTCATTGTAGATTTGGAAACCTTATAACTCCACCAAAATATGAGTTTGACTGAGTCTAAATAAAGCAGTAAGTGTTCAAGTCTTGATGGGGAATTTACTATCAGTTATGAACTCAAAATCTACTTCTGGATGAAATCTTTGTCATTTTTCACAACTGGCATGAGACTGGAGGGGATTATGCTAAAGGAAGCAAGTGAGAAGGAGAAAGACAAATTATCAGGTGATTTTATTCATATGTGGAATATGAAGAAACAAAGAACAAGAAAATTAAAACAAAAGAAACCCTAGAAATCTAATTTCAGAATTGAGCCAGTAGATGGGGGAAGTTAGAGTATGAGAAGCAAAAGTAGGACAGGAGCCAATAAGTTTTAGTATAGGGTTACTGGTGCACTGGTGCTGGGTATGGTATGGTAACATATATCTGAAAAGATGTGACTCTCTATCCTAAATCATATAGTGTTGTAAACATTACCAAAGTTACCTCAATAAAGAATACAATTAAAAATAAATATCTACTTGGTTCTCCCTTAATAAAAATGGAAAATTCTACCCTTTGTTCTAAATTAGTGGGAAATGACTACTAAATCCATTTCTAATAATTTAAAAAAAAAACCCACAAAACATAAGAAGCAAAGGGATTGGTTATTGTATCCATCTACTAAATCTGTGCTGGATAAAAAGAAGTACATTAAAGTTAAAAACAAATCTAATTCCTTCAAACAGCTATTTGTATAGTTAACATAAAATAACCATTCAACAGAACTTACCACTTAGTAAAAATAAAACTTATCAAATAAATTAATAGGGAAAAACAGTAAAGTATGTAGTACACTTTACTTCAATTTGTATTAAATCTAACAAACATAAAACCAAAAGCAAGAACTACTTTTCTATTTAAAATATACTTTTTTTCCACTACCTTCAGAAAATCAATAACAACATTAATAGGAGGAGAGAGAGATGGAAGGCCCTTTTGTCAAATAATAAAGATTTAGATGAAGTGCTTCTCTACAACTGTAGGAAAACCAAAGACTTTTCTGATACCTTCTACATCATCAGCTGCCATTCGAAGAAGAGATTCTGTGAAATTAACTTCTACACTTTTTTTCTCTAAAATTTTCATAATGATGTCTTGTGTGAGTCCTGGATTTTCTTTTTCAGCCTATTAGGAAGAGAAAAGTAGGTTTGACTTACAGAAACAAAATAGCATTTTAAAGTCAAAATCTAACTGTTTGGAACCTGTTGGGACCTGATATAGGCAGAAATCTTTGTAAAGCAAGTGTGATGAAGATAGTCACTAATGTTTTGTTAGAGTAACTGTATTATAGCTATAGCTAAATGTCCATTTGAACATAAAATACTGAATATTTCCTATTTCTTTATACTCTCAGTCATAATAATAGCAGAGAGAAATAAAGATTACATTATTTTGATAATCCATCAATTACTTTTTCTGTATTTCATAAAATATGATATTAATATCAGGGAAGGCAGAATATTACCTTCATTAGCTTTCAGAACATCATTAATCCTCTATCACCTTATTTCACCAGTAAGTCTCCATTGGTTTTGTTACATACTTACATTCCTTTGGCACTGAAATCTTCTAGCCATTTCAAAACTGAGTTTACCAGGTGAATGTTTGGATTTTGGACTTCCCCAATAATTTTGTTCTATTTTATTATTTTTTTAAATTCTGTAATCATACTAAATTTTTTTTTAGAATGTCTGCCAATTTTAATCATTATGCTGATAATTTCTTTACTTTTTGCCCTGACATTAAATAGCAAATAGAAACACAACTTATGATCATAATCAGATGGCAATCTACTTGCTTCCTTATGTGTCAAGCACATTTAACCTCGGCCTCTTCAATTCCATTCTGCTATCACTGCAGATCCCACTTTCTTCTATTTCTATTGCTCTTTCTATTATAACAACTTGTTTCTCATTAAACTTCAAGTATCAAACACTGAAGTAAAATAGAAAAAGAAAATACACACATTTATCTCAATCCTGGGATCATTTTAACTGCTGTCAAGTGCTATTTAGGAAAATCATTTCAATAGATGATTAATAACAAAGTGTGTCCTAGTGAATTCCATTTTTTGATGACTTGTTTTAACTTCCACTTCCATGAATATGTTTAGGATAAAATCTATTTCTAAGAACAAGAGGTACTTTTAAAAGCCGTTAGTTTTTAAAAGTTTTAGAAGATGGCTTAAAGTGCTATGAACATTATTAATTTGGTGATATGGCCCAAAATTACAAATACCACACTATTTAAATAATAAGCCTCTGTTACCATCATTTATCTTCCTTCTCTAAGTAGCATTACATTTATCAATATAATGCATTATCTGGAGGGCAGGAGAGCATCCTCTATGTGCTCACAGAGCATGCCAGTAGAAAAACATTTCTCTGATTAAATATAATAAAGGTTAAATGCTGAAAGCCCAAGTACACACTTTTCAAGAGCAAGTTAGTCTGGAGACCCAAACTGCCAAAGCTGGGGCATTACAAAAATTTAAAAGGTTCTTAACTTTTCCAGTTCACAATATAGTTAATGCCAAAAGAAAATACCTAATAGTGTTGCTTATTAAGTAGTTAGACTGAAACAACTTAATAAGTACTTATAGCCTAACATCTTAGTAGCTTTAAAAAAATACATAATATGAAAGAAAAAGATTTTACTTCATTCTTAAATAGTTATGGTTACTTATTAAGATCTGTGTACCTGTTGGACACTATACAATTTCTCAAATGTTCAAATTATATTGGACTCTGCTATCCTCATTTCCTGATTTTTGTGTGGTATTTGCTTTTTATCCCAGCAAAAATCCAACCTCACAAAGATACGATGTCATTGAAAGGACTGTGTAGCTCAGTATGTTGAAACTGCAAACTACCTCAAGCTAGTTGTTCACAAAGTGGCAAAAAGATGATGAGTATCTCTGCTTTCCTTCAAAATTTAATTAGCTCATCACACTGAATTTGCTGTGGGATGCTAGGGTACCTCAATACATGGTTTGGGAACAGCAGTTGTATTACCTTCTAAACTTAGTATTTTCTGGTTGATGCCCTTGTTCAGTTATTTACTTTTTATTTTAAAAGTCTTAAATTTACCTAATGCCTGACTGAAAAATTAAGGGTATCAATCCTTAAATCAGAAACTATCTATACCTACAGATTCCTCCCAGAATACAACCCTGAACTCTGTGAGTATACAATTTCATGGATGAATCAAACAGTGAGAGAAACTATCCCAAGGGCAATAACATGAACTCTTGTGGATCAGTGATTTTCAACAACCAACATATCAGAACCACACAAAGGGGAAAGGAATCAAGGAGAACAGACATCTTAAAAAGATAATATTGGTTTATCTTGAGAAGAATTATTTTAATTCTTTTTTTCCAAACAAAAGTAGGTATTAAAGCTTCAAAAATATTACTGTTCTTGTGGACCAAGAACTAGAAATATGAAAATAGACACATATATATGCACATATGGTCAGCTGAGTTTTTCTGAATCTTTTTCAAATAAGTTATAGTTTTAAAAAAAAGTTCAAAAAATTAATTTTTCAAAATATGCTCTCCTTTAATCTCACTGAAGTTTAACAAATATAATTATGAATAAATCAGTGCAAAACTGTTATGTTGTCCCCCAAAATAATTTTCACTATCCCTAATTAAGAATCAGTACTCTGAATAAGAAAATATACATGTATCAAATCAGATCTAACATATCCATATACTCTACACACATTGTTTATTTTTTATTGTACTGTGGTGTAAAAATATCAGGTCACGTATTACAATAAAAAGCTTCATGAAACTATGTTTTATTTCTAGTATGAATGCCATTGAGAATATCATCTGCTACTTCAGATAGGATAGTCTTTATGAGGACTCACAGGTGAATCTTTGCTGTTGGTATCAAAGAAGCTAGAAAACTTACTTATGCCTTATCAATGATAAATCAGCTTTCTTTGGCCACAAAGCAGCTTAAAATAATCCCCCATCATGTCTCTCTAATGATTCTAATTATTCTAATGATTGAAAGTGTCATTCCAAAATCACATCAATATTCACAGGAGGGAGGGAAAAACCTGATTGTGTTGCTTTGTTAATTCTATTCATTAACCTAATGAGTTGGCAGGAGGTATCTTAATAAGGTTAGAATGCATATGTATACAAGCAAGCACTGTATTTGAATATTATAACATCAAAATAGGTTTAATCCAACATATAAAATGTAAATTCTTGTGGTAAGATATAAAAGATGTCTAAGAATATCACCTATGCTGCTAGTAAAGAATAATGTCACTAGGGCCCGCCCTGGTGGCGCAGCGGGTTGAGCGCCACACTGTGAAGCACCCCTGGCACAGCAGCGCAAGTGCAATCCCCAGCCAGGGAGGGGACCCACATGGCGCAGCAGACCTCTCCTGCCTCGCCCACTGCTCCCCTCAGCAGTGTGTTTCTGTCGATCTTCCTGTTCTGCATCCTGCTCTGTCTGGTGGATTCTCTCACCACCCCCACACCTCTGGCCTGTACCCCAGTGCTTGTATACATAAATAAATAAATCTTTAAAAAAACAAAAAAATAAACTTCCATTAAAAATTTTTTTAATCAAATTAAATGATAGAAAAATAATTCAAAAATATGCTGTAAAGCTAAAGAGAACAGAACACTCCAGAGAAGTCAATTTCAAATGCACTACATGACAAAAAAGATGAATGGTGAGGAAAGAGCATCTGTTCCAGTTCACTTTTTGGAAGTGTTTTAAGCTTTACAGAGTACATTAACACAGGCATAGATAGTTGTATAGTTTTCACTTAAAAGGAAATAAACTGGCAATTATCACACATATACACATAGATACATAGCCGATTAATCATCAGAATAAATTATTTGTGCTTTACCTTAATGAAAGCTGCTCTCAGTGTCTGAGCTGCAGACAGATTTACTCGTTCTAGCTGAAATAAAAATTTCAAATCTTTATTAGTATCAATTTTTCAAAAATGCCCATTTCTGATATTCTACTTTGTAGTAATAGCACTGATAAATCTATCATTCAATTAACAAAGATACTTGCTAGTGATTGCAAATCACTATAATTCTTCAACTACATGCTAGTTAAAATTTTCATTAGAAACCATGAAAAATCAAGGTATGGACTTCAGTTCCTGATATATTCCTTTTATAAGAAAATAAGATACATTCTACCTTAAGGCAGATTTTTATAATGAGTTCCTGCAGAAAGAATAAACATATTTACTTGAATTACTGAAAACAGAGCTCAGGATTAACTCTCAATGCTCTCTTGCAAATATGTGCAAACTGTGTGTGTGTGTGTGTGTGTGTGTGTGTTTGTAATGACCAACACCAAAAAACACAAAAACAAGACCCACTTATTAAGATTCTTTATATTTATGATCTTCTTTTTAAATGCTTCTCAATCATCACCCAGGGATTAAGCTTAGATTGGTATATTTTATTAATTAGCACACAGTGCTGATAAAAACTGAAAACTGCACCATCTAGATTTCAGAAGTAGCTATAAATTTCCTCTATCAGGATTAAGAAATGGTTACTTAAAACACTAAGTCAGAAATTTAATAAAAATTTTAAATTTTTATATGAAATGTTATTTATCTGAAAGATGTCTAAACTGGACTTTTATAATTCATTTTGCAGAAAATCAAAGGTGACACACAATTTCATAAAAATAACCCCAATTGTTTAATGATTAGTTGTTAGGTTTAAAGTAACTAGCAATAATTAAATGCAGATTTTTTTAGTCCTTAAGGACTGGGCTCATTAAAATTCACCTTACCTATTTTATATTGGGAACATTATCAAATGCACAAAAACAATGAAACCTTTACAGATTTTTATGCAAGTGAATAGTTCCATAAAAATCTTATGGTCATATAATGTGTTAAACAGTAAATACTCCTTTTAATCCCTTGAAGCAATGAAAACCCACAAACACTCTTCCCTAGAAAATTTCTAAAATTTTAAACTATTTTCTAATCAAGACAAAAATGCCAATAACTTTATCTCCCGAGGAGTAATCACCTTAATCATAAAGTAAAAGCAACAAAATCTGCCCAAATAATTTACTTCTAAAAATAAACAATGAATCATTTAACTTAGTACATTACTGCTACAAAACTGGGCTTCTACATATCTTGTAAAGTCTAATACTGCCTTAGTAGGTAAAAGGGAAGACACCAGGGGTCCAGGTAGGTAAATATAGCAAAGAAGCAAGTATATAAGTGTTTATAAAATTAATGAAGCCTTCCAAAAACAAAACCAGTTCCTATAATTCACTTAATGATAGTGAATACTTCTTAAGGTTAAAAAAACAATAAGAGTTTTTCTTATCTCTATTTCTTGTGCAAGGAAGGGAAAGGCAGACAGACAGCATGGATAGTTCCATACTCCGATACAAACTCGTTTCCTTTTTAGGGATATACACAGTATTCTGACCTCTTTCAACTAGTCAAAGGTTTGAGTCAGATGTGTGCCTTCAAAAATCAGCACTATTTTTCTGTACTGTCTTGACTAGTATGTGAAAGGTAAAAAGTAAAAGAGATCCAGAAGTCAGTGAAAAAGTAATAAAATTAACCAAGAAAAACATCAGCATCTCTAGATTTCTAGATTAAGTTTACATAGATGTACCTTAGAAAAGAAAGGGGAAGGTCAAGTGCCTAAGTAAATGAAATCTGTGAGCTATGAAGCACCTTACCAGGCTCTGTTATATACCCATATAACTTGCAATCAACTTACTAGGCTTTATTATTCAGATGACATCTGCAATAACCAGGCAGTATCCAGCATAAAGGCATATAAAATTATTAAACTTATCTCTCATCAATGAATTTATCTGTACTGTTACTGAATGTATTTATAAATTCAGCTTATGCAGTAGGAAATTATTTTCTTTCCTATTCAAAAAAAAAAGCCTCTTTTAGGCATTCTCATTTCTGATATGTGACTTGATAATGAAATCATATTCATTTTATTAGTATCTTTCATGACAGTATCAGAGTCTGGTATGATCCTAACAACAGTTACCACTTACTAAGCACCCATTATGATCTTTATTACAGAAGGTATTTTTATAGAGTCCTTTACAATTAATCTCTAAATATTACATTTTCACTCTACTGAGGAAGAAATTGAGTTTGCATATATTTACCCAGTTAAATAGCTAGTAAGTAGAGAGGGACACAACTCAACCCAGACCTGTTTGCCTTGAAACAGAAAATCAATTTAAGTAACTGGCTACATGGAAACTGATGGGATCGATTTCTGCTTCAATACAAAGTCCTTACAGAAATGTAAGATTTGGATAGCTTTTTGAAGAGTGTGGTTTCTTAAAATTATTTTCTGCGGCAGTTCTCCCAAATATGCTTTTCTTCAAGGTTAAGACATGGGGGTATGATGATTTTAGATAAGTTTAAACAGAAAAGAATTTCCGTTTTGTTTTCAATGCTTTTACTAATGAGTCCAAAACTTTTTAAAGTGGCTGGATTAATGCAACTTTAATGGTCTTTGATTATGGCATCCAGAAAGAACCAACACAATAATTTTCTTAGTATTAACTGACAGTATATACACTATATTTTCAGTCCAATGAAAGAGGGAACATCTGGTTACACACTGCATTGATGACTACTGGGACAAGGAGAGGTACTCCTTAGGCCTTAGCAATACATAGAGGTCTTCCGTGCTACTAGTAAAGAAAAGAGAATGTGAGCAAGAAAAAAAAAGGTTCAAAAACATCTCTCATGTCATCCTAAATAGACAGAAAAATGCCTGCTGAAGTATATTTGGAGGGAACTAGGTCTCACCCAACCTCACTCCTTCTATATACACTCAATTTTGGAACTCCTCCTGCAATTTATTTTTGATAGCATTAAATAGCACTATTAACTGCAAACACATCAAGTTTAATTCACTAGATCACTTCTAAAAGTAAACACGAAATTTTTATTCTATAAAGATCTCATTTATTAACTGCTCCCTCCAAAGTATCAATTTATTCCTGTATTTTATTTTTCTGCATTGTCAATTTCTTAAGTCTGTAATTTAAAATATCATTCAACCCTCACATTGCTCACATTTTAAAGAGTGTACTATATAAAATCAAAGTTTGGTTTTTTTAGGTCAAAATAAGTATGTTCATTGGTTCTAAATTTACACATATCGTGCTTCCTTAAAATCAGGCACGATTCTCCATGCTGACATCACCTTCTCCTCCCCTGATCTTTTCCCCTTTCCCCTAACCCAAAAGACTATGGATCACTTTTTTTCTTTTTATTAAATAGAACTGGTCCAAATCATAATAAAAACTCCATTCATGCTTATGATTCAAATAGAATAAGGTGGCTAACTGGTTAAAAAACAAAATGAAAAGAAGTAGCCATATGGAGTGAAGAGGCCACCTACTAATTTCTGTGCTACTATAGAGAAGAAATCAAATGTTATTTTGTACATATTAAATTCAACAAATGTTTCCAAAAGAATCAGTTTCTGGGGTTGTCTAGTTGTCTAGCAAAATAGGAAAGACACCAACAGAATGGTGAAACAGAAAAATATTTCATTAAAACAGTGCCTACCAGTATGAAAAAATCATAGGTAAGATCAGAACTTTGTTGTAAAAATAAATAAAGGCTCCTTAATAATAAATAACACTACATGCTTATTACTAGTCTAAGAACTGCAAAATATCATCTAATGCATTGAGTATTGGTAGATATAGTTGCTTCTGATACCTCTGAACAGAAAGATATTAAGTACTTATTCAAAAGTACTTTTACTAATACAAAGTCACCTTAACTGTTGATGATCTAAAAATCCCATTTTACAGCAAAATTGTTAATTTCTGTCTTAAGCATATTTCTTCAGATATGATATTTCATTTTAAAATAATTCCTCCAAAAATTCAAAGGAAATGAAAATATTGGGAATCTTTTCCTGGAATGAAGAACCAAACCGCATTATCTCTCTTCCTCCATCTATAATCACCAAGAAATAATACAGTACATGAGAACCTGACCTAATAGTTGGCTTTATGTTTCCATAAACTCATCATTCCATAGTACAACCAAGAGACCTATTTCACAGTACATTTACAACATATACAATATACTTGGACTCTGAACTCTACATTTGATTAAACAAGCAGTCTACACTTTCTCGGCTCTTTTGGCATAGCTTCATTTAGTTTAGGAAGCATCAAGTCCCAAAATGACATAAATAACTTTACCTTGTGAGCTGGTTTAACAGTATTGAAATTTCCCTAGGTATAAGGATGTCCTACTATCTAAAAATCTGCTCTATGACTTCCAGACTGCATAAGATTTATACTTCTTATAACACATTGCGAACAAAATTTAATAAATCATCTAGCTTTAGAATATAACACTCGTATCTATTCTATTGCTATTTTCTTTGAAATAAACTTGACAATGTTTTTTTTTTAAATCTACACAGTGCAGAAAAACTGAGCTACACCAAACTTTAATTTTTGCCTTGGATTTATAGAAAATCTATGATTAGACTATAGTTAATATTAATGTTTAACTGATTACCTTATTTAGAACGCTTCATTAACATAGTATCAGAGAGTCAGATGATAATGCTACTATTTTATTCTTTATTAACATTTCACATTTAAAGGTACAATAATTATTCTACTCCATCCCAAAATTACATCCTGGTTTTTATCTATATCAAAAAGTAAACCTATAACCATTTATAAAAGCCTACTACTTCTGAATACTTATTTTAAAATGTCAGAAACATTTTTTAAACTTGATACCATGACATAGATCAATAAATTCAATTTGGGTCCTCCCTCGTGACACAAGGAGTTAAGTGTCAGTACTATGAAGCTATCAGCAGCCACTGCAGCGTGAGTTCCATTCCCCACCAGGGAGCTGACCCACATGGTGCAGCAGACCCCTCCTGTCTTGCCTGCTGCTCACTCCAGCAGTCAAACCACCTGCTCTGCTCCCCATTCTGTCTCTGGTGAATCCTCTCACCCACCCCATTCCCTGCACTCCTGGTCTACATCCAGGTCTTATATACATAATCTTAAAAAGATAAAAAGTAAATTCAATTTAAAGGTTAGATTCCCAAAATTTGACATGGTATCTTTCGGTCTGCAATATCCCAGCTTCATTTTCAAATTTCCTATCTAACAAATAAGTTACTGAACCACAATGAACCGTTTGGCAGTATGTCTGACTCTGGGTCCACTAACCCACGTTGTCAGTTTTCATGTGAACAGATTTCACTGTCTATTTCTGAATGAAAAGTACATTTATAGCCATTTCTTTTTCTTTCATATTAGTTTTTCTCATTCATGAAAAAATTAGAAAAAGTATACCAGTATTAATCCTAACAGTACATTTTACCAGAATTTCATATCCTCTATAACTATTTTCCAAAGTCAAAATTCAAATAAAATCAATTTACCTTCTATTGGAAAAGACCATTAAAATTGATAAAACAAAAATTTTTCTCATTCCTCCTCATTAACTAGAGGATCAAACTGAAGCTCTGTAATGTAAATTGCCCTCATTTCAAGTAAAGACTAAGTGTATCAGATACAATATAGAAATTTCCCCCAAAACAACTTAGCCCAGCAGACTGCATTAAAGTGTATACAGGCATAAGAAGGAACATCTTGGGGCCTCCCTGTTCTGCTCCCCGCTCTCTGTGATGAATCCTCTCATCCCCCCACACCTCTGGCCTGTACCCCAGTGCTTGCATGCATAAATAAATAAAATCTTTAAAAAAAAAAAAAGCCTGAAGCTACAGAATTTGATTTTATTTAATCTAGATTTTATTTCCAGATAGTTGCCTCAGAGAAACATTCAATTCCAGAATTCTTTATACATTTTAGCACAGTAATTCAAAAGTCAAGAATGATATTAAGTCCTAGAAAATTTCTAAAATAAAAGCAACTATATCTTTTCCAGATACAAAGCAATGGCATCTTTCAATGTATCAGTTAAAATGTTCTATCTCTGCTGACCATAAAGCATTAGAGTATTTTTTTGCCAGTTCTTGTTATCTAAAATGTTGCTTATCCCCAATGTTTCCACTGTCTATACCTTATTTCCTTCTTTAGAATCTTAGCTTAGTATCGCTTTTCTTCATGAGCACTGTGCAGACCCTTAAAATAAAAACTATCTTCTATTTCATTTAACACACTTTAAAAAAAAAAAAAACAAACTTCACAGCATTTATCACAATTTTTCTAGTACAAAATTACTTGGATTCTATTATTTAATGTCTATCTCTTCCACTTGAGAGAAACCTCTGGGGAGAGGGAAGACTGGAGGTGGGGAGAATGTTTTCTCCCCCATTGTATGCTGGCATAATTCAATACACAACACTGATGCAGTTATGCAGTTGAATGTAAGTACATATAAACAAAAAACCAAATAAATAAGTGAAGCAGGCATTAAAAGAAGCATGGAGGTGATATGAGGACATGTTTATCCACTTACCTCATTAAACACAGGGTACATAACTGCATAGAGGGGCATAGAAACCATGGAAGTGGTCTCAGCTTCATTCTTCATCTCTTCCATTGTCATCCTCATTCAAAGGCCAACTATAGTAGAAAAAGCAGTGCTAAAATTCAGAGGAATCTTCATTCACTGCAGAATTTCTTCTCTTTTTTTGTGACAAAAGAATGGGGTAGAAAAATAAAATAAATAAACTGACCTGGTTAAAGGGAAAGAAGGAACAGAGATTTTATTAAGGGGAATCTACAAATGCCAATAAATTTCTTTTTCAAATCAGTCTCCATCTTATAAAAAGCTGATTTGTTAATAAATTTTTTTGTGAAAGCAACCCTGATCCTTGAGCAACCGCTTATCCTCATACTCAAGAACTGTGCTTTTTAAAAAGCTAATCTTCTCATTAGGTATTACACAAAGCTGTGAATCACAAACCCACTCATTTTGAACTCAAGGAAAGCTGGTTATGAGGTATCATGGAATATAACAATGTATATAATTCCATCACATAGTCTAAGAAAAAGTGTCAGTAACATTCACAAGAGTAGAACTTTTATGTAATATAAAATTATAGCCATGAAATATATGATCTGATATGAACAAATATAGAGAAATATGTGCATGAAAAACAAAATTAAATAAACCCTTTTAGAGTTTAACATTAGCATTAAAATCTTTTTGCTAATTGTTCATTAATCTTTGTCACCTAAGGGGGGGGGGAGGGGAACATAGCAAGTATCAAAGAGTTAGGATAATGAAGTTTGGGAAAATTCTAACAAATGTGGTCACTTTGAGAAAAATTGTTATTTAATTTTGGAAGTGGTATGTTTCAAATCTTTGTCTATGGCTGACCAAAAAAAAATCTTGTGAGTTGGGCGACAAAATATGAAGAATTTAATAATATAAGAGGAATTTTGTCTTGAGGAGTATAGAAAATATGTTTATAAGGAAAAGCAACTATATTAATTTCCTTTACTAGGCTGAAAAAATGAGCCTAACTATGAAGTGAAAGAGGAATAGTTATGACACATTTAACAATATTTATTATAGTAATGTATAGGACATAATAAAAATAACATTAATATTATTAATATAATCAGAAAGTCCTCCATTTTGAATAAATACCATTACGAAACATTTTTAGATTATAACACATTTTTCATATGCATAGTTCTCATAACTTATTTTACAGTAACCATCATTTTAATCTTGTAGATGAAAATAGGTTGAGATCAATTTGCACAAGATAATACATGCAGATGCCCAAGACTTCATTCAGTTCTGAATCCAGATCTGATACTTCCAGATCATAAAAGCAAGTTTGAAGTAAAAACAAGGACCCTCAGTTTACCTATCCACGAACAAGCTCACAAGATATTCATTCACTGAATAAATACATGTTTAGCACCTACAACATGCAAGGTGCATGGGGGAAGGAATAAATAAGTTGTGTTCCTAATCATTAAAAATGGATCTTGAGCCAGATTATGGAAAACTTGAGCAGTTAAAAAGATATGCAAAGACTGAAGTGCTGAACAGCATCAAAACCTGCTCTGTCCTGCAGTCAACACTTAACAGTTTAGTCCTATTTTTGATAATTCAAAACATGGATTTTTTTTTTTTTAATTCTGAGCTGATATTAGCTTTCTGACATCGCAGGAAAAATGGATGACCAATTCCTACATTTTATTCTATAGGTCAAGAGAAAACCATTACCTGATCAACCACTGATTGAAGTAGACTGCTTTGATCATAGCAAGGAAAGAGGAACAGAAGCTAAAGAAAGAAAAAACTTAAGTACTTAATTTGTAGATCAATAGGAAGAGAAAAATAAGCAAAAGGACATAAGAAAACATCAATGATGGCTCTACTATTCCTATTTATGTACTTAATAGGCCATTTGGTAATCAACTTTTCTACTTAGATATAAATTGTGACTACTTTTTCAACTGAATGTGGAACAAAGAAGAGGAGGGGAGTTGAAATGATGCTAGTCAAAACAAAAATGATGCCTCTGGATACCCAGTATATAAAGTAACAATGAAAACATCAAGGAAGAAATAGAATAGGGCCATAACAGAACTTCAGAACTATCTCCACTAGATGATGGAAAAAACTTAAAAAATATTTATTATTCAGTAATACAGTTATCAGGCCAGATACTACAGAGCTATGAACTAGACAAGAATCATGTCTGACCTCATGAAGATTGTACTATAGGAAGAAAGAAAATAAAAAAATCTTAAGTAACATATAAAGGGGAAGTAGAACCCTAAACCGTTATGGGAGAACTGGTGGTTAACAGGCGGTCACAAAACCTTGTGGTCAAAAATTTTAAATGTTCCTAGGCATGGATAATAACTTAAAATTGTTTTCTAGATGAGGTCAAGAGCAACGCCCGAAGAGTAGTGTCACTTATACACTGGGGATGGGAACTCCTAATAGGGACTACGTGAGCGGCTGAGAATCTTTTACTAAGATTCTAGTTTCAAGAATCTTAGTAAAATGGGCAGAGATGTGCTAAAGGGAAGACCAGGTTCAAGGGAATCACTGATGGCTGTTACTCTTGGCTTTTACTTACTTTCCTGTCCCTATATATACAACAGGAGTCCAAGGTACAAAAGTCCAGAAGTGGCCAGACTTTCTTTAGAAATTCCTGCTGACACCCATGCATCTACCCCAATAAACTTGATCGAATACTTCCTTCCTTTTGTAAATACTGGAATTAAATTTATAAACATAAATAGAAAAATTTAAACATATACATATATTTTTTATTAAAGTGATTTTAAATGAATCTTTCAATGGTTTCCAGTGATAACACTTTATTTTTTTTTTTTAAAGATTTATTTATTTATGCATACAAGCACTGGGGCACAGGCCAGAGGTGGGGGGGGGTGAGAGGATTCACCACAGAGAGCGGGGAGCAGAACAGGCAGATCAACAGAAGCACACTGCTGAGGGTAGCAGTGGGCACAGCAGGAGAGGTCTGCCACACCATGTGGGTCCCCCCCCTGGCCGGCAGCAGGGATCGAACTCGTGCTTCAGTGGCTGCGATCTGCTTCGTAGTGCTTTGCTTAACCCACTGCGCCACCAGGGGAGGCCCTCCAGTGATAACACTTTAATTACAAATGTAAACATGTTAGAATATTTCAGCATTACTACTATTTAATTTGGCACTTACTTGCTAAAAGGTAAATAGGAGAGCAAGGCATATATGACAAAAATATTTTTGTAATATTATATAATTCTTGGCTTTATTTTTTTTCACCCTCCAACAAACTACATGTGTGGGTGTGTATACATATGTAAATTGTAGTAGAGTGCTATGTCAGACATTTCCACTTGAAATATTTGATTCAAACTCATTTCAAATATATTATTTTATATATAAATATATATCCTCTGAAGCTAACTTTACAGTACTATTACCTACTATTTGTAATCAAAAAGTCAGTATTACATCAATATTATAGATTAAACAGGTAGGGTGGCCCATACTTAAACCACCTTTAATAATGTTCTATAGAAAATGTTCCAAAGAACAAATCTGCCACTGAATTTTTCAGAATCATAAACTAGGTGCATTCATGGTTACATTAATACTTATGCAAAATTAAAAATCAACAATTCCAATAAAGTTTTTTAAATATTGAATTGTTCTGTCAATTTTAGTTAAATTTCAAGTTAAAATATGCTCTCATTTCTCCCATATGCTTCATCTGAAATGGTTCAATGGACAACCAACTATTACTCCAAGCAACAAAATGCCTATTACCAGGAGCTCCCGGGTTGTATAGAGACTTAAGTCTCAGTGCTATCATAATGACCTGAGTTAGATCCCTGGCCAGGGAGCTAACCCACATATGGTGCAGCAGATTTTGGTCTGCTGCTCCCCTTAGCAGTGTATTTCAGTAGATCCACCTGTTCTTTCTCCTACTCTTACACTCTGTCTCTGGTGAATCCTCTCACCCAACTCCCATCCAACCCTCCCCCACCACCTCCTCAGGCCTACACCCACTTCTCAGATGTACAAACCATATATATATATATAAAAAAAAAAGGCTGCCACCTTAAGAGCAAGGGTCAACTGAGGGCAAAAGCTGAAGCCCCGCCCCTCTGATAAGTTCTTCCTTTCAATATGGGAGTGGTTGGTATGCACTGGCTACCTGGCTAGTTGGTCAGCACAGTGACAAAGTTTCAGGCCTCAGAAATACTGTTTTTTGGAGTGAGTACTGATCATGACTGTAGAGCCAACTGATGATTACTAACCCCAAATCCAAAAGCTGAAAAAATGTAAAAAGATACCCTATTTACTCTCTAGAACAGAAGAAATTCCAAACATGGTTTCAATTTTAATGAAGATACTGTGGCAATTATCATAAGAATTACTGTTTCCATTTCAAAAGTGTTGCTTGGGGGTAAAGCTTTAATTTCAAAGTATGCTTTCTTTCTGAACTGTTAGCAAATACAGAATTTTAAAGAAACAAGAACCAGAACTACAGGTGCTACTGCCTTAGACAAAACTATCTTCCAACAAATTTCCTCCCCCCCCCCAAAAAAAAATTCTTTGGGATAAGGGAATACGACCATAAATAGAATATAACCAACATATTCATATATACATGTTCCCTTATTTTCCTGAGTGTCCAAAATAGCATGCTAATTTCTAACACAAATTCAATCAGTTTTACATATCTTCCAGAGCTTTAAAATTATGTTTAGACTGATCCAGCAATGAAAATAGGTTCCTGACAAGACTCCAATGCCAAACTCTTAGACTTAGGAGTTTCTGCCCTGCAGTGCTCAAACGGATGAACTATACTTGGCTATTATTTTCAAGGGTCAGAATCAGTAGTTCCTGAAACAGTCTTGCTTCACTCCATCTGGAGCATGCGGTAACTCTACAGTCAAGGCTATTCACTCACAAATAAAAGGAGTGTACAAAGGGAAAATTCTAGGTACTGATTGATGCTTGCAGCTGTTGAGTAAAAATAGACACTTCCTAGTAAACTCTACTATTAACACTATTTTTAAAAGACAGATCTATTTGTCTTGTTTTTGTCTACATGCAAACTAGTACCTAGCCACTTTCACTTAGTGCTAAATTCTTATAATTCCTTTAATTTTGATACCTAATGAGGGGAAGTTTATTTGTTTTTGTTTTATCTTCTACATGCAGTGAAAATTTAGTTAAAAGTTTGTTTATTCTAGCAGTGAGCAGAATACACGTATTTATGGTCCCATTTACAATCCCTCCCCACCCCCCCACTCCCCTCCCCCCGCCTCACAGAGTCACCATAGCAGGTGCACAGCCAACTCTAGCTAAATCAGTCTTACTAATACTTTTCAAATACAATCCTGGCAAAACACGAACTTAGAAATATAATTAATTTCATTAATAAAGTTTGAACCTAGTCCTACTTATCAGTTTTTCTGTATATCATATTGTTCTTTCTGCAGTACACTAAAAGAACACAAGCATTAGACAATTGCATATGAAATCAATTGCAAAAGAATCAAAACTAAAGAAAAATAAAAGTCACACATTATAAATTCAAAAGTCTCATTTTTATTTGGACTGCAAGATTGTGTCTTTTAGGTTCTAGGCACACAGCTGGTGCACAACTAAATAGTTCACAAGATTCTCTAAGTATAAAATATCTCTAATGATGGTTAACTTTGCTTTACACGTAAGTAAGATCTGAAAAGTTATCTAGCTTTTAACAGAAAGCAGACTTTGCTCTACAGGAAAGGGTAAAAGAGTGCTGCGGTTCCCAAATTTTGGAAGAACCAAACTATCACCATGACTTCAGTCCATGCAAAAACCACATATTCCCCCCAGTCAGAATCTCCAAGGAAAGGTCCAGGAAGATGTATTTTTAGCAGACAGCTCTGATGATTCTCAACAGAACAGCTGGAAAACACTGGTATGGAAAGAACAGGGGCTAGTGAGTAGAGTTAGAAAACCAGCTGTTAAAGACAGTCTCAGGGACACAAGTAAATATTAAGCACTTGAGATGGCAGTTTATGGCCCTGACTTTGGGAAGTTCCACTTAATGGCTGGCCTTATTTCCCTGTCAGAAACAGAAAGGGGATAAAAATCATATCATCTTAAATTATACCCTGGTACTTATTCAGTTATAACAAAAATTTTGTTACCTACTTATTGGTTCACAAGCAATCTCTTAAAAAAGAAAAACATCTCAGTGGATCATAAAAAACTATAAATCTCAGGTAGATTTTTCCCAACAGTTAACTGATACAAGTTTTCATATATCTAACAAACCCTTGCTTTCTCTCAAGTACTTGGCATTATGAATCATATCCATCAGACTCCCATAGGAAGTTAATTTATTCTAATGATGGGTGGATAAGTTGGACATTTCACACAAATGAAAGATGAGTATTTCATACCATGAACTACTTTCAGGATCTTCTCATGTCAAAAGGAGACACAGGTTTAGAGCAGATGGAAGAAAGCTAGAAGAGGAGAGGAAGAGGGTGAATAGGTGATGCTACTTAGAGTAAAATGAGCCTGAAGTTCTCAGGAAATTCATTTTTTTGACTTCTGCAAATTGTATTTCTCATAATTCAAAGTTTTTATTCTATAGTTCTATAAGGAGACTCAGACCTCAATCTCCCTGAAGATGCACTATTGTTAGTTTAATACTGAATTTTGCATTTAAAAACATCTAGAAACAATCTCTTGTGAAGTATAATCGATGATACCCTGCTACTGTATTTCTTTACATATCTGTATTATTTTTCTCGCTTACTTCAAAATAGCAAGTGGACAATTTGTGTATAGATAATGGGACAAGAGAGTGAATTAAGGTCTAAAAATATGGGCTCACTATGTTTATTGCAAGACTATTTACAACAGATAAGACCTGGAAACAACCTAAATGCCCAAAAACAGATGACCAGATCAAGAAGATGTATATATACACGATGGAATACTATTCAGTAATCAAAAAAGATAAACTAGAGTCATTCATAGAAACCTGGATGGAGTTAGAAGGGATTATGCTCAGCTAAGTCAGTCAAAAGGCAAAAGAAAAATACCAGATGGTTTCACCCTAGAAGGAATATAAGGGAACCAAATAAACAACCAAGGAAAAGCATAATAACAATAATAAAAAAACACAACAAAAAACAAAAAGACAAGGACAAATCAGGGTCACTTTGTGGGGAGAGGGGAGGGAATAGGTTGAGAACAGAAAGAGCACAAGGGACTGAGGTGTTGGTGAAATGGTGGTGGGAAATCCATGGGGAACCCAATTGATGTCAAATATATGTAAAGGGAAAAAAATAAAATAACGAATAAAAAAAAATATGGGCTCAAACCCTGGTACTACCATTATAAACAATCTTGATTATAATAGTAATAATCAAGTCATCAGCTCTTCATGCTTTAGTCTTCTTTTAGATAAAAACTAAGCTATACCTGAAAGAGCTATTAGAATAAAAGATGAAGTAATTTCTATGTCAAATAATAAAGTATATTAACTGACTTTAATTTACTACTAAGCATTGTATTTTTACCCTTTTAAAAAACTATTCAAAGAAAGTACACATCCCACAATGAATTATAACTTTACTGGAAGGTCTAACTGGTTGAATAGTTCCAGGTACTTTTTTTATTTCTTAAAGAATAAAGTAAATATAACTTTCAACATCTATAGAAACATAATTGATGCAACAAACATTTGCTGAGCTATTAAGATGTAACAGAGGTTCTCACTAAAAGATCATCTTAAAGTTGTCTTCGAAAATAGATAGGCAAAGTCGAACACAATGACCCAAGAAGGAAAAATGCCTAAAGTTAAAGTATTCTGAATTTAACTCCATTCACTTTATCATTCTTTGTTAAACTCCATAATGTTACAAATATATTCCCTAATAAATAAGCAGACGTGGTTCTGAACATATGATTATAGTCACTTAAAACTACAATTTATTTTTCTGTAGAAGGCTAAGTGAGGGCTAAGGATCTTAGATTAAAAAATCCACAATGATAGGAAAATAGGAATAGGACTGTTTAATTTATACCTTAGCCAACATTAATAGCATTATTATTAGAAAGGTGCATAACAAGCAAAATGATTTCAGAACCAAACTTGCCTAGATTTAATTCTGCATCTTAGTGTGTGACCTGAGCAAGTTTTCTAACTTCCCTGCACTATGGTTCTCTCATCTATGAAATGGAAATAATAATAGTTTCTATCTCTTAAAGTTTCTGTGAAGGTTCAACAAGTTATAATACAGGGTTTAAAACAGTACAAGGCATACAGTAATTATTTGATATTAGCTATTATGACTAAGTACATTTTAATCTAGGATGACAAGATCAAACCTCTTTTATAAGTCAGGTCTGATAATCATCTATCCAGAGGAATCAAGGACTCTTCAATGCTAAATTAATAAAAGATATATGAGTCTAAACCTCTTTAGAACAGCAGAACTGCACTGTGTTTTTCAAATAAAATATTTTATCAAGCCCTAAATATTAAATATAAAACACACTAAACTGTTTATTCATTCAGTAAATGTATTAAATACCATTTACCAGCCCCTCCCTGTTATAGAAGTTCTTACACAATGTTCTGTCTATGTCACTGATGTAGGACAATCAATACACAAGAACTACAAAGCATTATGAAGAACAAAGGTCCCGATACTAAAGGTAAGTGCTCACAAAAATATCTAGATTTAGATTTCCCATAACTCAGGTAACACCAGATAATTTCTCATCAATAAATTCACTCTTACTCTTGTCACATGTTTACGTATTTAAGAGACTTAATGCTAAGACCGTAACTTTTTTTAAAGATCTTTTTTCATTTATTTATGTATACAGGAACTGGGGTGTAGGCCAGAGGTGCAAGGGGTGAAAAGATTCACCAGTAAAAGAGTGGGGAACAGAACAGGAAGATCTACTGAAATACACTGCTGAGGAGAGCAGTGAGTGAGACAGCAGAGGTCTGCCATGCCATATGGGTGGTACCCTGGTCTGGGATCAAACTCGTGCTGAGGTGGCTAGTGGCTCATGATAGTTAAATAGTGCTGAAACTTAATCCCTGTGCCAACAGGGAGGGCCCAAGACCCTTAAATTTTTAAGTGAAAGAGGCAGTTAGATATATTATCTAACCCAATCACCATCTTCACAGTATAGAAATAAACATCCATAAAAATTCACATTAAGAGATAAAACAGAATAGTGACAAGAATATGAAATAAATATGGTGATGAGCAACCTAGTCTATTATACAGGACATGTAAGCCTGTCAAATTGAGCCTACTAATCTATCGTTTAGTGTGTGACCTGAGCAAGTTTTCTAACTTCCCTGCACTATGGTTCTCTCATCTATGAAATGGAAATAATAATAGTTTCTATCTCTTAAAGTTTCTGTGAAGGTTCAACAAGTTATAATACAGGGTTTAAAACAGTGCAAGGCATACAGTAATTATTTGATATTAGCTATTATGACTAAGTATCGATTAGAGAGACTAATCTATCGTGCTCTTTTTGTCACTGATGGGTTAATCACGTTCTAGCTAAAAGCCCCAAACTCCATGAAGAGTATTTGAAGACTAAAGTTATCAGAATTACGGTTCTGATGAAAGGTTGCTCTAGGGTACTCAGAAACACAAGTTTGTGGATCTTCAGTTCGGTGCTGCTGAAACCTGAGTCACTAAAAGTTAATTTTATCACGCTAGTTTATGTACTTGCATATGTTTGTAATCAAGTCTATTTGTTAGTTAGGGAACATGTAACTATGACAGATGGATGGAGATTAACAAAGAATGACAAGCTGTATGGATTTCATACGGAAAACATAAAATGGACAAAAGTAATCAATTTTTCTTCTACACATAAACAGCAGTATTGAGTAGTGGGTACGCACATTTGAAACAAAGACCCCAATTTGAATTTTTGCTCAATTAAGTATCTATTTCTAAAATCAGTGAGACATAAACGGAAATACTTAAGTACTCATGCATGAGTACTGCATGCACATCATAGCATTTAATATAGTGGCGGACATACCATATGCACTGAACTCACATTCTTAGTTACTGATATTTTATCCAAAATTCTACGAACTTGACATGGCATCAGGACTGGAAGTAGGGTGACACAAACCAAAACACCTAGAATATAAAATTTACCTTTGACTTACATCCTAGCCTTATCCCTGCAAGCACAAAAATAACAGCATAATATTGATATCACAAGGTCATAAAGGTTACGTATAGATTTTTAAAACATCTTCACCTCATTTGCCAAAATGAGAGCCTAAATAATGTGGACACCACTAAAACATCACATATATCAACAAAAACAAACTACTCAGTTTGGAACTCTTAAAAGAAATTGGCCATCAAATACATTTTAAAATTATTGGACAAATCTATGTTAAAACTACTATTTTTCTTTTAACACAAACTTTTTATTCTCTTTTTTTTTAAAGATTTATTTATTTATGCATACAAGCACTGGGGTACAGGCCAGAGGTGTGTGGGGGGGTGATGAGAGGATTCACCACAGAAAGCGGGGAGCAGAACAGGCAGATCAACAGAAGTACACTGCTGAGGGGAGCAGCAGGCAAGGCAGAAGTTTACTGCGCCATGTGGGTCCCCCCCTGGCAGGCAGCAGGGATCGAACTTGTGCTGCAGTGGCTGCGGTTTGCTTCATAGTGCGTTGCTTAACCCACTGTGCCACCAGGGAGGCCCAACTTTTTATTCTCTTAATGTAGGTAAAACAGGTTGCATAGTAAAGTAAAATCAAGATGCAATTAAAGATATTCTCAAGTTAATTTATAAAATTTGACAAACGTATCAGAGATTGTTTATGTCTTTGAATCAGCTGATGGGATATGAGAACCCCCCCCCCCAAAAAAAAAACTGAACTCTAAGATATTTCTTAATAATTGGTTCAGGGAAAAACTATATTATCTCTAATTACGACAATCCTCAATTTTTTTTTTTAAAATTCCAATGTCTACTTTATTTTTAATCCTGGTCTGAATAAAATTTAAACAAAAACATTTGTTGCAGGGCAGGAAACAACTTGTCTCCTTGAGAATATTCATCATTTGCCCTACAAGCCTCTTAATCCTGTGCCTCATGAATCAAATAACACCTTTCTGAATGGTTCCTAGTGTTTAATTGAGGGGTATATTTCTATTTTCCTTCTCATTAGTATTTGTGATCTTCTACTTTCATTTCCCCAACATAACACTCAAGTTTTCCTTTAAATTCCTCAGAAATTCCATTAAAGTTAAGCCCTCATAATGTTCCTATGTTCTTTATGCTTGAAAGTACAACTGAAGCACACTGTGACACATGAGTTAGATCTAGCTGCTCTGTATAAGTTATAATAGTAGGCACCACTATTTAACTCAATGACTCCTAGTTGCCTAAGGACTTCTACAGTATGTAATATATATTTTAATACACATTTTTTTGTATCAAAACACTGCCAAAGGCACTCAAATGTTGATAAAATTAGTCCCACATAATAAACTGACTTATTTAACACTAGGTGTTAATTACTACAATGTTAGTTTCCAGATCTCAAATACATATGCCAACAGTCACAAGAAGAAGTAAGGTAGGATGGCATCTACTTATAGTATATATGCAATTCTTCCTGTAATTTTCACTTATAAAACTGTAATTCATTTTTTAAGGAAGCACCAAAATTAAGACAGCATAAGAAGTCTCTTGAGATTTGATAATATTGCAAAATACCAATTATGGATAAAGGCATTCATAAAACATGTGTGTTTCTAAATAAAGACCACAATATTTAAAGTTCTTTATAATTAAATTAAGGACTTGTAATAATATGTCATATGGTACAACTGCAGCCCAGAGGTCAAGACTGATTCATTTACCATTCCCAAACAGCTTTTGTTGCAGTACCCTTACAGCAAGTTCAAAACTATGTCTAGAGACAAACATCTTACAGCCTTCACAGGGTGTAACATCTTAGGGTTCTGGCATTTCATAATACCCACTATCATTAGAGTTCTGGTTCATCCCGAAGACAGAAGGGTTAATTAAGGCAGGAAAGTATGTTTCACTGTCAGGAACCAAATGCTAAGTTACAGAAATCATCATCTCTCCCCCATTCTATGAGCTGTGACCCAAAATTATCACAATGATTTGATGCATAGGATAGTACTTAACATATTAGAAAGTTAAATGTCCATATAGTGGCCTTTTCACCTTTTTCCCCTCTGTCCACTAAATTATAAATGCTCTAAAGAGAAGTTTTATTCTTTTCTCTTTCTTAGAATCTAATGCATACTCTGCAGTCGGCAAGTGTTAGTTGGAGATGTGATCATGAAAAGTCAGATACAGTTCATGCCCTTGAGGGTAGGCAGTCTTGCAGAGAAGAGAGGTGACAAAGAAATATGACACACAGAGCTTCCACTTTGCAGAACTCCAGAGAGTACAACTGCATCATTTTATATGTACACTTACCTATGCAGGTTCAATGGACAAGCTTAAGATTGCTTTTAAAAACAACAACAACAAAAAAATGTTGAAATATGAATGGAATTCACAGAATGAAAGAGGTAAGAGATATGGATCTGCTACTCCTGCACCAGTCTTGGGAGTCACAGTGCCTCTCAAATAAACAACTCACCACATTGACTCCTGTATTATAATATACATATTTCTTTTAAACTAGATCTCTGAATAACAAGTCAAATACATTCAAAGGGAAAGTAATTCAATTCTAATTGGGCTAGAAGAAAAACTTGCCTGTGCTGATGTTAAGTCTCCAAAGTACTTCCTAAGAGATTTTTTTTAGCATAAGTCTGACCTTAGCGTCTAAAATACAACTTTTCTGTAATTACAACTCTAAATCTAACTCCCTCCAATGGAGCTCAATCACCAACATCCTTTTTTACTGCAATGATTGAAAATAAAGTCTTCTGAATCAGTCAGCTGAGATTCAAATCCTGAGCAATCTTTAGTTGTATGACTTTGAGAAAGTCACTTCGACCTATCAGTAGTTTTTATTCCTCATTTAAATTGGGGATAAAATGCCTCTACCTCATGTTACAAGAATTACACATGACCATGTAGAATGTCTAGCGTAATACCTGGCACTTGGCGCTGACTAAATGCTGGCTATCATATTCTATTCTAGCTCGTCTCAGAGAAGACCTGAAGCAATTTCACATCTAACATACACTCAGTAAATATTTGAAAAAATGAACAGTATCATTACTAAGTAACCTAAAGCTACTTCTGGTAAATTGATTTCCAAGGAGATGGCCTGTATGAACAGTAGTGGCAATTTTGTGTTCCACTGTCATTACCCAATAATTCATAACCTTGCTGAGAAAATCCTTTTTCTAACTTCCTTTCCCCCCCTTCTACCCTATAGGAACACTTGATTCTAGGTAACTGCTGAAGAGTAAAATTGAGATTGAATAGATTCAAATCACTTCCTGAGTAGCTAAAAAAAAAAAAAAAAAAAAAAACTGCCCATACCAAAAATGTAAGGGTGACCTTGAAAAATATTCTACACTCTAATACTATATCCACTATATCCAAGATGTGGTTAATTTTTTAGCTAAACTAAGAAACTGACTTACTCATCATCTTCGTGTAGATAAAAAATGGATCACCAAATTATCTGTTACCTTTCTCTAAATAAGCTATTTCTACTAGCTGCAATAAAGTACTTTGATGTTTTGCATTTTATATGTATATATGTTCCTAAAACATTAGTCTCTAAGACTGCAACTTTCTACAGCATTTCAAAAGCAATGATATACACAATCACACAAGCTTCTAACAGTTTACATTATAGAGAAAAATTATTTATCATGGAGTTAGCTTAAAATGTTAGTTACATTACCTATCATAATGACCTTAATAATCCAACATTTAAGAAGCAGTACTTAAGTTTTATCTTCCAAATACTGATTATGATATAAATGACTTTTCAAATCCTATTAAATAACAACAGAACTTTTAAAAACTTTTTTTATTAAAGTTCAGGAGTTTCAGTAATGTTTAAAAATAAAAACTGAGAGCATTATCAAATTTTAAAGCCACATATCAGCACTTTTTGACATTATCTTATGGGAGAGTGAACTGCTTAAGTTTATGAAGGCATTTAATAATATCACAACTCAGATCTATTAAATTTATTCTATGTCATTACTATACTACTCCAAAGGATTAGAGAATTCACTTTTAGGAACAAAATCTACAATTTACTTCTAAAATCTAGCTTATATGTTTTAAAAATAACAATCTTTTCACTTTCATAAGCTCAAAGCAAATATAATATTACCTAAGACCCACTGAAATATAAAAACTCTCAAAGGGCCCAAATATAAATAAGCTCCTTGAAAACAAGCACTACTCAATTTTACAATCACTTTAAAGCAGATAATATTATAAGTAAAAGTCAAAGGAAAAAATTCCTTAACCATGGTTAAGAGAAAAATAATTCTTTTTTTTAATTCTGGATTTTGTAAACCAATCCAGAGTCAGACCTTGGTTCCAGCATATACTCCTTATAAACAGTATCATTTTAAACTTCTTTGACTGTTGATAACCCTGGCTGTAAAAGTGTTGATATTACTTACATGAAATAATTATTTCACTTTGAGGATAAAATGAGAATAGGGAAAGACAGAACCCATTAAAAGTTCCTTCCATGTTCATATTTTGTTATAGTGAATATGCTTGCAAAAAAAGCAGGACAGTGATAAGGCTCCAAAAATGGTCTGTTATACAAATTTTGTGTAATAAAAAATGACGCCTTTATTATCCCTTATAGAGAATTATTCTGATTTGGAGCCTCCTTGGTGATGCAAGGGGTTAAGTCTCAACACTAATAAGCTACTGCCAGCCACTACAGCACAAGTTCAATCCCAGGCCAGAGAGCTAACCCCCATGGTGCAGCAGACCTCTCCTGTCTTGCCTGCTGCTCCTCCACTTAGCAGTGTATTTCTCAGCAGTGTATTTCTGTTGATCTGCCTGTTCTGCTCCCCACTGTCTCTGGGATATCCTCTCACCACCAACACCTCCAGCCTACACCCAGCTCTTGTATGCCTTAAAAATATATAAATTTTTAAAAAATATTTTAATTTTAGAAACCTCCAAGAAGGAGCAAACATCTTTCTACAAATTATATTAAACTTCCATCAATAACTCCTTTTTATCTAAGAGTGGGAGCATGCCTATTCTATTCATTTCCATATTTCTGTCCCTAATACAGAACTGCAGGTATTGTAGCAAGAACACATTCATTCATAAGCTCAATGTTCATTTATTCGGCAAACATTTACTGAGCAGACTTTGAGCCAGATACTGTGTAAGTACTGAGGTAAGAATATGACAAATGAGAAGACAATGACCAAGTAGCTTATAGTCTAGTGAAGGAGACAAATATTTATCAAACACAGAAATAAAGTTCCTATTGCAATGATGCTACAAAATAGAAGTATAGTGTAGGTGAAAATAGAGTTTTGAGAAAGAAGGGTCAAAACAGGCCAGGGAAGGTTCCCTGAGGTATGACATTTAAACTAAGACTTGAAAATTGACTAGTTGGCCAGATTTGGGAAGGGGATGGGAAGCAGTCCAGGTAGAGGGATGGAATATGTACATAAGCTCCCACATCAGGAAGAAGCGTATGTATGTAATATTAAAAGGTACAAAATGAAAAAAGCTGAGGCTAAGGATAAAGAGCTGAATAGGAGACAAAGGATACAACTATTAGCATTAAACAAAGTAAGAAAGTAATACGTGACAATTTAAGTCATTTTATGTCTTTTTATTTTTTGGGGGGTCATGTACAAATAATAATATGCACTTTCTCAGTGTGCATTCAGTTAGCTCTTGTCCTAACTAAGGGAACTGAGTCTTTATTCCACAATTTTAAAGATATGAAATCAGAGACCTGGATTATGCTTTGGTTCAACTGCAAGACCTTGCACTTTACCAGCAAACTTCTTTCTCTTTATAAATAGGTACTCAATTAGTTTACCTACCAACAATAAAATAGTAATACACAGTCCTGTTCATTTAGACCTTAAATCCTTAATGAGAAAGAAATAGATGTGAATGAGACAACCTATGTCCTGTAAGACGTGCTGTCCAAAAACTAACACGAAGTTCCTACAAAACCCAAAAGGAATACAAATGTAAACACCGTTGAAGTACAAGTTTACATCATTCTGTGAATCCCAAATTATTTAATGTGCAGAGATCCAAAATAAGTTCTGTACTAATGTGACTGAAAGATGATAACAGAACATAAGCTGCCACTGCAACATAGATGGAGTATCTAGACCATAATGGGCCTCAAAGAGAAGTTAGAGGTGAAACTGAACCAAGGACAAGAACTAACTAGCACACTGAACAAGTGCATATTATTAACTCTACTTATTTCCCAATCTTCCTTTTAGTTCAAAAGCTCATTCTTGAGCCTCATAGCTGCATGCTTAAAGCTACAAGAATTTTTTTCACACTTCCTCAACAAAAAAGGAAATGCCTACATTGCCACCTAAAAAAGGCATTAACATTCTTGCTTTACTATCACTGACTAGTCTTCAGTATATGGTCTACTTAAAACTATCACACCATCTAATATATCACAAGTCAGTTACCCTCATTTTACTTCCCACTAGTTTAGTTGATCCTCCTTCCTTGTGTACTGCATTAATCATGATACTATATTATTCCTTACTATATTATTCCTACTTTATTCTGTAGTATATCTCTCTTCTATTTTAGTTTAATTTCCACATCATCTTAACTGTAAAAACAGGTAAATGTAATACCTCGGATCTCAGAAGGTTTTGCATTCTAAAGATACACAGTATCAATAATTAGAGAGTATATTCAAAATGCAGCATATTTCAATGGTTAATTTATGTAACAGGAAACCATTACTATTATCTTTTACCAATAAACACCTAATTCTTATATAAAGACTTATCACAAAGAATATATATCTATTCAAGAATTACCCAATAGTAAGATTTATGAGTTATACCTGGTCATAACAATTATGAATATTTCCTCACAAATGTGTCCTATTTTTTCTATTTTTTAAATGTAAAATAAGGTTAATTTCAAAACCGTTGATGATGGTAAGAAAAGTAAATATGAAAAGACCTTATGTTATTTATTTACACTGACACACACACACACACACCCCATCAAGAAAATGATAGGAAAAATAAAACGTGATTTTTACCTCCAAGGAAAGCAATGTATTTCTTTATTAGTAATGAGCACACTAAACTTTGGATACCACAGTATTTAAAAAAATCCAAAATAGTTTTGTGAAACAATTAGAATCTCACTGTTCTCAGTTTTACAAAACAGGAGTAAAAAAAAAAAAAACGTTTAAGAATGAGATCTACTGTTTAACAGAAGTTCTTCTACTTCATTATCTACCGTTTAAAATTGTGGTGCAGCCTATCATTTAATATTTCTCAAATAAATATGTAAGTTGAAACTGATTCTTATTTTTCCAAACGGCTAGAGTGCGAATTTTTTTGAGTGGAATTTTCCTTCCCAGCTCAGAATAACTTTCACCTCACAACTGGCTTGTTAGAAATACATAAAATGCATTACTTTGCAACTTCCACCACCCTCTTCGAACACATAACCAAAACTCAGTACTGTCTTTCCGGTGTTCCAGCTCTGATTCAGAATCGAGACTATAACTGGATTTGATTCAGAGAATTTTCCCCTACAATATGTCACCTTAGGCACGTCATTTATCCCCTCAGGATCCCAATGAGAATGTTTTAAGGAAAAAAACTAAAGGTATAGACACATCTTAGGAATTAGTACATCTTAAGAGGGTAAAGCTTTACTGCTTAGGGCAAATTTACCTATTTCCTTATACAGGGGCCATATCACGAAATTGAAAGGAACCCCCACATATTTGTCAACATTTAACTTTTCCTTCTACAATTTCCCCTTCCCTCAAAGGGCATAACCCGAGTCACCCCAAGAGCAGTTTCCCAAACACCCCCTTCTTCCTTCCCTACTTCTTAAAGCTGGGGGAAAACTGCTTCACCTCCACACCCCAAGCCACACCTTCAAAGGACCCCACCCCAGGTACATCCGCCCTCTGCCTCCTCTTGGGGCACCAGAGGCTAACCTCGCCCTTCCCCTCCCGCCCCCACCTAGAGGAGACTTCCTGGAGGCATTCAGGCCCTAGCTGAGCAGGCGGCATTTACGAACCCGCTTTACGCCACTCGCGTAGGGTAACCTAGCTTACGCCTATCGTAGGGCCCGGTTCCTAGCCCCGATTACTCCGCCTGCCAAAATCAAGCTCGAGTGCCTCAGTCTCAGCCCCGACGTGACCCCAGACCTCTTCTGCTCCGCGGGGGACTACAGGGGCTGGGAGATAACAGTCACACCTTACCGACAACTGAGGCACTGACTTCACTTCCCACCTTTGGAGCCCTCTTCAACTCCCGGATCAATTCACTCCGGCGACGCCGGAAGGACCCGAGAGGAACCAGGCGTTGTCCGGATTCCTGCCCAGCCTGAGTTGCGCAAGGGCCTATGGGGATTCGTAGTCCCACTCGCCGGCTTTGTCGGCAATTCTTGCTGGTAATAAAACTACAATTCCCGGCAGGCCAGGCGGTGGAGCCTAAGGCGATGGGTGGGGACACTTCTAACCAATAGTAGAAGAGTTCCCTGCTTTTGCAGGCGGAGGTGTGATGAAGAGAGAGGGCGCACAGTAAGAAGAGGAAGGGAGGGGTCAGCTCTCACCTGGGCCAATCAGGGTGCAGGGTTGGCCCCGCCGGCGACTCACCAGTTGTGGGGCGGGCTTGCAGAGAAAAGGAAGGGGGCGGAGGGAGAGTGAGGGGAGAGCTAGAAGTGGGGAACGCCAGCTGCTGAACTGTGGATTCCGCGCACGCGGATTTGAAGCTTCAGGGGAATCACCGGGGTGGAGTGGGAGTGCGGTGTAGGGAATGCGCCCTAATCGGTGGAGCAACTTCTCTGAAAGCAACTGATCCCCAAGCACACCAGGCGGCCAGACCAGGGATAGGTTGAGCCTGGGCTCCTCGGGGGTTCCCGGGGTAGCAGAAAGCAGCCTGAACTGTGAGGCCACGGAGTGAGGGGAGCGAAGTCTCCAGAGAAAGGTAGAACTGCTGCAGAAGTAGTGGGAGCCTGAAGGTACAAGGGCCACAGCTTCCCGCCGCCTCCTGCCCGGGCGGCGGCAGGAACAGCAGGGGGAGGGGCCACAGCTGCAGAATTCGCCAACCGGAGGAGGAGGGCGGAGCTTAGGTTCCTGTAGCTGCCGGAGGCGCAGCCTGGACTGTAGTTTCCCGGGAGAGAGGAGAGCGGGTACACCGGCGGAGTGCGGTCTTCTTAGCATCAGCTCCAGCATCCAGCCAGGGGTTGCAGGTGTGTAGGAGGTAAGCGTGGGTGCCGCTTCTGGGCGTGTGCACCCTGCCTGTGAGAAATCGCTTTCCAGTGGGGATTATAATCAAGGCGCAGCTAAAAAGAGTCTTTGCTCGGGTTAGGGGACTGGTGCAAACGCTTCTAGGTGGGAGATACACATTTTTGGACTTTGGGCTGGGGGGCGGGGAAGCAAAAGGTGGCTTGACTCTGGGAACAAAGGGCGTGGTTAGTGTTTAGGGTTTGAGTAGTACCTCTAAAACTGTTCTGAGAGATCTTACAATTGAGGGAAACCCCGGGCAATTCAGTTGAAGGTGGACAATATCTGGATAGGTGCGTAGCTGGTTAAAAAACAAAAATTGTATGATTGATAAAGAATTACTTCAAAACTCTTTTACTAGCAATACAACTTTGCATTCTTCTTCAATATTTACCCTTTATGTTGTTTTACCAGATTGTCCTACTACCGATCTGTTTCTCAGGGTGGTTATACTGCAGTTTCTAGAATTGACAGAAATCTGTATTAAGCAAATGCAGGCAGGGATAATCAAGATGACTGAGTCCATCAGAAGTATAACTTTTATCAGCAATGATGTAAAAATATGTTTTAATGGATGGCTATTTAGCTTTCTTTCCCGTGGCTCTAAAATATTGGAACAAAGAGGTGGACTCAGCCTACAGTGGAAACATACTTCATTCTGCTTCTATCTCTCATTTGTGTCTGATGATATTTGCACATTTTTAAAAAAAGTACAGGAAAAGCAATGCAAAGATCTTTTCTCTCTGTAGAGTATGTGAAATGATCACCCTTAGTATGTGCTATGATAGGTTCAGACTTAAAAACACATGTATAATACTGTTACCATAATAGTATCATGAAATAATAGTTTATTCTTTGAATTAGCTATGTGTGATTTCTTGAATGTAACTGAATGCTTAGGGATGAAAATTTGTTCTAATGCTAGGTAAAGCTGAAAGTCTCGCCTACCTTTTGTAACCAGGACAGAATTACAACTGTTCTTTTTGAAAAGTATGTAAAAAACTGTTTGCCTAGTTCATTTTCTTTTCCTTTTTGTTACAGAGGTTCCCCAGGTTACATAGGTTTTAATCATAGTAGCATATTGCAGCACATTTTGCTCTGAAATGCTTTCATTTTGACAATTGTATATTTGAGTCTGTCTGAATACATTAACCTAGGTTTTGATTTTGTTTTTTTGTTGTTTTTTTTTTAAACTAGTGCCAATAAAATATAGTAATTGCCTCCTGTTTTCTTGTTTCATACTTTCCTGATTTACTAATAATTTTGGCAATGCGCATAAAATTCCTTTTGGAAAAGGAATGACTGAAAGAAATTCTCATAGTTTAAAGTTCAGTCCTACTGAGTGCCATTACGGATAAGCCTAAGTGACTGATAAATGTATAAGTCCTTTCTTCAGAACCCCTTCCCACACACACACACCAGAGAAACATAGATGGAAAAGATCCTAGGAAACAAGCTGCATTTTTGTTGCCCACCAAGCAGATCAGGTAAGTATTGGGACCTACAAAGATCTAAGAAGGGAATAACAACTTAGCAGCCATGGTAATTTGATATATGCTTCATCACTGAAGAGTTTATTAATCTAGATAGATATGAGCCTGTGAGAATTTTTTGAGGGGGCTGGGGAATGGGTTCTAGAATGTAGTGAGGCTTAAAAAAGATTGTTTTCCTTTTTAATTTGTGATTAAGTAGATTGTCCTGAAATCAGAGCCTTAGATTCTCTCTCAGGCTCTTTTACTGATTCATTTTGTGAAATTGAACACTTACTGTCGTTGGGTAATTTCCCCCATGTAATATGATGATTAATACTAATACTAGCAAAGAAATTCTTTCAGAATCTTTATTAAAAGGTCTTTTTGAAAGACATTTTGGGAGTCAATTAATAAATAGTAAAGGAAACAAATGGTCAAAACAGTTGGTATTCATGTGTGCTTTGAATTCCAACTGTTTATAATTTTTGCACTAAAGTGTCATAAGGATAGAATCTCTCTAAAAATTGTGGTATTAAAGTACCAAATTTTTTATTCCTTTCTAAGATTTGAACTTTTTTAATATGTCAGTGAAAGAGATTTGAGTTCCTATATGATTTGGGAATAAGAAGACCATTTTTATAAAGAAAGAAATCATTAGCAATATACGATACTGGGTTATTTGTTGCCTTGAATCCTTGGCACAGTTTAAAAGGGTGTTTCCATTAAACAATATCATTCTACCATAATACGATTGCTTCTTGATTGTTTGTGGTAAGCAGGCTCATTATGTGACTATTATATTATGTAAAGGCCTACCTAGATTCAAAAATATTATTTTGCTCTTGATATTTACTATTTGTATATGGATACCAGTGAGTATGTGATATAGGAAGAAAAACCAGTGGACTATAGAATATCTTTCCTGAATGGAAGATGATCTGGGGATGAATGTTCTTTAGGCAAAAGATTTGGTTAATTTCAAATTACAATATATTTTGAACTTTTTTATTTTAAATTCTGATTCTAGACCTATTGAGTAAAAATAATTGAGTAGCAAGATTTCTCATTTCAGCAGATCTTTTTCTAACATTGATGCATGCAGTGCAAAACAGCAAGACTTACAGGTTCAAGATCAAATGGTTTTCATGGTATCATGTGGTAGGAGGAGGCTTACACAGGAATATAGATTTGAAGGACACTGTTTGAGAAACATACCTCTAGCAGAAGAAAAAACGGATTTTATTTTTTTGATTAAATGCCTATTAGTGGTTATATGACCTCCCCCTTCCACCCCCCATCATAAATTTCAAGAGATTTATAGAGTAGAAAACAGTGCACCCTAATTGGTCATTTTAACTGGAGTTAAATTGACATTAATTCATTAGATTTTGAGTAATCATGGGTTATTAAAGCAAAGCGGAAAAATATCCTGTTTGTGTATATTCAATTCTAAATGAAGCTTTTACTTGGAAATAATATTGAAAAGTAGTTAAAGTCTAAAATGCTTCTTCTCCCCAAGTAGTATTAGAAGTACTTAAACTACACACTGAAGATGAGTAAGTGCCTCTCACCCCACCCCCGACCTTTTAAAGCAAATTCCTAAGGTTAAAACCTCTTTGGGAAATCAGGATTAAATATTATGCAAAGGTAAGGATTTTTTTCCCTTTATTTTCAAATTTACCTCTTATGTTTTCAGAATTTAGTCCCTAATTTTGATATGTGTGTTTTATGTAACTAGATTATTAGCTCCTGGAGATAGTATATTTTCTATTTACTCCTCATTATGAGAGCCTTATATTATGCACAGCATAAAAAAGTTGCTCCATAACTACTTAAATATAATAGCTACTAGTCAGTGCTTCTTAAGCATACACATTGACATATCTTACACCGAAAAACAAGTAAAGTGACCTCATGAAATAATTATTATACATTAGGCTTTCTGAAAATGTGCTGGTTAGCCTTTACAAAAGTGGTAATCCAGCCAAATTTGATTCAGTGTGTGACTCAAAAACTTAACTATGTGCTTGCATTTCTAAATTCATCCTAGAATTAAGAAAGATAAGGGGAGAAGGGCTATCATCATTGGCACCAGGGTATGTATTTTATTGCTGACAAGTCTGTGGTTTAACCACGTCAAAGGTTTTATAAAAAGCATAATTTTATTCTACAAAAATTGAATTTGTTCTTTCATTTTTCTAATCATTCCTTTGGATGGAGGGAAAAGACTGGTTATGCTTACGTACACATCTAATTGGGCATTTTTTGTATTTCACCTTCTAGAAACATTAATCTCATTAATGCTTGAATTAAAAAATTTAAGATGTGATTTTTTTTTCTTTCATTATAAGACCTAGAGAATTCTACTTAATTGTAATAGTCCTTTTGTAGCAAATTTAATAATGGGTATTATTATTATTATTATTAAAAGTGCTTATTTAGCTGCCTTTTATTTGCTTTTTCACATACTTTTACTAGCATGATGGTAGAAACTTGCTTTGAACCAATGATTAATTAAATTTCCTTCTTCCTTTTCCTTTGGCATTATTTTTAATGCTTAGCTCTGCCTTGTGTAGAGTTAGCTGAATTCATAACTGTACCTTTCCAGATGCTTAATATCTTCATACAGAGTTTTATTCGTATTTTTATTTCCTTCAAGAACCTCATACATAGTCTACACTTGATAAAATTGTTTTTAGTATTTGATTACCTATAATGAAACAGTATCATATTTTTTCACAAAAAGTATAACTGGAATAATAACTTTCTTACACAGCTGCTTTAACATGAAATTCACTCTGCCTATAACACTGCCTACAACAGTTGCTTATTTTAGAGCAACTAATTGTTGAACTTCTGAATGAAGAGAGGAAACAATGCTTTTAACTGCAACCTTGCATATTGGAGTATATTTTATATATAAATTTATTAATTGGCTGCCATTTGGAATTTGTGTAGTCTTCTCACCTCTATAACTTTGCTGTACTTTTAAGAAACATTCCCACGCCCTTTCCTATGACTTTTTGTTGACACTTGAAAAAGACATAAAAAAACATATATGCCTTAATTAAAATATAGCTACTATTCAATCTTCAGTTCCTAGTAAAACTATTGTATCAGGAGGTTTTATCCAGATTTATTACATCTAAATTCATATTTTTGTAATTGGGAAGGGATGAATTTTGCATATTGGCATTAAGAGTACTCTATGCTGGCTTTCTGAGCAGGTCAGCTGCTGTAGTGTGTGGAGGCTCCCTTTTGTTTTGAGGCCCCCTTTTGTTTCAACCTAGGAAATCAAACTTCTCAGCCCCTCACAACTAGTATTTCACTGTGGGAAGGAAAGCAAATGGAATTTACTCTGATTTAATAACCTCATTTTCCTAAGATTATTATAGTCCCATATATATATCATAGCAGAGCTCACAGTACCAGTAACTCAAGTTTCACAAAGCAATGGTGTCTAGAACATAGTCTAGCAATTCTGTGATGCAAATCAATTTGTAGTCCATTTCCAACTTGACATCGTGGCTTTTGAGTAGACACAGAAGAGCTCACTGGAGTACTTTTGATATTTAGCTCAGCTTAAGGAGTTTTTATTTTTTCCACCTTTTAGTAGCTCGCCACAGATAACTGTTATGATCTATAATATTTGCCATTCGCTTGAATTAAATTAGTTATTAGAACATTTAGTTATTGTGTATTTCATAAAACAATTTGAAATCATTAAAGTAACTTTTTCTATGTAAATTTTATCCTTCCAGTTAAGAAACCTATGTGAAGTATCCTAAATTGCTTATAAAGTCACTTTTTCTCCATGAAAAACAGGTTGAATTTATACAAGTCTTTATTGCAAAGTGCCTGATATGTCTTTAAAAAAAATTCAGTAAGTTAAAATTAGAGTAACTTATTAACTACTCCTGTTTTAAATATAATGGCAGATTACCTAATAATTAGTACTGTGAAATTAAGTACTTTGAACGAGAAAAATATCTTATTATCCAAAATTATTTTTTCTATTAGTCACAATTATTCTAAAGGCAAATTTTGATTTCCATTATGTGACCCAAAAGTAATCAAAAGTTTGAAAAATATTTAAAAATATATATCAATTAGAAATGCTCTCACCTGTAAGTTTTATGCATAAAGACAGACAGTAATAGGGACTAATTTTTCCAGAACAAGAAGTCTAAGGGAAAGTAGTTATTTACTTTCTGTATAGAGGGTTTTGTCCTCATGATTTCTCTGTTGTTGACTGCAAAATGAATATTTCTGCTGATACAGATATCACATTCCAACCCAATGACTGTGCATGTTGAGTCTTCCTTTTTTAATCCAGACATACATGTTTTATCAACAACCTTCAGCAATGTCCATTATGGACTTAATGGCCCATGATATGTGCACTTAACCTTAAGGAATGTTGAGATATCAAGGAATTCTGGCCTACTGTAGCTAAACTAGGAGAACCAAGGTTTGAGGATGATTTGCGGATAATATTTCAAGTTTCAGCCATAGTCTGATAATTAAAACTGTTAACTTTAAATGTTACTCCTCATTCTGACCCAGTACATCCTGTTTGTGTATTTTCCCTAGGTTAAATAAATATCACCTTCTGTGTTTTCATCTCTATGACTACCAGATTTCTCTTTTCTGGGTAAAGGCATTCCACATAGACTGATGATAGCCTGCACTTTGCACAGACCATATTTGATACTTTCCTGTACTTTTCATTACAGATATATGCTGTAATATTTGAAAATGATTCTATTATAAATCTGCTTTAAATAAAAGTATCAAAGAATCTATACAAACTTCATTGAAGAATATAAATATACAAATTAAAAAATAATTGAATATTAGTATCCTTTTCGAGATAAATTATGATACATGATTTATCTGTCTGAAAAAAGCAAAATAAGACATTGATTTCTAAAGAACGAGCTCACTACAAAATTTTTAATTCTGAAAAATGATTTTATTACCCATTTATAAACTATGAAAAAAATATTACCAATATGTATCTAGTGATTTTTATCTAAATTATGACTCATTCTTCCAGTGACACATTTTGGACTTATGGTTGTAATAAATTATGATTCTTTGTGATAGGGAAGTCTGAGAAGAAAATTGAAAAATGTACACTAATTTTTTCTACCTAAATATATATATATAATTTCATATTTTTTCCTACATTAAAACTCATGGAATCTTGGGTATGTTGCCATGGTTAGCACTGATATCAGCATCTTTATTATTCAGCATTTACACTTCTGTCATGTGATCATAGTTGAATGGCTTTATTGGACAAAATTTTATAGATACAGTCACATAAATTTCTAAACTACTGCAATCTATAGCATTTGATTGAGAGATCTATAGCATATTGCTATAGAGAAATACAACAAAGGAATGTCAGACTTAGGACAATGGTATCATAGCAGTTAGTAATGTAGAAATTGACATGTGGTAATCAGGGAAGGATTTGAGATAGAAGTCAGTTTATAGGGAACAAGAAGCTATGGCATGTAAGAACACTAAATTTTTTGGTAATGTTAATTGGAACACAACTTTGCCTATTCATTTAGATATTAAAACTGCTTTCTTACTGCAATAACAGAGTTAAGTCATTGTCACAGAGATCATATGACTACAATCATAGCAGTTAGTAATGTAGAAATTGACATGTGGTAATCAGGGAAGGATTTGAGATAGAAGTCAGTTTATAGGGAACAAGAAGCTATGGCATGTAAGAACACTAAATTTTTTGGTAATGTTAATTGGAACACAACTTTGCCTATTCATTTAGATATTAAAACTGCTTTCTTACTGCAATAACAGAGTTAAGTCATTGTCACAGAGATCATATGACTACAATCCTAAAATAATATCCTACCTGACCTTTTTTTTTAAAAGGTGTGTCAACCACTAATTAAGAGTGTGGGCTCTGCCATATGACATATTTGGTTCAAGTTTGGTTCTGTAGTGTTGCTTGAATCTAAGATAGTATATGTTGATATAATGAGGTTTCACGTGAAGTGCATTGTAAATACCTAGTGTGGTGGATGCTTATTGAATTTATTTTATTAAATATTAAATTTTATTTTACTATGATCTATTATTTTAAGTGATCTCTATTCAAATCAGGGTTTAAAGTTTTAAATTTAAGTGTTCCCCATTCCTAAAATAAATGTTTAGAAAACTGGAAAGTACATTATCTGTAAGACATTTTCAAAAACTGCATAAAATGTTGTCTAGGATAATGAAATTGATATGAGCCAAATGAGCAAAGTGCATGGAAAATTAAAGCCCAGATTTTATAATACAATTAACTAACAGTGAATAGTGTATTGAATATTTAGGAAGCCATGCCAATTTTTTAAAAAGTTTTAGATATTTCATTAAAACATAAATAAAGAGGGGACACACCACCAGCCTTACAGATATAAAATTGTTAAGAACACTGAAAATATGATCATTCTCATTGAAAGGATTTATTTTGGAAAGTTGTATTTTGTGATTTTTTTTTAAATTAGGGTAACTGGAAACTTAACTGGTTTGTTTAGCTTGTCCATTACTTTGTTTTGTTGTTAGCTATAATACATATGATCCATGGAGCATGATACTAACCTGATAAATCCCACATACATTTTATTTCCTCAATGTATTATATAAGCTTCCTTTTGTGTTGAAGGTTGTATGTTAAATCAATATTATTTTCGCATACCATTTGCTGAGAAAAAAGTTCCAATTTGAAACTATTGTTTCCTTCAAAAGGAAAGGCAATGCTTAGATGTAGGAATGAATTTAATAATGAAATGCAAGGCTTGTGTACCAAAATACCAAACATCACTGAACACATCAAGAAAGACATGAATAAGTTGAAACCTGTCTCATTTTCATGGTTTGGTAGACTCAATTTTGTTAAAATGACAGTTATCCTCAAATGAATCTACAGGTTCAATGCATCTTAAAACTTATGTGGAAATGCAAAGCCCCTGGGCATAAATGTATCAGTGGAATACAATTGAGAGTCCAGAAACAACTCTTTACATTTATGGTCAACTGATTTTTGATTAAGTAAAGATTAGTCTTTAGCAAATAATACTGAGAAAACTGAGTATCCACATGCAAAGAATTATTAAATTGAACCCTATATCAAACCATATACAAAAATAAAACTCAAAATGAGTTAAAGAGACTTAAACATAAGAATCGAACCTATAAAATTCATAGATGAAAACATAGTAGTAAATTGTCTCCTTGGATTAGTCAGTGGTTTATTAAACTTTAAACCTTTTCCATGCAAACTATGAAAGTAACCAAGAGTCTTGTGAAAAGGTACACAGCAGCTTTAGTCAGTAGGGAAATGCAAATCAATGCCACGTGAGATACTGCTTCACACCCACTAGATGGCAAAATGAAAAAGAGGATGTGGAGAAAATTGAACCCTCATAATTCTTTGCAATACAGTAAAATGATTGATACAGCTACATTGAAAGAAAGTTTAGCTATATCAAAATGTTAACTGTAGAGTAACCATGTGACCCAGCAATTCCACTTTGTGCATATGGCTAATAGAATTGAAAAACTATTTTGAGGTGCAAGGAACGTTGCAAACCAATGATAAATAAATAAAAAAAAAAAATCTTCACACTAATGTTTATAGCAACATTAATGATCCAACAAGTTGATCCCAGTGTCCCTCAATGGATGAACAGATTAACAAAGTATATGACCATTGAATAGAATAAATTAAAATATTAATATTATTTTATAATATTGATAAAAAGAAATGAAGTACTGATACAACATGGATGACCTTTATAAACATGCCAAACCAACCAATCAGAACAATCTAAATTTTATGTAAAATATACAGAGCAGTCAAATCCATAATGACAGAAGTGTATTAATGATGAGGGACTAGGGGAACAGAAAGTAACTTAATAGATGTGAGATTTCTTTCTGAGGTGATCAGTGTCTTACAATGAGTGCTGATGATTACTCAGCTTTATGAAAATGTTATAAACCACTAAACTGTATATTTTTAAAAAAGTGTTGTGTAAAAGTGTATAGGTAGGGCCTACTTGGTGGTGCAGGGGTTAAAGACACAGTGCTGTCAAGCTATTGTCAGTTAGCCAGGATGAGTCTGATCCCCTGCCAGTGAGATAACCCATATGGCGCAGCAGACCTCTCCTATCTCGCCCACTGCTCCCCTTAGCGGTGTATTTCAGTCCATCTGCATGTTTTGCTCCCCTCTCTGTCTCTGGTGAATCTTCTCACCACCTGTACCTCTGGCCAATACCCCACTTCTTGTACAAATAAATCAATAAATATTGAAAAAAATAGTATAAGTAAAAGTGTAAGTAAATGTAATATGAAATGATTAAAAAAAGAAGGAAGACTGGACTATAAGTATTAATCAAAAACTAGCAGGTAAGTGTAAAATAATAGAAAATATCTCATTTTTTATTATTTGGCCTAAACACCAGGCAAAATTAATGAATTGAGATTAAGATCTAGTAACACTCAAAAGTTTATTTTTCCTTAATTTTAAAATGAAGAGGAAGAGAACCCTAAATAGCTCCAAGCAGATAAAAATAAACAGAGTTGAAATACCAGTGTCATCAGACTTCTCTTCTGTAGCACTTAATTAATAGACCGTAATGGAACAATGTGTACAGAACTGCATTACAGTAAGGTTATGACTCAAAACTTTCCCAGCAGAGCTATGATTAGATGTGCATAAGAACAAAAGTTTCAGCTTCTCAGTTGTATAAGGGTGTGCAAGTGTGTATGTGTGCGTGCATACACACACCCCAACCACAGATAAGAAATGCATAATTTGCTGGCTACATAATCAGAATCAAGAGTTCAAAGTTGGAGAAGAGAAATTAATGAAATAAGTCATTTAAATAGTTGTACCTTTGTTTTTAAAAAATTGAATATTAAAAATTCCATTATGTTAGAAAATTAATAATAATGTTCTTTATTAAACACCACACCAGATCATCTTGGTCACACAGAAGAGGTTAATAATAAACAAACTGTGGTGGGGGACTATTGGTGCCTTGGAAATAGGAGTGGCAACGTATCTGAAGATGTGTACCTCTGAATCATGCCACTGAATCATACACAGTGTTATAAACCACTGTTACCTCAATAAAAAAGGGATGGGATGGGATATAAATAATACCACCAGCAGGGGAAAAAAAAAATATTTAATTTCTTCTTTTACAAACTGGAGTAAGTAAATGTTTTATTCTTGACATTTGTAGAAAATACAGTACTAAAGAACACAGGAAAGAAATGTGATCAACACAGGGAAAAAAAGCACAAGAGGCATGATGAAATGCTGAACAAATTTAATACAATTATTAGTAGATTTAACCCCTTATTGGTAGATTTAACACCTTATTATGGAAGAAATTACCATGTTGGATGGTAAAACATATGCTAATTATTTAAAAAGGTACAATTAAGCAAATTAATACCAATTTGAAGTAAAATAGCAACAGCAATAATAAACATTAAAAATATAGGGTGCCCATATTTGTGAAACAAGACAGAGTTCAAGGCAAAAAACATTAATTTGATCAAAATTGATAATTTATATTGGCACAATGTAATCCACAGTGAACTTTTAATAATCTAGTTAGGAATGCCTTTGTTGCTGTACTTACTATAGTACAGAGGTAACAAAATACGTCTATGTCATGCCACAGACCAATGCACACATTATATAGTTTCTGTATTTGAATGCTAGATCTTCACAATCAATCACCACCATTCTCTTTTGTCTTATATTGAGCTAGTTGGGGGACATTTAACTTGCCCCCTGTCATTTCAGTTTGCCCTAGAGACATTTCAGTTTGTGACCAGAATGAGGTATGGGAGATAATGACCAGAATGAGGTATGGGAGATAATTAAGGAAGAATATGTATGAAAGCTGTGAGTCTGGGTCCTCCTTGGTGGCCTAGAGGGTAAGTTGCAGCACCACCTCCACAGACTACCTCAGTGGCCTGAATTTGATCCCTGGCCAGGGGGCCAGGGAGCCAGGGATCCTTTCATCTCCTTCGCCTCTGGCCTACACCCCAGTTCCTCTATGCGAAAATTAAAAAAAAAAAAAAAATAAGAAAGTTGTAAGTGTAAGTAATAAAAGAATGAAGAATATAGTATTATGTTTAGAATGGTTAAAGTGGAACATTTTTATGTTTTTTGCCATAATAAAATATGTTTAGACAGCTTTTAAAAATGGTAACAATTATAAATCAGGTGAGGCATTTAAATGCTTGTCTGAAAGGGATTGTGTTCATCTGTAGTCAGGTTGCTTCATATTACAAAAAGACGTGGCTTATTGAAATATTGATATATCAGTATGTAAGAATACCATCCCCCACACTTTTAGATAAAAGGGGTCAATTTTAACTGAAATACTATTCCTTTCTTTTTAGTGTTGAAAATTATAGTTGTTGCTCTAACTTACTCTCCTATCAACTTCCTCTTACGTTGCTCATTACTAATTGGAATATTTTAGGTCTTGGTTTGACACTTGCCTCATCACTGCCACAAAATATATTATGCAAAATACATTACCCTTACAGAAACCATGTTCAGCTAACTAACATGAATAATATGTCACTGAAAATCATTAGCCATATATAACAAACTAGAATAATTGCTGCCTTTATAGAATTAGACGATCATTTAATTGTAAGACTAACAAAATCATAAAATCCAGTTTCACTTTATAATAATGTGCCAACTGATATCTAAAGCTGCCTTATCCTTTCTCTCCTGCTTAGAATGGCTTATTCATGCAAACCTCAAATAGGAAGATCTTATTTATCAAATGGGTCCAGGATTCCCACCAAAAACTGTTCCAGAACTCAGGAAATAAGTTTCCTAGTTCAGTCATATTCTAGCTTCATTATTCGTGTTCTGTTGTTCTTAACACCTGTATAATGCCCAGTAACCTGTTCTAGGAGAATGGGAGGAGCTTAGCATGCAGTAATCGAGCTAGTCAACAGTGAGTTCAGAATCAAGATATTTAGACTTGACAAAGAGAATAAAGAATTACATATATAGTTTCCTGAAAAAAATAAAAAACCTAAGTGGATTATGCATTTTCTTAAAGTTTCATACAAATGGTGAAAGACATTTTGGTGTTTAAGCAATAAATTCATGGATATTGGCAAACACCCAATGAGGATGACTCTATTTTTAGAGAAATTAAGAAACTCAAGGTTTTGCTTTTTTTATATATGATTAAATATATGTTTACCCAAATATCTAAAATAGCAATTGTTAACATTATGTTTATTTTGGAGATGTGCATGTGAAATGACTAATTATACATTACATAGGCTTTTTCTTTTCCAGGTTGAATTAAAAAGTTCTCTGAGAAATATTTATGTAGTGTAGTAGTCTAGCTTGGGAAATTAAAAACAAGATGACTCCACATAGAAATTAACGAAAGAGCAATGTGTTTATGATTTTTTGATATTTGTTTATCATGTGGAGACTATTAGAGCATAAAGATGAAGAGTCATCTTTCACTAACATTAGCGGCTTCCTTATTACCTTAGATATTACAAAAGATTTAAGTTTGCGGTAGGTGCTGTACAAAGGGAAGTTAAAGTATTTCACTGTTGTTTTAAGACCACTTTTACTATGACCTAAGCACTGTGCTGGTATCATTACACTCTGTAATTCTTATAGTAATGCTATGAGACAATCCCCAGGTCATAGATACAAGACTGTGAGATATAGAAATCTATGTACATAACCTCAGATAATCCCACTTAGTACTGTTTGTATTTTTTCCTAGCCTTTATGTTCATTATTTCAGAAATGAACAAAATCCTGTGTCTATCAACAGAATATGTCAGCAGTATTTGTGATTGCACTTTGCATTCTGCAACTTTGAAGTCCCTGAATTCTTAAGAAATTAGCCCACTTGCAATAACAGATATGACCCCCTTATAAAAATGATGAAATAAATGTCAAAACTTCTTATTTCAGACAAACCTAGAGTAAGTCCAGTGGTAATAAAAAAAAAAAATTCCTACTTTAAATCAGAAAATCTTAAACTTTCAGCTTTGCAGACTGAAATTCTCCTGCACAACCTCATTCCAATTGAATTGTTTTGCAAAGTACATGTTTCAGAAAAAGAAATCTTTATGGGGAGAAATGCCCTCTTCAGTTTGCACAGACCTCACTCCTCTTTTAATAATTGGCCCAATTCACATATTTGACATCTGAATTTGTTATCCCAGCTTTAAGTGATGAAGGGTTGGTAAGTTTAAATATGCTACTATTAATATAACTTTTTTTTTGAGTTGTCTGTTTGGTAGAATGAGGTAGACTTGCGATTATGTAAAAACTATCAGAATAATTCCTCAAAGCTTAGTGTTGACAAGCTAAAATTAAATTATGGAGCATGCCTATTATTTTATTTTAAATGTTTTCTCTCTAGAAAGGAGTAGGAAGTCAGATTTTCTTTTTAAGTCAGAATGGAAATTTGAGATGTATGAAATTGCAAGTGCTTACATTATTGATCATAGATTTATTAGGGAATAATATTGAGATATTAATAATCAAAATATAGTGACATTATCAGTGGCTCTTCAGGTTGTCAGCTTGATTGTCAGGTAAAAGCAATTAGTAGTTTGCAGCATTGCCTTGAATGCTTTGTTTTAATACTTCTGTAATATCTAGGGTAATAAGGAAGCTTCTAATGTTAGCTTGGGAAGCTTCTAATGTTAGTACTCTTCATGTGTGAATGGGCAAATTTTATAACTGTATACTCTCCCACAATATAGATGTTCCAAATTGTGTCTATGTGAGGTTGAACATTATGAACTTGCCAAAATTTGATTATTTTTGACCTAAAATAAGACAGTTCACATGACTCAACCTAATACATCAGCTATTCCAACGAAGATAGTATGGTTCCAAAATGGGAAAGTGTTTTTTCAATAGAAACTAAAAATGTTTCATTTCTAGGTTAGTAATAAACATACATTGTGTCCTTGCTTTCTGCCAGGCCCTGTGCTCATTTCCTCTCTTCATCCTCCTAAAACTTGAAAGGATTGGAATTTTCCAAGCTTGGTCTCACTCCCCAGGAAATCTCATCCATCCTGACAGTTTAAATGTGCTGACAGCCCGAATGTATCCCTATCCCAGATCTGTAGTCTGTATTTTAACCTCTTTTATCTAACTAATTCCTTTAACTACCTTCTTAATTCTGAGCATCTCAGAAATATCTATTCAAAATACAATTCCTAATTCATTTCTCTCAACCATCTCTATTCTTGGAACAGCCTTCTTTTATCTCAGTGATGGTCCAAAAGAACCCTTTCCATTGCTTGTATTTCTGTCCATTCTCTCTCTTAGAGGTAAAGAATATCCAGACTCTGTTTGCTCCTTTTTTTTTTTTTTCCTCTGCTGCAGCTACCTTAATCCAGCTACTATCTCTTTTCATGTGGATTGTTGCAATAACCACCCAGTTTGTCTTTAGGCTTCTACTTCTCTGTAGAATATTTTGTAACTATCAGTTTCTTAAATTCTCTGCTTTAATGAGGAAATGTAACATCCTCTATAATCTGGCCCACCCCTTGTACTTAAACTCCTCTGTCCCTTCTCAGTTTTTCACAGTTACAAAATTCTTTCCTGCCTTTGACCCTCATATTTTTTACCTCTGTCTAGAAGTCTGCTTCCATCCTTGAATCTTATTTATCCTTCAGCTTAAATGACACTTGATCAGAGAAGCCTTCCCTCATCCCCTCCCGCAGATTCTTTCATATAGTTAATTATATTTTTTTTTCATCTGCACTCAACACAGTTTGCAGTTACCAAACTGTGTATTCCACAGGTTGATGTAAGCTGCTTAAGGTAGAACCTTCTTCGTCTGCCATATCGCCAGTGTGTCCAGGACCTGGTGCATTATAGACAAGCTGTCTGCATGAAATGGAAACAGCCTCTCTCGTATGTTGATGCTTGAAGAAAACAAGACTGTTCAGAAGAGGATGTGACGATGAAAGGCATCTGGAAGTGTGGTATTTAGTATGTGGAACATAGGTTAGTTTCAAATCTCATCTTCTTTTGGGTGAGTTAACTTTTCTGAGCCCCTAAGTTATAAATTTTGAAAACATACACTTCGTGGATGTTGTTCACCACGCTATCCATAGGACCTAGAAAAGCAACCTGTAAATAGTAGATGGCTAATGAATAATTATTGAATGAATGAACTTCTGTTTCCTGTTTTGCACATTTCCCTTCTCATGCCACTGAGTGACTTAAAAGAAAACAGAAAGTGCCTAGTACATAACAGGTACTCAATAAATACAAGAAGCCTAATACCCTTTCAAAATGAATTTTTGTTTTTGTTTTTTTTAATTAATGATTCTCAAAAACCCTGGGCTCCCGTGAAGATTTTGAATGTAATGGTCATATCTGGGGTGACGGGGGGTGGAGGGAGAGAGTGAACTAGGTGTATTAGAATGACCTTTGAGAATTTCTTTAAATTACCTAAACTTCTACCTTACATTCACTGTCTTCTATAGAGCAGCTACCTGAAATATATATATATCAAGTATGCAAGGGCAAACATTGAGAAAAGCCTGTCTAAATCTTGCCTACAACCAATGTCACTGGAATAATAGCTGATAAACTAAGGCATATTAGATGACTGTCAATGTTGTTAGACAAAGTATATTTTAAAAAACTGCAGTCACATACAATGATACTTTAAAAAATGTTCATTAAAAATATCAGGGTGTATACACTAGAATGTTTCTCTAGATATGTTACTTTTAATTCAATTCTAAAAGCAGATGCTACCCCATTTTTTAAAAAAATATTTTTATTTATGTGTGCCCACAAAAACTGGGGTGTAAGCTAGAGGTGTGGGGGGGGGGTGAGAGGATTCACCAGAAATGAATTGGGGAGCAGAACTGGCAGATATACTGAAAGACACTGCTGAGGGGAGCAGTGGGCAAGACAGGAGAGATCTGCTGCATCATGTGGGTTAACTCTCTGGCTGGGATCAAACTCACACTGTAGTGATTGGTGACAGTTTGATAGTGCTGAGACTTAACCCCTGAGCCACCAGGTAGGCCCTAGCCCGTAATTTTTTAAAAAGGTAGAGGCAGGAAATAGATTTCTTACTCTCCTAAATCATGAATTAACCTTACTTCAAATTCCTTTTCTAGGGGAAATGTTTATACTCCTAATGACTGGTTGAAAGAGACTGAGTTATGCTACATTTACCTTTGTTTTATCTTAGTTTAAGAGTTTGTGAGTTTTGCAGTCATTTTTATATCAGTTAATTGGGCATGAAATCCAGGCAGGAAAGAGGCATGAGGGTTAGAATCACCGCAGGATGTCCACAAATTTCAGAAATTGTAGGAATGAGAATTCATCAACCAATAGAAATTCAGATTCCAGCCAGAACCTGGGCTACAGGGACACAATTAGAATAGATGAAAGTGCCTCTTAAAGTCCTCCACTGGTCTATAATTGTGAAATGTTTACAAGCATTTAGGTTGTTCATGCAATTGCAATATTTAAACAATTCTTAGTGCTCTACTTCTATGAGGAATATATTTTTAAAAGTTGCAGTTTATAGCATAAAGCTGTGCTTTCCATAGTATATGGAGGCTGTTAAATTTGAATATTATAAATGTTAACATGGAATAACATTAAGATTTATGACCCGACTTTAAGGCAATCCACAATGCAAAATCTGAAGGTATGTATCTTTGAGACACACTAGCAGTGTCAGTAATCAGATTAATATGTTAGAAATGAAACTCCTTTTGGTAGAGCTGAATTCAAGAAGGAACGTTTATTGAACACACCCTCATTATAACTCATTTTCAAGCTGCTACTCTATAGTGCTCCCAAACTTGATCAGCGAAGTCCCATATTTTTCTTTCATTTCAGGATTACTCAACCTTCCCTCCCTGGTTTGTGTGCCCACCTTGGAGTTCAGGATTAAGTTGGTTTTGTTTGAGTCTTCCTTCACCCTAGTATGCGCTGACGTCTGCATTCCACCAGTAGATTTTCCCCCATATTACTATCTTTTCTTTCTTTCCTGCTGTTCTCAAATATCTTGGAAAACTCATTCCTGAATCCTGTCTACACAATGAGCCATTCTGTTGTCTGAACTGATAATTATAAAACATATTCTTTCAACAAATCCAGTTCTTTCTAGACTCTTATTTTAGTCTTCAACCCAACTAGCTGGTTGTTCATTTCTCTTCCTATAAGGATTACACAATTAACACCACATCTACATTTCATAAGATTATCTGTAGGGGAAAAATGGCACAGTTTACCCATGATATTTTATCATAGTTTGGAATCAATTCCCATTTAAGAAACTAAAAGAAAGCATGTAATATTGTTATAATCAGTTTAGTCGGAGTGAATTAGAATAAATTGAGGTGTGTTTTTTGGTTGTTTTAATCTGCAACACAGTTATTTGGAGTAGATAAATAGCCAAGGTTACTGGTAGATTCTGTACTTTAATATCAAACTACAAGTGTCAATCAGTTTTGTTTTTTTAAAAAAGTGTAAAGACAGTGTCTTAGACTCCTTCATATAAACCCATTCTTGTATAACTATACTTTGTAAAACAGCTATTATTTTAGGTTAAGAAGTTGAGAAAGAGGAAGCGTTAGAAGCCTGTGGTTAGTACTGGAACCGTGTACAAAGCAAACCACTGATTGCTTATACTTGAAATTGTAGCAAGTAAAAAATATGAATTTGATATTATAGCATAAGTAATTTTAAAAATGGCTTGCTTTTTTTTTCATTTTTCTTCTATATTATCTCTAAGGTTCTGGTTTTAATGAAATAGGTTAGGTTTACCTTAATCTAAGGCTTGTATTATTAGCTATTAAAACAAGTAGGTGTTGTTTATTCTATTTTTTAACTAAATTTTTACATAAATATATATAGCCATTAGTCATAAGATATTTTTTCTTATTTTGAAAGATATAAATAAGTACATTCCTCTTTAAATCATTGTGACAGTCATAGCCATGGAAGCAGCTACAACTACCTCATCAATGCAACTATTTGATTTCTATTAATCAAAAAAAAAAAAAAAGACAAGAAGTCACTATAATATGCCATAAACTGTTTGACTTTAAAAATAATGTATTCTAAATCTCAGCTGACTCTTCATTATGTCACAACTCTAAGCCCTGTGTGAAAAATAAAGTTGGTGACTGTAGGTAAATGAGATTTTTCACCCATAGGGAATGTTTCTATGAGATTCACTAAGTATTTAAAGAGCTGCAAGGATTTATTAAAGAGAAAATTGCATCCACTACAGATTAGGATATTTTTGAATGGCACATTGAGCAGCAATTTTTACATGTTATTGAATCACAATATCAAATGACTTTAGTGCTATAAAGAATTTTAAAGATCAAAGACCAACCCTATATTTTACTGGTGAAACCCAGAGATTTTTCTAAGACTACATGGAACATTACAACTTTTTCAAAGGACCTCAGTTCCACGGAACTGCAGTCACTGGAGACTGTGTTTGTGTTTAATTATTCCTTACATTCATAGCATTACATATGAATGTTTTAGAAGTATTAAACAGTCAAAATCTGAGTCTGTGTATGAATTAAATGATTTTAGAACAAATATGATAATTATCTGTTACACAGGGATTTTTGTTAGATCATGCTCAAGGTTGATTTATCTGTTTTCCTAGCATATTAAGGTAACCTTGACTAGTGATCACTCTCACACACATGTGTGCGCATGCACACCACGTGTGTGTGTGACCGTGCAATATAAGACACAGTGATTGAACTTGTAATTATACTTATTTGTTCAGATGAACCAGGGATATAAATGTCCCTAAACATCCTTCTTGCAAATTTCTGGATAAACAGATCTCCCACAAGAGTATAAATGACAATGGTATTCATTATCCAGGGTTTTTAAAATCCTTACAGATCTTTTGTCGGGGAGATGCTAGTGTCTAATTCAGCACCCTGTGTCTTTGATACCCCAGACATTTTTTTCTTCTCTATATACATTTAAATTTTTTCTCCTCTGCCACATCTCCAAACAGGTGTTTCTTGGGGTGTATTGATTTTTTTTTTAAAGATTTATTTATTTATACATACAAGAGCTAAGGTACAGGCCAGGGTACAGGGAGATGAGAGGATTCACCAGAGACAGAGCAGGGAACAGGACAGATCAACTGAAACACACTGCTGAGGGGAGCAGCGGGGTGGCAGGAGAGTTCTGCTGCGGCACCTAGGTCCCCTTCCTGGCTGGCAGCAGAGATCGAACTCATGCTGCAGTGACTGCAGCCTGCTTCATAGTGTGTTGCTTAACCCACTACGCCACCAGGGACGCCCTCTATTGATTTTTTTAGCCAGGTATTGTTCTATTGAGTTGACTGACCATCTAAGATTGCTATAGCAAATGTGGGTACTTCAGAAATAATGTTAACACTGGACTGTAACCCACATGGTTAAAATTTATACCTATGAGAGTAAAATGTGACCTATGAATCCATATTCATACAAATAAATAACTTATATATGTAAATAAATGAGAGAAAAGAGAGCTCTTTGTTAAAGTAGAATTTCAATTGATGAATGTAAAAAGAATGAAGTAGAATATCGTCATTTGGCAAACAACACATTAAATTGTAGCAAATAAGGATAATTAGTTGATGTTAAAATTAGTTGCCAAGAGTATGCCAAGAAATAGGATATTTGCATAGTCTTAATATTTCCACCCACAAGATGCTTTTTGAACATTGAAGGAGTCCAAGGAAACTTGACAACTAATTGCAGTGTGAAATCCTGGATAGAATCCAGAACTAGAAAAGGAACATTGGTGGAATGATTGGAAAAAAAAATTGAATAAAATATATAGATCAGTAGTTAGTATTATATCAGTGTTGGTTTACTGATTTTGATAATTGTATATCTGTTATAAGACTTGAGCATTTGGGAAAACCAGGTGAAAAGCATATGGGAATACTATACTTTTTTCAACTTCTTTGTAAATCAAGAATTATTTCAAAACTGGGCCTCCCTGGTGGCTCAGCGGGTTGAGTGCTACACTGTGAAGCATCTGCATAGCAGCATGAGTTCCATCACTGGCCAAGGAGGGGACCCACATGGCAAAGCAGACCTCTCCTACCTCGCCCGCTGCTCCCCTCAGCAGTGCATTTCAGTCACTCTGCCTGTTCTGCTCCCCACTCTGTCTCTGGTGAGTTCACTCACCACCACCCCCCCCCCCGCCCCGCACCTCTGTCCTGTACCCTAGCTCTTGTATGCATAAATAAATAAATCTTTAAAAAAAAAGAATTATTTCAAAACTAAAATTTAAAAGTGAAAAGCTATAATAGTGATTATTTGGATGGCTCTGTAAAAGAAACCTATGAAAGTTTTTTTTTAATTTATTATATATATGTTTTACATCATTGTTCATTTTTGTACAATGTTTGATTTCTCTTCTCAGGTGTAATCTCCATAAAATTCCCACCACCAAGTCACCTGTGAGCTATCACCATAGTTCCTTGTGCTCTGCTCTTACTTCCCTTGTTCTGCTCTCTCTCCCTCCCCCTCCCCCCACTGAATGTCTCTGATTTATAGTTTGCCTGCTAGTTTTGTTTTTGTTTTAGTTTTCACCCGATCCCTTGTTCGGTTCCCCTATATTCCTCTTATAAATGAAATCATTCAGTATTTTTCTTTTCCCTTCTAACTTATTTTACTGAGCATAACAGAGATAGGGAAGTTTTTGTGACCACCCTTGACACAGGAAATAGATGCTAGTCACTTCTGTCATTTGCCCAATACCCATCACACAATCTTATGTTCCTTAGACTCAATTTTCCTCACTACAGCACCTTTGTTTTTATAACTACTTGATGCATAATGTACTATTATACCCACCTTATAGACTCAGAGACAGAGGGAAAGATTTGCTCTTAGTCCATGGTAGAGTTAGAATTCAAGTCTTATCAATCAATCCTTTTGTTTTTTGGTCTGTATTCCTTAAGTGTAGTTATTTTTCTCTCATTTGACAAATATTTGTGGGGAGCATTCCAGTCAAGGCATTTGCACTGAGCACCATGCATACAAAAATGTAAAGTACTTTTTGAAAACTCTTCAACGAGGTGAAAAGAACTAGAAATACCATTCTAAGCAGGAATGACGGTAATTTAGTCTCTAAGAATGGTCTAAAAGTACAACAGTATTGGCCCTGGAGTCCAGCATCCTTATAGTACCTTCAAACATTTAGTGCTCATCCACTGTTAAGACCACTTACAATCTTCTGCTTAAAGGTAAACTTTATTTTCTGTACATTCACTTTGCTATGGGGAATGTGCTAGAATCTGTTTATATTCCTCTTCACATTAGTCTTGTATATCTCTGTGGTCCAGCTGGCTGACCTCATTATTTCCTCGGTGAGGTGCCATCAGTCAGGTCTTACCAAAGTTTCAGTGATTCTGGTAGGAGATGGACCTGCCACCTACTAGATTGCTAATGTCAAGAGATGTGCCTGCCTGGCTTTGACGCTCTGTGCATCACACACTGTTCTGCCACCTGGGCAGCAGAAAGCAGCCGACCAGAGGCTACCAGTGTAGCCTCCACCCCTCACATGCCTTTGATCCTGGGTGGAACATACTGCCACAGCCTAAATATGTGAGCAGATTTCTAAATTCTGGTAGCCTGGCTCCAAATTGTGTGTGTATGTGGAGAGAAGGGGATGGTATGGGGTGGTGTTGACTATTTCACCACCCTAAATCTGTTTAAAGCTTATGAATTTTTTAAGTCCTTTTTGTTTTATTGATTTGTCACTAGTTTATGTAATTGTAAAATTTTTACAAAAGCATTTCAGTTGCTCAAATTCTTGTCATTACCAGACATTGTCAGTCTTTTAACACTTCTGCTGGGTGTCTACTGGTATCATATCTTGGTTTAAGTTTAGGTGTTTTTAATTTTTTTTCTTTCATCCCCCACCAAATACCCACACCCATACCTCATCTGCCTCTCTCCCCACATTTTCTTCCCTCTCCTCCACCCCCTGAAATAATCAGTACATATATTTTTTACTGAGTTCAAGATTTATTCCTATTATTCTTTGCATATGATTTTTTTTGGTATTTGTATTTCACACATGAATAAAACTATCAAGTGTCTGGTTTTCATGTTTGTCCTTATTTCACTCAACATAATTTTATGAATTGTTTAAGTAGAACATCTCTCCACACAATTTATTTAATCTGACCAAAGATTCCACAGTTCAACTTATGAGTTTGCCTTTTCTTCATTGGCTTTATCCATTTGTTCAGATTAGACCTTGAATGGTAAGTGGAATGAATTTGGCTCATGGAAATTTAAGACATTAATACTTAAGATTCACTTGTCACAACTCTGCAAATAAGGGCATAGCCAAGTTCAGGGAGAGTAAAAGTAGATTATTATTGTAGGGTAGTTAGTCTTGGGTCTTTAGCTTTGGAATGCCATTGTTTTAATACTATATAGAAAATATGCATCTGTATATGCACAAGATTTAATAGTAGTACAACAGCTTGTCTTGGTGTACAGTTAGAACAGATGAGCTCATTGCCTGTACAAGAGGCAATGCCTGAACATTGCATGTTCAGGATGATTTAGACAGAAGGAAAACAGTAGGTTAAATGTGGTTTACACTTGTTTATTATAGTTAGGCCAACCTTTCAATACTTAAATAATAGACTTCTGTGATCACAAGCTTTTTTTTTATTTCTTATAAGTTTATCCACTATAAGACTACCCAATAAGTTGTAATATATTTGAGACTTGAAAAGACCAAATAACAAGTGAAAGTTCAGCAATGACAATTGTAGTTATTAAGTCCTTCACTGGTCCTATGTTAAAAACTTCCTGGGCCTCTACTATATAACTGCAAATTTGACCAGTTTTTTCTGTTAGTAAAACTAAATTACTAGTTGAATCAGTTTCTAATTGTATCATCAATTGTATTAATATAAAAACATGAAGTCATGGTACTTTACAGACTTGATTGATATGCTAGGTTGGAGGTGTGGTATGTAATACCTTTATTGATCTACTTTTACATGGTGTGTTATCTTTCAAACAAAATTATTCATTCTACAATTAAGCTTTTAAAACTTGTATTTTCTACAGATATTCTAATTTCATTAATTTCATTTCTACAGATATTCTAATTTCATTTCTGATTTCTGTTGCATGAATGATAGCTTTCACTGCATATAAAATATGCTTCAACACACTAAATGTCTTCTTGAAACTTATATTGCATTGATTACATCTGGCAGCCCCATATGGTAAAGTTAGTTACCACCCTTCTGATTAAATTATGGTCGGGAATCCACTTCTAGGGTGCAGCTCAGTGATCTACTAAATTTCTCAGTGACATTCACAACATGAACTAATTTTGAGAGAATAAATTTGCAATACAAATGAGAGCAGAGAAGAAGGTTTTTCAATTTGTGTTTATTTTTCTTGTACAGTTTACTTTCCAGGCTAATTCTAACTGAAAGTGAGTGACACTGCTTTGGCAAGAGTAATTTGTATTAGCTATTTCCATATGTTTAAGCAGAAATACTGAGAATGGTGTGATATACAAGTAGATGCAGTATAAAAAATTTTTTTAAAGATTTTATTCATTTGTTATTACCTAGAAGAACTGGGATGTAGGTCAGAGGTGCAGGGAGTGAGAGGCTTCACCAGAGACAGAGTGAGGAACAGAACAGGCAGATATACTGAAATGCACTGCTGAGGGGAGCAGCTGGTGAGACAAGAGAGGTCTGCTGCTCCATGAGGGTTAGCTCCCTGACTAGGCATCGAACTCAGTCTCTAGTGGTGATAGTGCTGAGACTTAACCCCTAGGCCACCAGGGAGACCCTCTTTTTTCCCCTATGATTTGCCATGAGCAAACAAAAATATATGTTTGGGAGTACAGCTTCACATCTCAACATGTGCACATGTTTCCTTTGCCCTCCACCAAAGCTCCCGTTCCAATATACTACCACCTTAAGGTCTTATTTTCAGCCAATGACTTTGGATCCTATTTCACGGAGAAAATGGAACCCTTCAGGAAACTGCCACAGCCTCCCACTGCCACAGGCCTGCACCAGAGCCATCTGTACCCATATACTTTGCTTTTTCTATATATGGGTTGTTTATGCTTCTAAGGCCATCCCCTACTGTGTACTAGTTATCTCTCTTCTCACAGCACACTCCTACAATGTTCTCTCTTGAATCTTCAATCCCCCCTCGCTCCTGAGAGTTTTACTCGGAAACAAACATCCTATTTTTTCTTCTGCCTTGAACAAGAAAACAAAATCTCTTGACTATCTCCCTTCCTTTATCCATCCATTGCCTGAGTTCTCTTTTCTTCAGAAGAGTTTCTTTGCTCAGTTTCTAATACCCATTGCTCAGTTTCTCTCTTCCCATTGTCCCTTAACTCATTCTAATCCATTTTCACCCATTCTCCTCCTCATTGTCCCATTCCATCTGTGTGGACTGCCTGCTGATCTGTGGACTAAAGGCCAGCATCTCTTCAGATGTAAGCCATCATACCATACCCACCACCAGTGCACCCCTAGTTCACCACCATGAGATCTGAGCCAGCATTGACCTACTCTTTGTTCCCTATAAACTGAGGTATGTTGTTTCTTTACCAAGTCTCCCAATCTCAGTTCACCTTGCTATTTGTGAAGGTAATATATCTGAATCATTCTCTTAGCAAATATTGAGGACAGATATGCCAAGCAATGGGCTAGTCCCTAGGGAGACACACATATTTCTTGCCCTCAGAATTTTTTGCAGTCTAGGAAGGAAATAGATATGAAGCAGTAATCCTAGAAACAAATGTAAAAATCACAGCCACTGCATTGTAAAGGAATAAAAGAGCTCTCTTGTAAAAGGCCTTGTTTGTTAGTCCTCAGCTATTTTCTCCTTACTCATTCCTCTCAAATCTCCACAGCTTTGTTTTAACCACACTTTTACAGACAGACATACCTGACTTCACACTTGAGAGTGTTTAACAATCAGCTGAAATATCTCTTTAAAATGTTACAGTTTCCAAAGGTGACTTCCACCAACTAATCCCCCCACACACACAAATTTTGGAAAAGCCAATAATAGATTTCAAACAACGAGCATTTGTTGTGGATCACACAATAGAGGGGTGGCAAGTACCAAGTCACACTAGACCTAGAGTATTGCAGGTCCTTGTTATATAAGGTTGGTTAGTAGGGAAGGGTAATTGGGCATAGCAGGTTTTAGGCTGGACTACACAGGGGCATGGGCAGATGGGTTACATGCTCCATATGGCCCACGTCTTATTAATATCTTAGGTCTCCACCCAGGGGTGTAAGTTTCACTAATTATTCCCTGGCCACTTCTTAGTCAGGTCTTCTGTCATCTGCTTCTTTAGATCATTAGCTTTCAACTGGTTCTGGGGCCATTGGGAGAAAACAGGAAGCCACTGCATGATGGAGAGTCTCAGTGATGTGATAATTCCAGAGCGAGAGCACAGAGGGTGAGTTGTGGAATTTCTATTAGCCAGGAGGCTCAATAAAAAGGAAGGTTAGGCAAGTATAGGTCCAACGGGTCCTATAACAAAAATACAGACACATACATGTCTAGAATTTCTTATTCAGGATGTTGGTGATTTAGCCCCAGTCCGCATTTTCATCTCCTAAGAATTCTGATGCAGAAATCTCCAGGCCACACACTTAAAAGTGCTGATTTAGAAACAATTTTATTATCTACCATTTTAATAATAGGTTATAAAAACATGTCTAAGTCATGTCATTCTGAATAAATTATGCTCTCCCAGAAACCATTTAGTCTAGGTCTTTTGCCTCCCATTAATGATATTAATGATCCTTACAGACCACATGCACACTGTCCAATCCGGTTAGATTCTCAGTCTTAAAATAACTCACTCTCCCTCCATCCCAAGCATACCTTTTCTTGCCTGGTAGCTTTATTGCAATAAAACACTTGAAGAAATTACAGTGCCATTAAATTACAATGCTAAATAGTGAGGAACAACAAAAAGGTAAAAACCAAAAAGAACAATGCCCAGAGTGCTTTCCTGCCACAGACATGAGCAGTGAGTCATTGCAGATATGCTGACTGCTGCCATTATTAAGCCATGCAGATTCAAATGTGAACATAATTTCACCCTGTTAACACAATTATGCCAGGGGAAGTAATTTGAAAATATGACATGTGGCCATGTTATGTGATAAGGTCATAAACTCACGAAAATATTCCTTGGTAAGTGATCAAAAGTTAAGTTATGTATCAATTTAGAATTATTGAAGGCTGGAAAATCTGAATTGTGAGTTAAAGACAAAAGCTCACCAATGACAACTTATTACTTGTCTTTTAGATAATAGTAATACCATAATTAGTTTTATGGAAGGAAAAAAATTGGTTTTTTTGTACATTTAGTATTATGGTCAACAAAATATATCCAGATAAATAACCCAGTATTTTGTTTTAGATGCCTGATGGTGGCTTATCTAACGTATGGTGCATATATCTCCCTAAGGAATCTTCTGAACAGAATGAGTTATGAGCTAATGTTTTTGAGAGAATTCAAGGGCATCATCATGAATATTCAGCGGTGGGCACTGTAGTAAATGAGCCTCAACTTTAAGGTCTTACTTAATTTCCCACTTGCTATTGACCAACATTTTTTGTGACGCTTTCCTATACTTAGTACACCTGTCTCCTGGAGCCCTTTCTCTGTTTTGTTTTGGTTTTTTTTTTTTTTTGGCTTTCAAATAAAGACAATCAAAACAAGTACATGTGTTCAGATTGTATATAACATAAAAGTAAACTTTCTGGAATAGGGACTAAGACATGTCCTTCTGAGTTAAGTACACAATCTTCAACACAAAATGTGCATCTTTATGAATATTTATTTTCAACTATTTAAAAAACATATTTTTTCCAGTTTTTCAGCATTTTGAATTATATTCTAGATAAGAGAAAGCATCTGACATGGTGACCTTTGCATAAGGGAGATAGAATAATAGCAGCTATCCTAGAGCTTATCTGCATCTCCAACTTCTAATAAAATTACCTTGCTCTTTTGCCCCACTCTTTCCCCATTTCTAGTGGCCTAAGAGTTAAGAATTTAGTCCTTCATATTACTTTATCATCTGATAAGTGAAAAGTCACCCTTTTGGGTGAAAAGTCCATTCATATTCTTTGCCTATTTTTTAGAGGGATTTTTGTTGGTTTTATTGATTTATAGATAACTCATATTGAGTGGGGAAATTGTCCTTTTGTTGTTAATTTAAACGTTTTCATTTGTCACCTGTCTTTTGTCATTGCTTAATGGCTTTTGCTATGCAGATGCAGACTTTTGTGGCGTACTCATATTTATCAATCATTTTAAAAAAAGATTATTTTTTAATGTAGAAGAACTGGGGTGTAGGCAAGAGGTGTGGTGGGGGGAGGGTGAGAGAATTCACCAAAGACAGAGTGGGGAGCAGAACAGACAGAGTGACTGAAATACACTGTTGAGGGGAGCAGCAGGTGAGACTGGAGAGGTCTGCTGTGCCTTGTGGGCCAGCTCCCTGTTCAGGTATTGAATTCAGATCATAGTGATGATAGCACTGAGACTTAAGCTCTAGGCTACCAGGGAGGCACTTATCAATCTTTTCTTTAATTAGTCTGAATTTTTGTTACACTTAGGCCTTCTCTAGTTCCACACTGTGTGCATGTTTGTGTTGTAGCTATAATGCCAGTAGATAATATATTTATGTAAAATCTACATGCATATATAGTATTTGAACACTGGTTGTATGTGTAAATATAATGTGTATATATGTAGGTACATAAGAATATATTTTGGGGCCTCCCTGGTGGCGCAGTGGGTTAAGCAACACACTATGAAGCAAACCTCAGCCACTGTAGCACGAGTTCGATCCCTGCCGCCAACCAGGAGGGGACCCACATGGCGCGGCAGACCTCTCCTGCTGTGCCCGCTGCTCCCCTCAGCAGTGTACTTCTGTTGATCTGCCTGTTCTGCTCCCTGCTCTCTGTGGTGAATCCTCTCACCCCCTCCCACCTCTGGCCTGTACCCCAGTGCTTGTATGCATAAATAAATAAATTTTTTAAAAAAAAGAATATATTCTGTAAATTCCCATGATTTCTCCTTTTTTAAAAAAAGATTAATTATTTATGCATACAAGAGCTGGGGTGTATGCTTATAGGTGGGAGTTTGAGCAGATTCACCAGAGATGGAGTAGGGAGCAGAACAGGTAGACTGGCTGAAATACACCACTAAGGCGAGCATCAGGTGAGACAGGAGAGGGCTGCTGTGCCATGTGGGTCACCTCCCTGCCTGGAAATCAAACTGTGCTGTGGATAGCTTCTTTATGCTGAAGCTTATCCCCTTGTACCACCAGGGAGGCCTGATTTCTCATTTTTTACTTTAAACTTGTTGCATTTTGATTTAAAGTATGAAGTATTCTTATTTTTTATTTACCTATTTTTACTTTTAAAAATAGTATTGAAGTAACATTCTTTTACAACATTAGATATGATTCAGAAGTATAATATCACACCTCTTCAGATGCATTTCACCACCCTACACCTACCACCAAGCCATGCATAGTCTCTACCTCAGTCCATTGGGCCCTCTCCACACTTTGCTCTCCAGCTTCCACCTGTTTCTCTGGCATCTTTAATTCTATAGTTTTCTAGCATTTGTTAAAACATTAGTATTCTGTTTGTCCAACATCAGTTATCCCTTACTGAATTATCTCTCTTACTCTGCTGAATTGACCTGCCATGTTTTATTCCATATTATAGTCTCACCACCCTATTCTAATTATTGATGCTTTTAATGCATTTTAGTATCTCATCACTCTTCTTTTGTCCTCAGAATTTCCCTTGCTTATTCTTGATGCGTATTTTGTCTACATGAACACTAGCATAGCTTGTTCAATTTTTTAAAAGTTGCTATTTTTTGCTCAACAGCTCTTGTAATCAGAGAAATGCAAATTAAAATCACTATGAGATACCACTTCACACCAGTGAGAATGGCATATGTAAAAAAAAAAAAAATAGCAACAATTATTGGCGAGGATGTGGAGAAAAAGGAACTCTACTACACTGCTGGTAGGACTACAAGCTAGTCCAACCATTATGGAAAACAGTGTGGCAGTTCCTCAAACTACTAAAGATGGAACTCCCATATGATCCAGCAATCTCTCCTAGGAGTATACCCAAAAGACACAAAAACACTGATTCAAAAGAATACCTGCACCCCTATGTTTATTGCAGCACTATTTATAATAGGTAAGACCTGGAAACAACCTAAATGCACAAAAACAGATGATTGGATCAAGAAGATGTACATATATACAATGGAATACTATTCAGCAATCAAAAAAGATGAACTAGAGTTATTCATAGAAACCTGGATGGAGCTAAAAGGGATTATGCTCAGCGAAATAAGTCAGAAAGCAAAAGAAAAATACCAGATGGTTTCACCCCTAGGAAGAATATTGGGAACCAAATAAGTGACCAAGGAAAATAATAATAACAATAATAATAATAAATACATAACAAAAAGACAAGGACAAATCGCGGACACTTTGTGGGGGTGGGGGGAAGGAATGGGTTGAGGGCAGAAAGAGCACATGGGACTGAGGTGATGGTACACTGGTGAAATGGTGGTGGGAAATCCATGGGGAACACAATTGATGTCAAATATATATAAATAAAGGGAAAAATGTTGCTATTTTTATTGAAATTATCTTATGTACTGAATAGGCAAGGAAAACTGTTGTCTTTATGATATTAAATATTCTTGTCTAAGATAAGATATCAATTTCTGTTTATCATAGTCTTGCCCCTCCTTCAATTGTCTGAGTACCAGGAACAATTTTTGTAGTTTGTTTCAATCAACATCCCAATAAAGGCACAGGCATTGCAATTTGTTATATGTCTCTCCAGTCTCTTTTAAGCCATCTGCTGGCCTGACTCTATGACTTGCATTGCCCTTTGTCCCTACATTTTATTTGTTGAATCAGTGGTCCTGTGGCGTTTCCCACCATCTGGATCATGCTGATTGTACCGCCCGTGGTGTTGCTCAACATGTTCATCTGTCCTTATTTTAGGAAGAATACTGCATAAAAGATGAAGTGTTCTAGTCTTTTTTGTGTCTTTTCCTCAGCAGCATTTCAATTTTTCTTTTGCATAGATCTTTCTGATTTCCTTTTCAGTATATTTTTGGAACTTTTAATGACATACCTTGGTAGGGACAGTTTGGCAATACTCATTAAAATTTCAAGTACTTGTGTCTTTTGACCTAGCAATTTAACTCCCAGGAATTTATCCTGCAGAGAACATTGTACACCTGGGAAATGATTTATTTTCAGAATAACTCATTGCCATATTAATTGTAAGAGCAAAAGATTGCAGTAATCTAAATTTCATTTTGTAGGAGAATAATTAAGTGAATTGTAGCATATCTATACAGTGAAATACTGTGAAATTGATTTTAAAATGAGTAAGCTTCTTATGTAATGATAAGAAATAGATTCCAAGGTACATTGCTTAGTGAAAAAAAAAATTGCAAACCAGTGTGTATAGAATGTATGTTGTGATTATTTCTGTAAGCAAAGAATGTGTGTATATATATGCATATGTACATATACTTTATATACATTGGCTAAATCTAGATGTTAATATTGGTTACTTCCACCAAGAGAAATTGTCTGACTAAGGGACAAGATGGTGTGGGAAAGAGAATTTTCACTATATGTCATCTGTATGTCATTTTATATGTATTAAATTTTATGCAATATGAATCTTACTGATTTTCTTTTCAGTTAAAGAAATTTAAATTTTTCAAGCCATCATTTGTCCAGCTAAGATCCCAATTAATATAAGTGAGATTTTATGTAAACATTAAGATATACCTTGATAAAGCCTATCTAAAACTGAGGTGGATTTACAAACACGCACACACTCACAAAGGACTGAAACAAAATCAGTTTTGTAGAGGAAATTTCTGCATTAAATTCATGTGGATCAAATGACCATAGCTTCAAAGTTCAAACTGAGAGTCTTGGAGAGTCTCAGCAATTCTGGGGGAAAAAAAATATGACATATATTTGATAAGTCTCTCTTATATTTACCTCAATTTCAGCTTTAACTTCATCGTTTTTCTTTTGGAGAGTATAAAAGTGAAACTTATGGCAAGCCGGTGTTCATTCACTTATTCTCTGCAGGGCTTATTACCTATAGTTTTTAAAATGTTAAGAAAACTATTTCATCTTGTTCTAATTTATAGTCAAGTTTCATCTCTGTACCAGGCTCTGACACCTACCTTGGTATCATAAAATTATCCTCTGATATTTTTTCTGACAAACTAGCTTTAACTTTCAGTAGTGCTTAAGACAAGTAAGAAGCAACTAACAAGTTAACCAAACAAAAGTCAGCATCCTTGCCTGCATTTTATACCATGTCAGGTCTGAGATACTTCAGTGGTTAACAAGAAAGGGACTTAGGATGTGCCTCAGTTTGTTGGAGCTGTGAGTACTGCTGCTCACAATACGAGAGCCATAAAATATCTCTCCCATTTTACCTGTCCACTGAGAGAACAGCATTACATTTCTATGTAAAAAAGATTGATATGGGGCAATTTCCTGTCAATAAAGGCTGTTAAAACTTGGGAGCGATCAAAAGAAGAATTACACCCTTTTCTCTCCAGAGCTCTTAAAGTAAGTGGTTGATTCCTATTTAAAGTGGTATAACTCTAGAGGAGAAATACACTAAATTTCCCTAACTTTTTTTTCTTTCAATTTTTTGCCCGCACAACGTTAACCTGACTGATTCCCTTGATTTTCATCTTGCTACATTCTTTGTAATGTTACTATATTGTAAATGTTGTTCTGAAAATTACAAGGAAATGTAACCAGAATACTTTCATAGAGCCTTTTTATATCTGCTTAGGTTTCACTTGTCTGCCCACACTCTGCAATAAAAATTACAAGTTGCCTTTTCTGTCATTTATAGTGATGAACAGGAAGAGGAAACCAAAATTTCTTTTAGAAGTCTCCACATTACCACATATGTGGCAGATTTATAAATAGAGTTAACAGGTGGATATTTTCAGATGGCATTAATACAGCATTAGGTAATATCAGGAAATTTCTAAAGTGTTATAAGAACATTAAAAAATAAAGCTGTAAACTTATTTTTAACACCTTTTTTACTTTCACTTTCTCCTTAGTTCCACAAGACTGCTCAAAGAATAATGTAGGCTAATTAATTTCCTGAGAGTAAAGTAGGTGTGAACCAACAGCATTATTTTTTTTCTTTTAAGGAGTCATTTAAGTTGTACTTTATATTAGAGAGCTCCTTCTGTCCATTACTAGCATTTCTAGTACAAGGTGAAGAGAAAAGAATCTTAAGAGGAAATCATAAAATAATTTTTCCAGACTTCTAAAGTTGTGTACATTTTTAAAATATGAGATACTGTGACTTTTCAAAACATCCAAACAACTGTATGATATATGAATAGCATGTGAACATTCTGATCTTCAGTTTAGCACACAGTAAATGCTCAAAATGTAGTATGGGCTGGACAAGATGTTTCCAGCAAGAATATTCTGCAGTCTTATAAACATTCAACCCTGAAGTCTGGGGAAGAGAGCAATCAGTAGGGATTTCTTGATACCTTAATGGGTAAGCTAAGACCATTAATGTCTGGCACAGTTCTAAATGACCTTGGATGACACATGACCATGATTGATGGTGACTTTTTAACTGCTCTCACTGAATTTTCCTTTAGGCTTGTGTGTCCTCTCCTGACAGGATTCCAAAAGAAATCATTCACTGGCAATTCTCCCCAATGTGCCAAAGAGAACTATTCGTTGCTATTTTATGGAAAGCCAAAATAGAATTTATAGGAGGCCTAGAGACCTACCAGCTTACTGGTTTTTGTTGGCATTGATTAAATGTTCCACTGTAGTCACCTGTTTTAACTAAAGCTTTTGGAATTCCAGAAAGAGCCTCTTTGTCAGTTGAGATCTCCCAAAGAAAAGGAGTGTATTTTTTTTCATGTGATTTATTTTATTTTTCACTACTGATTCTTTTTTTTATTTTACTCTTTTTTTTTTCCTTACAAGGAGTATATTTTAAAAACATTTTTAGGTTAAAAAACATGTTTTATGGGACTGCTGATGCTGCTGTTTAGCCTACTTATGCTTTATACTGTCAATTATGGTAGCCACTGAACACGTGTGGTTGTTAATTAAAATTAAACAAAATAAAAATTCTTGTTTCTTCATTTCACTAGCCACATTGCAAGTACTCTGTAGCCACAAGTGACAAATAACTCATTCACACATATTTCTATAATCATAGAAAGTTATGTGAAATATCACTTTTCTTTTTTTTTTACAATAAAATATTTTTTTTATTTTTATTTTTGAAATACCACTTTTCTAACTAAGATTAGACAAAAGGTCAGAGGCTCTAGGAAAATATAGATAGAGTCATAGTGGAAACAAAGACAGGTTTTACTGACTTGTGCTCTACGGTGAGCTTCCCCTGGGGCCAACAAGGGTGGGGGGAGCCTGTACCGGTTGCCTAGGGTGAGGGGTTTCTATACCTTCGGATTAGGGAACAAGGCAAGGAGATAACAAGGCAAGGACATATTTCAAAGACATCACTGCTGATGTGACTCCTCGGAAGGTGATGGAGACACCCTGGTGGCAGGCTTCCAGCAGCAATAAATCTAACATCAGTAAATCTAACATCACTAAGTCTAACACTAACTTTTTGAAGATTACAAAGTGATGAGTATTTTGTCTTTTAAATTTAGAAATTTCTTCTGGCTTAAAGTGGGAGGAAATTTGATCAGGGATTTCGTTATTCAGTATCTATTTATTGGGTCCAAATGATTTCTCAAGAGGTTATCTTTGAGGTGAAATAATTCTTGAACATATAATCCCTCCCTTCTACTTAGATATCATTGCTGAACATGAACCTACTACCCTATAGCATAGAAACCAAAAACCATGCCACCAGCTTTTGAGAAAAGAACCAGTTTAATGTGAGTTTACCTCACAAAAGACTGGAAGCAAGACTCAACTCAGTCTCCCCAAGGATGGGATTTGGACAGTAGTTATAGGTCTGAGGAGCAAATATAGAAAGTACAAGCTGGTAGAGTTTGATTGCTTTCTGCTAAGTCATGGTGTGACTTGAATTTGGATCCAGAACTACAACAGAGTAGGCAGTCTTCCTTCTGCGTGATGTCCTTCTGACCTAGAGTCACGCAACTTAGTTCCACCTTGCCTGACTGTTTTAGGTGCAGGCAATGAGATGTCATCTTAGCATCTTCTGGACCTGTGCTCTTGAACACAAACTGTCAACTTATAAAAGAGTGTTTCCATTTATTATTTTTCCCTTGTTCAAGATTTGTAGAGATGTCTTTGATCTTTAATTATTTTATATAATCAGTCTCTTGGCCCTGTAAAAAGATCAATCCTATTTAAAGGTTTTCTCCAATTTCCAGAGGCAGTTCAGAAGTTGAGTCGCAAAGGTAAGTTTATATTGTGCAAACAGTAATGAAAGGCATTTTTATAGACAAAAAGGACAAAGGTTAAAGTTTGAAGCAAACCCAGGACCAGTTAGGAGTTTTGAGGGAAACTAATTGAGAAGACTTACATGTCAGTGTCAGGGCATCTTCAGACAGGATGAGGGTAGGCAGTCATGCTTGCAGCTAGATGTCACCAGGGTTTAGAAAACAGCAAGAGTCACATTTAGGCACAGTCATTGTGGTTGTCTTTCTGAAGTTGATACCGAGTTTTCCATTTTCAGTTTTTAATCCAAATGAAAAAAAAGTGGGAGAAAAACTAGAACAGTAGTTCAGAAAATCATTGCCAAATACTAGGAAAATTTAGGATCAAGGCCTGGTCACAAATAAAAAGTAAAAAAAAAAATCTTTAAAAATGATTAAGAATACCAGAATCAGACACCCACAAAGAGCTATATTACTGAAACATATTTTTCTCTCTACCTTTACCCAGATTATATCAAATAATAAATTTGTAAACTTGTTTACTTTGTAAACAGGTAAAATTGTTTGTAAATTAAATCTAGTTTTTCTAAAGTTGCCCATTTTGTGTGTGTGTAAGCAAGTTAAGAACAAAATACAACCATATACTGTCTTAAAATCTACTTTGTTGAAACTTCTCATAAAGAATATTAGGTTGAACTCAATGGCCTGTAAGGAGTAAGGACAATACTATTGCCTCACCATCAGACTTTACCTGCAATACTTGTCTCTTTGGGTCAGCTCCGGTTCTTCTCACGGTTCCCCAAAATATCCTGGGATTAAAGTTCTTCCAAGGGATGACTTTCCTTACCCCTTTCTTGATAGACCTGAAAACAAGGTATCTTGCTGGAATCATCTTATATTTATTTTTCCTGATAACTTATTTCTCTTAGCATAATCCTTTCCAGCTCCATCCATGTTGCTGCAAATGGCATAAGTTTATCTTTTTAGATTACTGAGTAATATTCCATTTCAGTAGTATTCCACCTTCTTGATCCAGTCATCTGTTCTGGGGCATTTGGCTTATTTCCATATCTTGGCTATTGTAAATAGTGCTAAAATAAACAGCAGGTTTCCTAGTAAATTAGTGTTTTTTGTCCTTTGGGCAGGTTTCTATAAGTGATTTTGCTGATTCATATGGGAGATGCATTTTTAGTGTTTTCAGGAACTTCCATAAAGCTGTCCATAGTGACTGAACCAGTTTTCATTCTCAGCAGCTGTGTAAAAGGTTCCTTTTTCACCATATCCTTGTACCATTTGTTGTTTCTAGGTTTTTTGTTGTTGTTGTTCTGTTCTGTTTTGTTTTGTAATATGGGACATTCTCACACATGTTAGGTGGTATCTCATTGTGGTTTGGATTTGCATTTCCCTGATAATAAATAAGTTGAATATTTTTTTATATTCATATTGATCATTTGCATTTCTTTGGTGAAAAGTCTTTTTAACTCTTCTGTGCATTTTTAGATTGGATTGTGTGCTTTGTTTTTGTTTAGTTGTGTGAGCTCTTTCTAGATCTTTGATATCAATCCTTTATCAACTTTTCATAATTTTTTAATATAAACAATAGACTAAATATTATTTAATATCTTTCTACAAAGAGGACAATTTTTATAAGGTGTCTTAGATGTCTTCCCAATGCCTTCATATATTTTCTTTAATTAATTTAAGTGTTTATTATTTTAGAGCTTTGAATTTAGCAAAGTTTTATCATCAGTATTAAAAGATTTCTATAGATTTTCATGAAACATTACTTTATTGCCTTGAGTGATCATTAAAGATTTTAAAAGCGAATCTATTTTTCTGATAAGGCTTAACTTACATGCACCATTCATGGGACTAGATTTCTCTCAAACCTGAGCATAAAAGAGCACCAAAGTTTTGGTTAAACAGCTAGCAAAAAAACACCAGTTTTAAGAATACTTTTGTTCCTCAAGCCAATGAAAGAAGATAGATTGTTTTACCTTGATCTTATAAGAGGGTGGCCCCTAGAGAAGTGGGAGGTTCCAGGTTCCCTTCCCCACCCAAAAGAGGGTGGAACTGAGCAGGAAGGAGAAGAAGGGAAACTAGAGAAGAGGGAGGAAGGAATAAAAGCAGGATGGAGAGCAGGAGGAGACCTGGAGGAGGCACCTGGAGCAGAGAGACAAGTAAAGAAACTGTGTTTGCTTCTTGGTCGTGGACTGGTTGAAAGAGACGTGGATGAGAGACCCATGGGGAGGTTAACAATGGCAGCTTATATCTTAATTTTGATTTTGCTCTTTTCCTCCCAGACTTACCTGGCTATTTCTAACTCTTTTCTATGGGTCCCCACTAGAAAGTGCTTTAAATTTGGGGCAGGCTTTCAGACCTTGCTTGGGCCAATCCTGTTGGGCTGGACTTTAACCCACAGGGGATGGATAGGTAACTTTGGGTGCTTGATTTGAAAACTATGTTTTTTGTCTTTTCTGTATGGCGCATTAATTGTATTAAAGTTCCTTTCCATTGAAGGTCTATATGTTTTGTCTTGATGTGGTGGATGGCGCCCCTCTCCCTGTACTGTAACAATATTAAAACAATTTTAAAAACCCCTTTTGTAAGTCATTTATTCTCATTTAGTTTGATCTGAAAGTCCTTTCCTAAGATTCCCCTTTCAAACATTGTTTTTATTTTTCCATTTTTTGCACCATTACATTTCAAAAATAACCAGTTTTGTTTTGACATTGATATTTATGTCCTTCAACAAAAACTAATTTATTTCTTATATCTTTAAACACATACATCCTATGTTTTTACATAGATATTTTTATTAGCTTTAATTTTATCCATTGATAAGAACTTTTAACAATTAAAACCTTAATTTCCTATTTTTCAGATTGTAAGCAATTATAAAATCTGTTATGCCATTATTTTACATTAGAAAACTTAAATAGCTATTAATAATTTTCAAAATTTTAGATTTTTTAGTTGACATAAAACCTTTTACTCATAGACTGAACATACTTCATTAGTCTCCAAAGTAATTCCTATATTTAATAACAACATTTTACTAAAACAATTTAGATATTTAGTCAATTTTCATTATTAAAATTCATAAAACTCATTTTTCTAAAAAAGACATTTGGGAAACGGGTAGTGCTAAAAGGAGCAGTTTCAAAATGTAATACACTGTTAAACTAATATATCAATTCAATGCTCAAAAGATTGATGAGTAGATCCTTTAAAATCTTTGATTTTCAATAGAAATTTAAAAATCAAGGGAGAGACAGCTTTGTATTTTAAAAAGATTCCATTTCTTTCTTTTTTTTTTTTAATTTAGTCCCTCAGCACATTGGTTTATAATCCCAAGGGGCAGAAGGAAAATGGAAACTTTCCTCCTAGGAGTTTAAGAATATATTTTTATATTATAAAAAGTCCGGGGTAGTTGCTATTTAAATTTTTTCCATCTTTCCCATGTTCATCTCCCAACATTTCAACTAAACCAGGATCCCAATAAGCAGCTTATTTGTGTTCTCCCAGTCTGTAAAATTGCAAGGTGCATTTTAAACATTTTATTTTTTAACTCAAGATTGTGTTTACTGCCCAAAGTAAAGGTCATCCTATTGGGAGAGTCATTTTGATTCTCTTCCCTTTCACAATGTGCTATTCACAGTTTTTTTAAAACAAACACTTTCATATTTTTCTTTTGGTTTGTGAGACCATTGCTAAATAATGATGAAGTTTTAAGAATGTATTCCAATGGGTATGCTGCCCATATTTTTCATGACCTGTATTTAGAAAGGCCTTCCTATGTCACCAGAACAATTTCTCTAAGCCGATGGGTAGATGTGTTTTGAGTTAACAAATGTGTTTCTTATAACCTGGGACATGTAGCACGGTCATTTCAGGGAGAGCTACTTTGTGATAAGTAATTCCAAATCACATGATTCTATCAGATCATTTTACTAATTCAATCAATAATTAAGGAATGAATATTCAATTATTAAGAAAAGAATAGTAATATTACAGTTATTTCCTATTCTGATAATTGGAGTATCTCATGAAAATATTTTTTTGAAAGAACAATGTCTAACATTAGGATTTAAAAAGTTAAAAAATTATGTTTTTAAAGCTATATCTTGACTCTTATGCAATTATAAAATGAAATTAAAATAACTTAGTTTGCTAATTAATGCGAGAAGCAGTAAGATGGTACAACCAGTTCATGAGAGAATCCATATAGCCTATGAATATATAAACCTAGAGATAGCTGTGACTGCAGTAAGTTAATGATCTGAGTCCAGGGATCTGGGCCAAACTGAGATTTGTTTCCACTTATGCTAGAGCTCACCTTGCAGCTCAGGAGTCAAGACTTCATTGAAAAACACTTATGTCGAGCTAAGGGGCAATCTCAAATTTTCCCATCCTAATCCAATTTGTGCATCTCAGTTTCTGGGTCTGCTATGCATTTAATCAAGAGAAGAATGTCTCTTTACAGCTTCAGTTTGACCAGGTAACCAGAACCCCGAAGAATGTACTAGATGGCAAAACCTGAAGCCTCTACTGATGATTAACAACAATGGCCCCACAGCCTGGATTCTGTTGGACTGATTAAAACATGAAAAAATATGCTCTGCTGTTCTTTACAAAGTTTGTGCTGTTAAAAAAAATAAATCAAGAAGACAAAATTAAATGTCCTTAAAAGATGCAAAACTGGTCAATAATGAGAAGACAGTAATCAATTGCTTTCAACCGCAGCTGTATAGTGTGCATTTTTATGGACAAGAACAGTTTACGTAACTATCAATTTTCTGCAACTGAAGGAGCTGTAAAATTATTCAAGGAAAATGAACGGCCCAAAACTCATAGGGTCAGATAATCTGGAAAGGAATGTCCTAGATAATGCATAGGTTTTCCTTGAAGACATCCAGTAATTATCTTGGTCTATTTCCAAGTCTTTCTTTCTTTTTGTAAATTAAATATTCATAGGTTACTCTCTCCATAGTTCCGCCACTTTGATTTACTCAACCATTTACTTAAATTCATCTTGTTTGATCAACACCTGATGAATTTTCCTTTTTGCTTGACTCAATAGAAACATGAAAATGTGTCATATTGAAAATTTAAATTAAAAGAATTTAGAAACTGTCAGAGTGGCCTAGATAGCTAAAGAGAAAGCAAAAGAAAGGGAAAAAGATGAAAGGATTAAATTATTTACTTCATAATAAATTAGATGTGATTACAGAACTAAATCTCCTTGTTTGCCTTATAACCTTGGTACTAACCCAGATGTTTTAAATGACATCTCAATAACACCTTTTTTGGGAGAAAAATAATTTAAAAAGAAAAAAAAAAGCACTTCAAAAATAGCAAAGTGGCATACTTTTATTCATATCCTCACATATTATTCCTTTGGTAATCTAAAGTCTAAACCTTCTGAACCAATTTTGACCGTCATTTGTAATGAATATAACACAATGCTTTTCATAATGAATTTCAGATTAAAACCCTTTTAGTACCTTGTGAATGAAATTGTAATCCTAAGGCATTTCAAGGTATACTAGTGTATTCTCTACATTTATTTCCATTTTATTATTTGACTAGTCTAATCTCCCATTTGACCCCTATCCTCCATGCATTTATATATTTAAATAGAAAGTTAGGAAGCTTTTGACAGCTTAGCGCTTGAAACGATAGTTGTTTACAAAGTTTGCATGGGTCATGCCCCCTTCTAGCTTTGAACACACTGATTTATTATTAGAGGTTTGGGAAATTATTCTGCTTGACATCCAAACATGTTCTTTGTACAGGTCCTAAGAACAAAAGATTTATTTGCTTGTACAGATTAACTGCTTGCATGTGTTTTATATTCTTGGGTCCTCTGTATAGTATTGGGTTGCTGTTTTACAAGAAAGTTGGTTCATTTTTCCTGTGGTTCATTTTTCCTGGGGTGAATAATTGTATCACTTACAAAAGTTTACATCTTGTGACCTGTGCTTTCATGCATACTTATATATACAGTTCTACTGAAGACAATTCTGACCCTATGTTTAAGCAAAAACCCAGTTGTGGAGGCAGCACCAAAGGAAATAAATCACCTAAGAGGATAGGATAAATAGAACCTAAAATTCACTTTGGTCTAGACTGTGATCCCTGCACAGAAAATGACAGCTGTGCCACAACTTGCTTCTCTGAGGACTAATAGAGTTCTTTGGACATTAATTATAAGATTTATTTTGATTTCAGAATAGTTAAAAGCATGGCAGGAACACCAGGCATGTTATAATCGAGAAAATTTGTTAAATTGCAGATTGTTAAAACATAGATTTTTTTCATAAGGTAATGACTTTTTTCATGTGTGACAAATTCTTTGACAAGCTTTGTAGCTTCATTGACAACTGTTCTAGGTTAATCCTTTCTCTTAGTAAATCAGGAAACAAAGACTTGGAGACTTCAACTTGCTCCAAATTTCACTGATGAACTATTTCTAACTAAAGTTAAAACAATAGTTTCCAAACGCTCTATGCCTGCCCATCAAAAAAAAGAAAGTAGTGCAACTTCACATATTTAAACACATCCACTTTAAGAATTGTTTGATTTTTGTGTTCTTGTAGCTCCCTGATCTGCTTCAATGAAGTGTTTTCTAAAGCAATGTATACACCTATACATGCTCAAAATCTATGCTTAAAAAGAAGGAAAAAGGCAAATATGAATGGTATCAGTAGTTTGTCTTCAGCTCATCTATTTCTGCCTTTCTCGCCATAATGGAATCTATTACCATCGTGGCACTGAGGCTGTTTAATGTTTTTATGTAAAATCTCTCTTTACAGTAGCTTTAAAACAATGAATCTACAAAGCTATGCTTCATATTACAGTAACACATTTTGGGATGTGTTAATTATTATTATTAATGGGGGAAGGACCCTGCCATCTTGCAGACATTCTAATACAGTAACATTTGGGTACCACCTTTTGTGATATTTCAAGGTGATTTACTTGTTCCTTAATGAATCCCAGGTTCAGCCATTGCATTATGCTAGCATTGGTGACAGAGCTGCTCTGTCAGACTGGAAGGATGGCCTCAGACTCAATCAGAAAACACTTTATCAAAGGGAATAAAAAATGGAAATGAGCTATTACCTATGGATTCATTAAATTAGTCCAAAGAATTTAGAAGCAGTTATTATTTAAGTTCCTTATAATGCAGTATTATGGACCTTTACATCTTATGCAATATTAATTCAGCAAATATGTATTTGGTACCTACTATGTGTAGTCTGTCAGATGCTTATTCTAATTATCCTAAGATAAATGTACTTCCATTTTTGTCTTCAAGAAGCCCAGAAAAAGAAACAAGGCAGATATAGAGTTATCTGTAAAAGAGAAAGCCGTGGGATGTGCTATTAAAGAGGTAGAAATAAAATATACCAAGATTTTAGAGGAAATTGTTCCAGTTTTAACTGAAAATAGGAGAGGTATCATGAAGGAAGAAAAAGTGGGGTAGAAAATTGAGGAGCAGTTAAGATTTGAATATATAGACCTGGTTAAGTAGTTTTAGAAAGAAACTACAAGCCAGGACTAGGGAAGAGACATTCTGAGCTATGTATACTGCAAAAGAAAGTCTAGCTAGAATTTCATGATCCACTATGGAGAGTAGTAATCAGAAAGCTGTGCTGGATCATAGTACGGTGGATTAGTCTACAAGCATAAGAGAGTTCTTGAAATTTTATAAATATTGGAATACCTGGTCATAACTATTCATCAGAACAATTCAGCTGGAAACTAGGCCTGATGGGGGCCACCTAACTATGCCATGAGGCAAAAGCCCATCATAGGGGAACTGCCCTGAAAAATCAGAGGTTCCACAGCTGGCCCTTCTCGGACTCCCTTTTGTTTTGGCCGATTTAATAATTAAAGTTTTAAAAGTTACAAAAAATGTGCTTTCTGGAATATCATACATGGGGGTGGCTGTATGATTGGCTTTTTTATTAAACAAAGTAATTAGTTGCCACGCATTTTGATGACATACTGCCAAATGGCTGATATTATAATACAAATTCTAAGGGAATCTAAGGGAGACCTACTATGAGACTGGGCCATATCTTGCATATCTGCCTTTGCTAAGGGTGGTTCCTGCATCACTCTTTGTTAATTAAATTTATGGCTTTGCATTTTCTTTTTTTTTAATATTTATTTATTTATGCATACAAGCACTGGGGTACAGGCCAGAGGTGTTGGGGGGGGGTGAGAGGATTCACCACAGAGAGCGGGGAGCAGAACAGGCAGATCAACTGAAGTACACTGCTGAGGGGAGCAGCGGGCACAGCAGGAGAGGTTTGCCGCACCATGTGGGTCCCCCACCTGGCTGGCAGCAGGGATCAAATTCGTGCTGCAGTGGCTGTGGTTAGCTTCATAGTGTGTTGCTTAACCCACTGCGCCACCAGGGAGGCCCAGCTTTGCATTTTCTAAAGGTGGGTTCTGCATTTCCTCAGGTGACAATAAGTTGCAGGACCCCTCCTCCCTTCCCCTTTTATTAATTTGATTTAGTACAAGAAGATAACTTGGCAGCATACATTGTCAATTGAAAGACAAGGAAACAAATGATTCCTAGTGAGTCAAATGTAAGGGCACAGATACTATTCAGATGTTGATTTGGGTACCTTCCTCTTCCTGCAGGCCTGCAGTAGTAGTCATTGTTAACTCCTTGATCAATGCACGTGTTCATATAATCCAGCCCCTTTCTCCTTAATGTATAAATAAAGACCTGCTGAGATCCTATGAAGAAGGAAGCAAGGATGCATACCAAACCCTGACTCGAGTTTTGTAACCCTGAACCCCCCTCTTTCGCCAACTTCCATTCCATCCTTTGGGGACCTGGCCTTCTTGTTGTAGCTGGTCTTGGGAAAGACCTGTGTTGGGTTGAAGAGGGCTGAAGTTCAAAGAATGACTAGGGACTATTGCTATAGTCCTTGAGAATGCAGGAAGAGGAGAAACTGTCACAGTGGACTTGCGGATGGTCATGGCATGATGGATAGGAAAGGTGTCAGGGATGACTATAGAAAAAGTGTTAATACTGAACATAAGGGGAAAAGATGGAGAGGTGTTAAAGACTTTGGTTTTAAGAAAAAACAACAGTGGGTTTGTTTGATTGGTGAGACAAGTAGTCCTATTTGAACCACCTTGAATTTGAAGTGCTGGCTTCAGATCAAGAATTGAAGATGAGGCATCCTAAGAACAATTTTCAAGGCACAGCAGAAATTAAGGTGGAAATAAAGCTAGAATTTTACTTATTTGGAAATAATATGAATGAGAATAATAGTTGCAATATCTTTATTTTGAGAGGAATTCACCTTCAGATGTAGAATTACCAAAAAAGGAAGGCTATGTTCTTAGAAGAGGAAGAAAGGAAATCTTATCTTCCCCCAAAAGAGAGTCAGAAAGAGTATCAGAGGCAGTAGAGAAGGGAGTCAGAGCCAAGGGTAGGTAGATAGAATCAGAAAGGCTGGTTCAGGCTAGCAGAGGCTATTTTTACACCCTGGAAATCTTGGCTTTAAAAGGAGGAAAAATCACTGAGCCATGGATAGAAGGTGTATTCTAGAGCAAAGATTTTTAAATTATTCAATAAGAAGTTTCCTGGTATGGGGGCCTCCCTGGTGATGCAAGGGGTTAAGAAACACACTATGAAGCATCTGCAGCCACTACAGTACAAGTTTGATCCCCAGCCAGGGAGGTGACCCACATGGTGCGGCAGACCTCTCCTGCCACTCCCACTGCTCCTCTCAGCAGCGTGTTTCAGTAGACCTGCCTGTTCTGCTCCCCACTCTGTCTCTCGTGGATCCTCTCACTTCCTGTGATTCTGACCTGTATCCCCAGCTCTTGTATGCATAAATAAATAAATCTTTTTTAAAAAAAGAAGTTTCCTGATATGTTACACCCCTGAAACAGGATCCCTGGCTCTGGCAACACTGTCCTGGGCTGTACTGCAGCAATGCCCAGACCAGTCCCAGGGTTCTAAAACTGGAGGCAACCCCCAAATCCCATGGCTTCTGGTTTGGGGGTGACAGGAGGAGCAGCTCCAATTCTTTGGCTCCCTGAAGCCACAGGAAGAGAGGCCCCAAGGCATGCTGGGCCAACATGGCAAGTTCTCAGTAACAGCCCACCCTGCAGCTGCTGGGCCATGGGACCAATTGCTATGCAGGGTCCCTGAATTGTTACAACTGACCCTACTAAGGGGTGCCAGGTGCAGCAAGCCTATGGTCCCGCTGAGACCAGCTTGGCTGTGGCTCCCTAGAGAACACTGGTTCACAGTCCTGCTGTGGTGTTAGTTCAGGTCCGGTCTGGTTAGGTGCTGGGGTTTTTACTTTTGCATCTGGCACCAGAATTGTGAATGGACCAATCAGGTTCAAGATGAATGGGCTAATCAGATTTGAGCTCTTCAGCTCCATTCAAAACTTGCATTCATTATGCAAATTGAAAATGGAGCAAGTTTACCGATGGTTGACTGGCATCAATCAAACAAGACTGAAAAATAGTCCAATCAGGCTTGTAGTGTGGGGTCCCTGAAGATGACATAAGGCAGAGCAGGAGCCAGCTTGAAGGTATTCAGAGATGACCTCCACAGGCACTTAACAGATTTTCATAGACTTTGAAGACCTTTGTAGACTTCTGCAGACTTCCAGACCTACTTAGGCTCTCAGAGACCCAGTCACTCACGGCACCTGCCTCTGATACCACATGTTGAGTACCATTAGCATGAGCCTGGTGTCTCAAAAAGCTATTTACTATTGGCTTGTGCTAGTAGCTCACAAGGAACTGTTGTTTCTGAAACTACCTCCGGGCAATCAGTGGTAACTGGCACTGCTGACCAGAGCTAACCAGCACTGTTTACTTGTGTCCAGCACTGCTGACCCATATCAAGCCACACTGAGAGCTGTCCATTGGTGCTGTTGCATCTGGCACTACCTCCTTGTTCTATTGCCTCCACTGATGTCCAGGCCAGCATCCAGGGCAGTCCAACTCAACCTTCAGACTCTTGCTGTGGACTGCTACAGTGTTACCTCAGTAGACCCGCTGGTGATCACCTCCAGCATCCACTGTGTGTTGAATCCTAGTCCATTTCTTACTGGTGTGCCACCAGCTCCAGACTCCTTTTGAAAGGACAGTGCTGTCTTGCATGAGCAGACATTGTTTTGGACTACTGGACATTGTGAACACTACTTGGGATGAGACACTTGGTCACTTATGGCTTTAGAAACTTTCTTTCCCCCAATCTCTTCTGTTAATAAACCCCATTATTGTTGCACCACCCCCCTGAGTGTTGTCTTGAAATTAAGTTCATGGTTGAGAACCCAAACACAATAACCTGCCCCTCCCCCCCCACATTGGCACTGTTATGCACCTTCTATTTCCCTATCAGAAACTGTAAATCAATGGTTTGCTGCTCACTGCCCTGCAATCACTTTTTATCATAAACATAAGGGTATTACTTCTAGGAGATCTATAGATGTCAGGAGATACATTAGTGGTTTGAGATCTCCCCAGTAAGAGAATGTTACTGAGCTACTGGCTCATGAAACACTGTTACCGTCTGTATCCAGACAGTCTGCTATAGATCAGGGTACTAACCTGAAACCATTGAATATTTTGACCATGGAATATAATTTTCAGTTATCCATGTGTGTGCATTTTTCTGAAGAGATGATTTATCCTTCAACTGGTTCTTAAAAGAATATTTTAAAAACATAAGAATGATTGTAATTGATCATATACTCTCACATAATGATATTAGCTCCTTAAAGATAAGAGCCTGTCTGTATGAATTTTAGTGCCTTTATGGTGGCTTTATTAATCTTGGCTGAATGAAGGGTTAATGTGCTACATTAAACGGGAAATAGAAAAAAATAAAGCACTCATTTTGACTCTATAGACTCTAGCTAGACTTACAAAATATGTAAACCTAAGAAACACTTTCTTATGATATCTTTTTATGTTTTTAAAGATTTATTTATTTATGCACACAAGAACTGGGGTACAGGCCAGAGGTATGGAGGATAAGAGGATTCACCAAATACAGACTGGGAAACAGAACAATCTGCCTAAACTTAGTGGGCAAGACAGGAGGGGTCTGCCATGCCATGTGGGTGACCTCCCTGGCCAGGCATGGAACTCATGCTGTAATTGTTTCATAGTGCAGTGCTTAACCCCTTGCGCTACAGGCCCCTGATAATATCTTTTATAAGTAATAACTTGTAGCTTAAAATGAGTGCTTCATACATACTATTTCATTTATTAATTATGCAGAGTATGGGTTAATATTTTTAATTCATGTGGAAGTCAGAGTAAATGCAGGTAACTAGCCAAAGGTCATAACTTATATGTTAGCTATAAATATTATCTCATGATACATTCATTTGTAATTAAAATGCTAGTGAAATAATAGACTTGACCTAATTTCCTGTAATGCCTATTAGTTGACAATAGGTTGTTTTTGTTTTATGTGAATGAAATCTTTTATTAGCCTAAAATTTGATACTCTTGTTAAAGGCATAGTTGTGTTATTGAATGGCAAATACTTTTATCAAATACTGACTTAATTTATTGACCCTTTACCAACTATCATTGAATAAAATAATGAGGTGGGGTTTAGGTTTTTCCAGAGTAGAATATAAGGTGTTATGTCCAAGACCAGTGTAGTGTCCTGATTAAGAACAGGAGTTTGGGGACGAACCTGAATTTTAAAGTTCCACTAAATAGTATCACATCCTAAGTATTAAATACCATATATGCCTTAATTTCTTTTAACTCAGAAAGATAACTGCTAAATTTTCATCTGAATCTAATGAATTCTCTGTCTGTTCTACTTGCACTTTTTCTGGGTTCCTCTGGGTAGAAAGGAAGGGAAAATCCCACAGTAGCCTCCTACCAGTGTGTGATGTTGGTAGACCCAGCACCTGGCTCCTGCTCTGTGCTGTGTGCTTGACAGATGCTGTTCTAGGGCAGTTCATGAGAGCTCCCAAGAGCACTCATCCTTTGCCTCCTTACAATGCTGGTGATGGGAATGCCTTAAATTTCCAAACAAGTGAGACTAATTTAAACCTTAATATATAAACAGAGGTAAACCTACAGATACACTTAAAGCATCTCTGACAAAACCTGGTACCTACAGCTGAACCTTAAAATGTGAAGGACTTCCAATTTTCCAAATATATTTGCTCAGTATCACTTTACATAGTACATTAATGATTTTTTAAAAAGATCAAGAGCAAGTAAGCTAGAAAACTATTAAAATAGGCTAGTTTTCATACAGTTTATCTATAGTTAAATGCCTATGGTAACTGAGTATGGAAGCACAAGGAGAGAAGGAATGCTGTGCCCAGGTGGTGAGGAGACTAACTTTTGGAACACTGGTGTGGCAAGAGGCTGACATATTATTTACAGCTCTCTGGGTACTGACAATGACTTCTCATTGCACCAGAAAATGGTCAAGAGCCAGATGAATCTCATATTTAGAGATATTCATTTAAATAGAATCACCAGTTTGTTGCTAGAAGCTGAAATGGTAACAACCCTGAACATAAAAGGAACTGTAGGAGGTCCCTTCCTCCCCAGAGATTGTTACTGGGAACAGTAATTCACAAGTGTAGCAGCCGGAAGGGGTGGCACAGGAGCAAGGTTCGGGATGGTTCTGGGCAGACGGATTAAGAAAGGGAGTCTTGGAGCCCTCGGTGGCTTTTCATACTTTATTTAGTAGAGGTGGCCAGGTACATGGCAGGCATGGGGCCTCCCAGCCCCGCCAGCCTCCCAGCCCCCAGCGCATCTCACCCTCTCAGCTGCTTCTTCTCTCTCTCTGCTGCTGCTGCTGCTCCTTCATCCTGTCAGTTCTCTCGGTTCTGTTGGTCAGTCCTCGCAGTTCTGGCGTCCTCATGACGCTGCCCATTTAAGCCAGTGTCCCAACTCAGGTGCGCCCACTTGTGCATGCCCACCCTGGAATGCTTGCAGCACCACAGGTGTCCATCATCACACTGGTGGGAGGGTGGAAAGACCTGATCATTCTCTGACCCTACAACAAGGAAGCACCATGTAAATGACAAACCACACAAGGATTTGCTGAATTTGCTTCTTCACTGGGTTACCACTACTTCCTGTGGCTTCCACAGCTTGAACTAAATAAACTGGCTTGTGATAGGTGTGTGTTTCATCTCTTCCCACAATTGGTAACCCAGCTGCATGGTGCATTAACTTTAGAAATTTAGTAAGTTGATTGGGCCTCCCTGGTGGTGCAGCGCACTATGAAGCAAACCGCAGCCACTGCAGCATGAGTTCGATCCCTGCTGCCGGCCAGGGAGGGGACCCACATGGCACAGCAGACCTCTCCTGCCTCACCCGCTGCTCTCCTCAGCAGTGTGTTTCAGTCAGTCTGCCTGTTCTGCTCCCCACTTTGTCTCTGGTGAATCCTCTTGCCTCCTGTGACTCTGGCCTATACCCTGGTTCTTGTATGCATAAATAAATAAATCTTTAAAAAAAAAAAGAAATTTAGGAAGTGGATAAAGCAAATATCTAACTTTGATAGTTCATCTAAAATCTGTAAATATGTTTTGTTTTCATTATAGGTTGTACTGGACCTAAATAAATTTTTAAGTCAGAGTAAATGTTTTAAAATCATGAGCAATATGATTATGAAAAATTAACAAAGTCATCTCATCAAACATGACCTGTAGTTACTTATATATGTATCATGTATCTACGTATTCTTTTTAAAAAAGATTATTTTTATTTATTTATGAATATAAGAACTGAGATACAGGCCTGAGGTGCAGGGGGTTGGTGAGAGGATTCACCAGAGACAGAGTGGGGAGCAGAACAGGCAGATCTACTAAAATACACTGCTGAGGGGAGCAGTGGGCAAGGCAGGAGAGGTCTGCTGTGCCATATGGGTCAGCTCCCTGGAGAGGGATTGAACTCATGTTGCAGGTGCTAAGGATACCATGATAGTGCTGAGACTTAACCCCTTGTGCCAGCAGGGAGGCCCTGTATCTCCATATTCTCAACCCTATGAATATGGGAGCTAGAACTGTCTTGTTCCTAGGAGTAGTTTTAGAACTTAGCAATGTTATCTATTTGTTTGACTAATGATATTGAAAAATAAGATTTTCCAACATACCTTGTAATGAGACTTTTTGTTAGAAATGTTAAAAACTTTGTGTTTACATCATTTGGTTTGCTTTAAAATTTGCTTGGAAATAATTCTCATCGTTTTAACCTTATGCTCCATTTTTCTGAGAAGATAGATAATTAATATGTAAATCATTGTCTTCCAGCTTGAAACTATTCCAACATGGCTTTCCTTGGACTCTTCTCCTTGCTGGTTTCACAGAGTCTGGCTTTAGGAGCCACTTTCCCTGATGAAACCATTGCTGAGCTGTCAGTGAATATATATAACCATATTCGAGCCACTGGAGAAGACGAAAATATTCTTTTTTCTCCATTGAGCATCACCCTTGCAATGGGAATGATGGAACTTGGGGCTCAAGGGTCAACATTAAAAGAAATCCACCACACAATGGGATATGATATTCTGAAAAATGGTAAGTATGCTTAGGTTTGATTCCTTAAGATGCTTTGACTTTAATTTTCAAGCCAGTTATGTTGTTGTGTAATGTCAGGGTTAGAAGTATTTACACAGGGTAAGAAATCTACTGAAATGGGTAGGAAAAGAATGGGGATAACCATGAAAGGTATTAATTCCTGGCTTTACCACTGGCTGAGTAAATAAATCTAAGGAAATGATATTATTATTATTATTTAAATAACCCTACCTTGATAAACATAAGCCAACACAATTCTTGCTCTAGAGTTCCAGTCTAGGGAGGCATATATTAACCAATTTTCAGATAAATAAATGAAAAGTTAAAATTATAATAAGTACTAGAAAGAAAAGTCTAAGACTTGAGAATTTTTTGCTTAATTCAGTTGTATCTTCATTGTTTAAATAATACCAATGGAATTTTTTGAAGTGTAACATTATTATGAAAATTGTATGTAAGGGACATTTTCAGTCAAAAAGTATTTTGTAATCACTTGATATAAGATTTATATTCTAATGTTTCTATATACATGTGAATAAATTCATTAAAATGTTAAACTAAAGCAATTTTTAATTGATTTTCTAATTATAAGTTAAATTCTGGTGAAAATAAAATTTACAAGATTTTTTAACTAGATAATTGGGTTTAATTCTTCTGATAATTTTAAAATAAGGCTAACTTAATGATAAAAACCTAAGTACTTTGAAAGCAAGACAACCACAATGTTCTGTTTTATTGATTATACCAACAACTAAATTGAAATGAAGACTACATTAATAATACTAAATGTAAAAAGTTCATTTGAATTTTGCTAGAAATATCACAATAGTGGAACCTCTTTAACATGTCAGTGTTAAGCTAGTTTTCTTTCCTTTTGCCTCTGTTCTATTAATCTGTCTTGTGACATTTTAGTGCTTTCTCCACTCTCCTTCACATTTCACTGTGTTTGCTCCAACATAAACTTATCCTTTGTATTTTGCAGGTGAAGAATTTTCTTTCCTGAAGGATTATTCTAACTTGATAACTGCAGAAGAGAGTCAATATGTGATGAAACTAGCCAATTCCCTCTTTGTGCAAAATGGAATTCATGTCAATGATGAGTTTTTGCAAATGATGAAGAAATATTTTAATACAGAAGTAGATCATGTGGACTTCAGTGAAAATATAGCTGTGTCCAACTATATCAATAAGTGGGTGGAAAATAACACAAATAGTACGTAATTTGTTTCCTTTCTCTATTAGCTAAGTTTTAACTTTTTTTTTTAAGATTTATTTATTTATACATACATGACCTGGGTACAGGCCAGAGGTGTAGGGGGTGAGAGGATTCACCAGAGGCAGACTGGGGAGCAGAACAGGCAGATTGACTGAAATACACTGCTGAGGGGAGCACGGTTAAGACAAGAGAGGTTTGCTGAGTCAAACCTCAGGATCCCCTCCCTGGCCTGGGATTGAACTTGTGCTGTAGTGGCTGCAGATGCTTCATAGTGTGGTTCTTAACCCCTTGCGCCACGAGGGTGGCCCCTGTTTTACCTCTCTTAATTCTGAAATTATATTTTCCTCTCATTTCTTTTGCGCTTTGAATGTTAGCTGACATTTAATTATCTAGTAATTATTATGTATAGATTACAGTCTGTTTTCAAAGCATTGTTTATAAATAATTATTTGAGAAAGGAGTTAAATTTTTTGCCAATATAGGATTTTGGTTTTGATAGATTAATATGAATCTGTGCTCTCCAGTTGTTGGGTTTTCTCTGTGTGGTGTGGAATTTTGCTTGAACTGACTATTTAATAATTTATATAGTAGTTAAAATAGAAATGGATGACTCTCAATATATTTAAAGATAGAAGAGAGAGTTAGAAATCAGAGTTTGGAGATGTTTATTGGCTTTTAAACCACAAACTTCATTGGTAATAAAAAAAATTTGTATAGGATTCTTTTCAAAGAAAGCATCACATTTTAGCCCAAATCAATGGAGCAGAATTAGCAAGATATATATTTATTAAAAATTATTTTAATTCACATTTCAAAACAGTTTTTAAATATTTCATATTTTATTTCCAAATTTACTATCAAAATGATTAAAATTAGAATTTAAAAAAAGAATAAATTTAAAGTAGAAAACTGCAGCGGTTTTTTTTATTAATATAAATTTTTTAAAATGTATATATTTGCCATCAATTGTAATCCCCATGTATTCCCCATCACCATATCACCAGTGCACCATCACCTCAGTCCCCCATGCTCCCGTCTGCCTTCAACCCCTCCTCTCTTCCCTCCCCATCAAGTGTCCCCAGTCTGTCTTTTCATTTTTGGTTTTTGTGTCTTTATTGCTGTTATTGTTATTATTATTGTTCTTATTCCTTTCCTTGATCCTTATTTGGTTCCCTTATATTCCTCCTAAGGGAGGAACCATCTGGTATTTTTCTTTTGCCTTTTGACTTACTTTGCTGAGCATAATCCCTTCCAGTTCCATCCATGTTCCTATGAATGAGTCTAGTTTTTCATTTCTGATTGCTGAGTAGTATTCCATCGTGTATCTGTACCACAGCTTCCCGATCCACTCATCTATTTTTGGGCATTTAGGCTGTTTCCAGGTCTTACCTATTGTAAAGAGTGTGCAGCTGTTCTTTGAATTAAGCCATACTGTCCAAAAAAAAAAAAACACACATAATGTTAAAATGGTACACTTTATGTTGGTCTGCAACAATCAAAATCTTGATTACATAACCTCTGCTCTATAATCCCCCAAATGCTAAGGCACCATTGTAAACCCTAAGTACTACAATTAATAAAATGAGAGAATACAGAACAAATTTGGTTCATCTTTTTCAACTAAGCAGAAGAAAGATAAGGTAAAAGAAATATGTTTATTTTTCCAACATCCAAAGAAATAGTCAAGAATAATAACCACCTTAAACAGGTTGAATTATTAAAAGGGATTTGGTTCCAGACTTTGAAAACACTTTCAGCAAAGATCCAGTGCCATTCAAAATAGGTCTAGAAAGGAACATTTCAAATAATAGAAAATAAGGCATCATGAGTTAAATTGGTTGTCATTCTTCTATTTTTACCTAGTCAAAAGCAGTTACTACATTTGTTAAAAGGATATGCAATATACATTGAGGAAAATTTTGAATTTGACATTTTAATGATGTATATTGTTCAAGAATAACTTAATTTATTGAGTACTTGCTCTGTTGAGTTTTACATCCATCACTACAGTTAGAAAGTGGTGGTGAAACTGAGAGATTCTATTATTTGTGGCTTGTAGTTTATGCAAATATAGAGATGCCATTACTTAGCATTGCTTTAGGTGGTGTGGTGTTTTAGAAGCCCTGAGTCTATAATTCTGCTTGTGTTTCTTTTTCTGGTAAGATTTTTTTTAGTTGTAAATCTGGAAGTAGTATATAGTTCTGGTTTACACTGTCGGATGGCAATTTGATAAGATTTTGGTCCCCTATCACCTCCCAATTAAATATTAATTTTCATCTGTACATTTTTTTTTCCTGAATAGATTTGTTGAAAGATTTGGTATCTCCAAGAGATTTTGATGCTGTCACTCATCTGGCCCTTATCAATGCTATCTATTTCAAGGGGAACTGGAAGTCACAATTTAGACCCGAAAATACTAGAACTTTTTCTTTCACTAAAGATGATGAAAGTGAAGTCCAAATTCCAATGATGTATCAACAAGGAGAATTTTATTATGGTAAGACATTTTGGCTTTTCTCCCTCTCTTCTTATTGCTCACCATATATCAACAACAGCAACAAAAATAATGATTTTTCAAATTGCTTGTCAATTAAGTTTTTGGACTCTAAATAAACTTCCTAGGCTCTATTTTCAATTCAAATTTCAATTTAAAAACTAAATGCTGAGTGACTATTATATGAACTAAAAGTTTTTCAATATGTTTCTTTAATTTACAAAGTTGACCACACCTGTAGAATAATAAAAGAACATAAAAGTGCTTGACCTTGGGCAAGACTATTTTGAGTTTCCAAAGAGCCATTGGCATAGGTGTGGTTTTTAGTAAACCCATGTTACACATAACTCTAGATTTAGACTCCTCACAACTGTTGAATTAAAGCCATTATTTTAAAATTTCAAGTTCAGACTTGTGTATGTATTGGCAAGTCGTGATTATTTATTTAACGAGAACTTCTAATTTGTGATATAACTCAGAATCATTGGCATTATTTTCAAAGGTGTTTCATTAAACTTTTCAGAAGTTCAGAGTGTTAACACACTACAGTGAACTATAATAATTGAAGTCATAAACAGAAATGTAATTTTAGGCTAAGTATATGCTAGAACTAATAGTTTGTTCTATTTGAAAAATACTGTAAAATTAAGATTATAATCACAGTTAAACTAATTAACAGTTAAAATAAGACAGGATAATAGCCCTTTATATGAGAACCAAAATGTTTAACATAATGTCTAAGTGGTCTACATAAGTTACCAGAAAATGCTGGTAACAGAAGCACATTTATTTTCAAAAACTGAAATTTTGAAGAAATGGTAGATCAATGTGCATTAAAGCTGTCTTTATTATTTTATGCAAGCCTTACCAATTAGCTCAGTACATAGAGTACAAAGTCAGTTACCAAATTTACCCAGTTACCTAATTTGAATGTCTGACTAGCCACAAATATCCTAGATAACATTTGAAGAATACTTAGATTTCATTGTGGCTATGTAAATTTAACCTGAAAATGTACAGCTGTAGTAACATTTGAGTGCCAAGTATTTGTGGAAAATTTGTGTTTTCTTAGAAATCACGTGGATATTTATAAAAGCAATTTATATTCAGCTAGAAGTCAGTGCTTTATTTTTCTAATCAGAACTTTTCACCATTTCTAATGATACCCTTAAATATATATTCATTTGACATATCTCATTTAAAAAATGAATATGTGTTATGACAAAATGCAAATAATTCTGGGGATTCTGAAATAAAATAAATTCTACACAATTGAGATTTTCAAGACCTATTTTCAAATAAATGCTTTTTAGAGATGCTAATTTTTTTACATTCTATATACTACTTTCGAAGAGAATTATACAAATTTTGATTTTTTGTTTAAACTTTAACTTGGATCTTTTATCAACCTTTTTTTTTTTTTAGGGGAATTCAGTGATGGCTCCAATGAAGCTGGTGGTATCTACCAAGTCCTAGAAATACCATATGAGGGAGATGAGATAAGTATGATGCTCGTGTTATCTAGACAGGAAGTTCCACTGGCTACTCTGGAGCCACTCATCAAGGCTCAACTGATTGAAGAATGGGCAAACTCTGTGAAGAAGCAAAAAGTGGAAGTGTACCTGCCCAGGTAAGAGGATACTGACTTCATCAGACAGCATAGGAGGAGGAATATCAATGAAGGGTGTAGCCCATAAAAACCCTTACCATACTTTTTAATTTTAAATTTGTGTTAACCACTTCTTTTCCTCTTCCTCTTCTTCCTTCTCCTTTCATTCTTCCTTCCCTCCTCCTCCATCACCTCTCCTTTCTCCTTTTTTGTTCTTTCATACTCACATGGTTCTACCTAGCGACACATGCTCACTCATTGATTTATTCAGTACTATGTACTAAGACCTAGTTTCAGATATGAGTATATAGTCTCAGCTCCATTTTATAAGATGTTTAGTAGATTATCTCTGAATATCATTTATGTTGACAATTTTCTATAATTCACTAATATTTAAAGTTGATTATAACTCCTACTTAATTAGAAGGTCAAGAAATCTCTGTGCTAGGCTTTGAGATGCAACAAAAAACAAGTTGGAAGAAGCTTAAAATCCTGTGGCTAAAAGAACAAAATCCCTGCCAGCTCTTGATTTATTGATTACCATCCACATCTTCAACCTCCCCCCTGCTCACTAACCACATCAAGTAACTTGTAGCATGTACCACCTATGTGTTTTTATTATGCCACAGATATCATGTTCTTTTTTATGCCTCTGGATCTACATGTATATTTTTGCTTTGTCCTAAAATGCCCACCTCACATTTTGTTGCCACATGTTGTTCACTTAGCATTTGGGGTACAGATCTGCCCCCAATTCTTCAAGAAAGTTTTCCACGAACCAACTATCTAAAGGAGCAGATGACCCTCACTATTGCCTCACTAATCAACCAACAATGAAATGACCTTTGGTAGACCTCATTTTCCTTCTGTAATTTCTTCTAGGATGTAGTTAGTTCTTTCTCCCATAGTAGAAATACCAAAATAGAAGTGTTTACAAAACCAAAACCACTGAAGATATTTATTCTCTCCTTGAATACCTTGAAACTCATTAGGGGAACCAGACCAGTAAATACATATAATATATTTATAAATATGATGTATATTCTAGGCTAGGCAACAGGATATGTAAATAAACAACAGAAAAAATATACATGTATATGAAAGTAGAGTTCTAACACTCATTCCATACTAAGAAAATTATACAAATATGATTAAGATGAACCTTTAAAGGTGATAAATATGAGACTAGTCTTCACTTGATCTTAGCCAAAAGGCCAAGAAGCAGTATATATGAGACTAGTCTTAAAACTGAATTAATGAACCTAGTGAATTCATTCATGTTTTTTCCAATTTTAGGAACTGTGATTTAAAACTCACCTATTATATGCGCTTATTTTTTTAAAGATTTATTTTATTTATTTATGCATACAAGAACTGAGGTATAGGTCAGAGGTGCGGGGTTGGGGTGAGAGGATTCACCAGGAACAGAGTGGGGAGCAGAAAAGGAAAATTGACTGAAATACACTGCTGAGGCGTGTAGGAGGGGAAACAGGAGAGGTCTGCTGAGCCATGTGGGTTATTTCCCTGCCTGCGATTGATTAATCATTACAGCAGTGGCTGCCAATAGATACATTAGCTGCATAGTGCTGAGACTTAACCCATTGCACCATCAAGGCGGCCCCTATATCTGCTTATTTTTATAAATCTTAGTTTGCTCATGTTAATGAAGGAAGTATATTTAGAACTGTAGATCTTTTGGTTCTAAACATATGGTTTTATCATACATATGTATATGTCTCTCTGTCTATCATCTATCTACCTTTGTTAATGTTATATATTCATAATATTTAACCATATATAATAATAGCCATGCATTTCTTAGTCTACATATAAAAACTAACGTTATCATTAACTTTAACTTTGACTGAGATGTTTATATTGCATAACTTCAATGACAGTATTTTCATGTAGAAAAATTCCACCCTGTCTATTCTCAAAGAGTGGTAGCCAAAGAATATATGGCAAATAATGCCACATTTAATAAATGATAACTGAAACCTACATATGAATAGCTACCTACAGTATATCTTAACTCTAAAAGAATAATTTTCTTTTGAACATTTATATTTATTTAAATGTAAATTACTAAATCATATCTAAACCCTCGTCTAGTGACCTTTCAGAATTAATTTTGTATTTTTTCTTGCATCTTATAAGGAATTCATTTTGATAATATGAGAACTTCAGTACAGTGTTAATGCTTCTATTATTAAATTTCATGAGTTAAATGTAGTTTCTCCAAATGCTTTAGTTCTATGAGGGTATAAAGTTATTTAGAATTTTAACAAAATTCTAAATGAATGTTTAATAAGTATCACATAATCTGTTTCAACCATATTCATTAGAAAATCTTGCCTCCAGGGCCTGTCCACTGAGAACTTGAATATGGTAGCATAAGAAAATTAAATTTTCATTTTCTGAGAGATACTCTTCAATTATGAAATGCTTTAGCTTACATGTTCTTATTAATGCCTCTACTAAACTGAGCACTGCCAATTATATATGAATTTCTAGGAACTCTGCTTCTGCATGGCAAATGCATAGAATGGAAGTTAAATGACAGAGTAAGTTATGTTTGTTTCAACTTTTAAGAGATTAGCTGTTTTCAAATTTGCATGCCTCAATTAAAACAGGGGCAGCGGAGACTACCAGCAGAGTTGCCTAATTGAAACAGGGGTAGAGTGGGCTCTGAGCCCAGAGATCCCCCCAAAAGTCTCAGAAGGTCACAAACCAGAATCAAGGGCTATAGCAGTAGGGCTATAGCCTAACAGAGGACAGTGCCCAATAAAGGTCACTGGCTATGGGTTCTCACCCATGCGCACAATTGCAAGAGACCTCAGGCTCCAATAACAACAACCATGGGGTTTATTTTACAAATAGGGGTAAACAAAAAGCCTAGTGTATCCATAAGTGGCTGGTTGCTTCATCCAGATAGAGTCAGTGATGATTGTCACCAGTCATCAGGAGTGCTGGTCAGCATTGGCTAGCATTGATGGCCACCACTGATCCTGCAGAGGCAATGTCAGAGACACCCAGTCTTAACAGCTCTTTGTGAGTTGTTGGGTTATACCAACAACGAACAGCTCTTTCAAACACCAGGTCCAGGGCCTCTGGTGCTCCTTTCAGTCAATGTCAGAGACAGGACCCAGACCCAGCCTCTGGAAGAGTCCTTCAGCTTCTCTTCCCTCCTCAGAGGGTGGCTACTGGACACTTCCCTTCTCTCTTCAGAAGCTGGAACCATCTTCTACTCTTCAGAGGCTGGTGTTGTCTTCACCTCTTCAGAGCTCTCCTCTTCCTCTGCAGGGGCTCTTCCTTGGGGCTGCTGCTTCTCTGGGGGCCCTTCTTCCTCAGGGATATCAGTATCCTCAGGATATCAGTATCCTCATACTGGAATACAAATGTGCCCAGCCATAGTCTTTTTTTCCATGATGACTTTTATAGTTTCACTTCTGTTTGTTGTAGAATTTAGAGAATGTAAAGCAGTTCTTCACTTTGTAACCAGAAACTATCCTGTTATTTTGAAATGATTGTTATCCTGTTATTTGAAATAAAATAATAAATCACTTTAGTTTTGCATTTGTGACAGAAAACCAATACATAAACCATCTGATTTTTTTTAACATAAGTGTATTTTATTAGGTTTTTTCCTACAAAGTGTCTGATTAGTTTCTTAACTACTTAAAAATTTATAAATCTCCTTATATGTAAATATATATTGTTCTTTTCTAACAGGATTCCACACATTTGTTTAATGTTTCTGCCCTCTCTGTATATCTTCAACTTACTCAGAAAGATTAAAGCAGTCATGTCTTTTGATTTTCCAGTGTTGTGGGCTTGATTTTTAAATTCAGTGGGTGAAATATAAAATCTGATCGTTGTTTCTTTTTAAATTAATGATTTTGTAATTGCAGTGATTAGCGGTAAGGGGACTTGTAGTCATAAAACCTTAGCTCATATTCTCATTCTACCACATACTAGCTGTATAATTAGGCCAAATTCTTAGCTTTCTTTTTTTTTTAAGATTTATTTATTTATGCATACAAGAACTGGGGTACAGGCCAGAGATATAGGGGGTGAGAGGATCCACCAGAGACAGAGTGGGGAACAGAATAAGCAGACAGACTGAAGTATTGTACTCTCATTCATTCATTTATGTTGTTTCTGTGATGCTTTGAGAACAGGTTTTTGTTCTAGAGGCTAATAGCAGCATGACGATACAGATATCGACGTGGTAGCTTTTATGTTTTCTTTCTCTGAGTTGCGTGAAATTCAGATGCTATAGACTTTGTATTTCAAAACCGGGATCTTAATTAATCCTTTCCATAGGGAGACAGCCTAAATTAGATATTAAGAAGAGAATGAAATTATCTTGGGTTAATGTATGATTATCAGCTTATCAGAAAAAACACAAATCAAATATAAATAAATATAAATCAAATATAATATATTTTAGGTAGAAGGATTTTGAAAGTTATTCATTTACTGTAATAATTTAAAATAGTATTGTGATGTTTCTTGATCTCAGAACATATTTATTTCATCATGTTTTAAGATTTTGTGTCCAATTATATATTTTTCCTACTTATGAATTTAAATGTTATAGAGTATCTTTGATGCTTTGATTTTTTACATGCAGAATCAAATGCAACTTGCAATAAAAACTTTTAATAATAATTTACTCTCTATAACAGATGTTTAAAATTACTGTTTTACATATTATCTTTGTCCCAGTTAACAAGAAGCAGTAACTAAATATTTTTAAATACTATAACTAAATACTTTTCATCCTATGTGTTCTCCAGGTTCACAGTGGAACAGGAAATTGATTTAAAAGATGTTTTGAAGGCTCTTGGAATAACTGAAGTTTTCATCAAAAATGCAAACTTGACAGCCCTGTCTGGTAGGAAACACACTTATTTTAAAAATTTTATTCCATGAAAGCTTTTAACAATGGTGATGTTGAACTCGCTATTTATTATGGTGTTGTGAAGTATAGTTATCAGTTGCTAAATAAAATATAAAAGAAATATATTTGACTTCTATAAGCAAAATTATAAACATAGTCATAACATTATTTTTCTCTGGTCCATGTCTTATCTTTGATAGTAGATTTTATTCTCCAGGAGACTTACCTTACACACCTTTGATTTTCCCTTTCCATCTACAACAATGCCTTATAAAGTATATGATAAATAAATGTGTTGATTAAATATTTCAGTATGTCCTCTTATATCATATAGAAAGGAAAGAAAATAAATGAGTGCTTGTAATGAGAACTAGACCCTTTTATAAAGAATCTGCAGTGAATTAATGTAAAAAGTTTTTCAATACAAAAAAAATAGTTTTAAAGAAATAGCTTCAAAATATTCCTAGCATATTCCTAGCTAAGTAATTTATTTTAAATATCCCAAGGGAAAAAAATCCAGTTGAATTATTTAATTCAGATTTGTTAATTTGTTTGTAGTAAAAATCGTAGCATATTTATAACATTAAATTATTTAGAACATGTAAAATCCTTTTAGAAATATTTTTAATCTGCTAACACAAGACATTTATCATTGATTATAAGAAACCCATGAGCTTAAGGCTTAGTTTAGAGTGCTCTTTTGGAGAGTTTACAGCCCAAAACACTAATAGAGCTTTTCTAAATGTCTACTATATAAATGTTCCTGTCTACACAAGAGAAATGAATTTTACCTGAGCAAAGACTTCTATGGTTCATATCCAAGATCCTAGGACTTTCAGTTCTTCAGTGGAATTGTCAAGGATATAGGACTGGTGAGGATTCAAAGATAATGACTACCTTTGTACTTGGAATCAAATATATTCATGGTTCAGGTATTATATATTTTAATTCTTAAGCTGTCTTCCTTAGGAATTAAGAGACTCTGTCTCACATACTGGCCAAATTCCAACTGGATGATTATATTCTGCTCCCTTACCATGACTATTTTCAGTTGATCAGAGATCCTTGCTGTCTCACCCAAACATCAGCAGTTATTTCACAAGCACAATCCTAAGGGAGTATCTCTGCAGTGGCAAATCAATTATTGTGGTTAATGTGGCGGAACATATTTTACTTCTTTGGAAGGTTTATAAGATAATATTTAATTGCATTTACATTGATGGAGACAATAAAGCATAAATACATGTTATGAATGCATATGTTTAGAGATTTGAAATAACATTAATCTCTCAGGTTCTTATAGTCATATGCAAAGTTTCTGATTACACTTCCATCAGAACTGAATCCTTACTGTCCTCTCACAGCTTCATTCCCAGTAAAGTGGCACCATATAGCTGGCATAGTGCTGATGATTATTAAAGGATAAAACAAGGGAGGGAAGGACAGAAGATGTCTATTTGGGTCCACCTTATACAAAAAGTTCTTGGAATATTTAACTCCTTAAAGCATCAATAAAAAAAAAATCCAGCATTAGCCATCCTTAAACATGACTCAATACAGGTCTTCAGGTTGATCTGATGAGAGAAGTAAAGCAAATTTCCCGTGTCAGTAGAAATTCTTTGATTCTTAAATTCTTCGTTTTGCCAGTTTTGGTAGCTCTACTACCAGCTTGCCAGCTAACCACCACAACTAGTATACCCCCAGTTTATGTCTGATCACATTCATTCATAAACTATTGTGAATGAAAAGATAGCATGTATTGCCTGCATTATTTACTTGGGCACCCTGTGCTCTGCCTTAGATAGCTGTAATCTTCTCCACATTTTTGTTTCTCCAAGTGATGTGAAAACCTTAATGATTAGATTTTCATTTTCTCATATACTTCCTCATGCACTGAGGAGCCTATTATAGAATAGAGTTATCTTTGTAATGGAAATGAATGACTGTTAGCATTTGGATTAATAGATAATCTTCTTGGAAGGTGGAAGGGGAAGGAGAAAGAGAGTTAAATGTTAACATCTGTGACACTTAGGAAAACTCCCAGGAAAATTTTTAGTATGCATTTGGTTATTACTTTCTACTTTAATCATAATTTTACGTTTTTTAAGATGTTGAACACTAATTATCTATCTTGCCTTGTCTATTCCTTTCATTTAACAACTGTTTGTGAGGTCAGTGGTATGAACAAAATACTATGTCACAAAAATGAAGAAATGATTAAGTTATCATACCTTGTGTAAAGAAGCATACAGACTTACAGGAAGAAAGACATAAAGAACTTAATTTAGTAAAAGGAAGAGTGATAGCAATGTCTTATTGGAGGAATGATTCTCAACCAAGAAGACACTTTTGCCTTTAGGGTACATTAGGCAATAACTGAAGATTTGTTTTGCTGTCACACCTGGGGCGTGTTCCTGGCATCTCCTGGCTTGAGGCTAGAGAAAGCCTGTATCTGGTGATCTACGGTGTACAGAATAGCCACCCATAACAAAGAATTATGCAGCCAAAAATGTCAGTAGTGAAGAGATGAGCAACTCTGTAGTAGAATAAAGCATTGTGGAAGCAGAGAGGGGAAAAAGAAAATCAAAGTGCAGAATGGGAGCATATTGGATCAAAAGAGAAGAGAATATCAGCATGTACATAGGCTTCCAGAGGCATAGGACATTTTGAACATCTTAGAAAGTGACAGAAGTAAATGACTCTAGAATATGGTCCAGATGCTCTAAAATGAGATTTTTTCATTTCATATACCACAGTCTGTAATTTGGAATTTTACCTTGTTTATGCATTACTTCTTCAATTAATTTTCTTAGTTAAAAATCAGGAAAAACTTTTAAAAAAACATTGTCAGTAGAATTTGTAAATTTGAAGTACCCAGAAAATAACTGCAATTCAGTACTATTGACACTGCCGCATTCTTAAATTATATAATGAAAATTGAATCTTTCTTCAAAATTAGAAAATGTGACTTAGCAGTAAACAAAAAAGCAAACAAAACACACACACACACACACACAGAAAACAGAGCTTATTTCACCTTCTCTTGTGTTTGGAAGAATTGGGTGACTTGAGAATCCTTTGCTAAGACCTCTTGAATTCACTTTTTCATTTTTTTATTCCATGGCATCCACCTTCATTTCAGACTCTTGTTAAAGTTGCCCTAAACTATTTCAGTAGCCTTTTAAATGGTTTCCAATCTCTCTCCTACCTCATTCGTCTTATCTACTACTGCCAAGATTAATCACCTTAAAACTCACTCAGCTCATACCTGTTCCTATTCAAAACCTACCCTTTGGGCAGCTGTGCATTGTCTACTGCTCTGTGGGACATTAAGACCTCAGCTCCCTCCCAAAATTAACTCTGGTGATTCTTTGTACACAGCTTATGTCCAACCAAATAGCACTAAATCTGTGCCTCAGATCTCCCAGCTCCCCACTTTTATAAAATCTCTCCCACCCAAAATATCTCTCGAAGTTAAGCTCAGCTCATTAAGCCACCATGATTACACAAAGCAGAAGTAACCACTCTTTAAATTCTACATACTCTGCACTTTACCTTTTGCCACTTATCTCATATGGCCTCATAGTAACATTTATGCATCAGATATGCCCAACCACAATGTAAGTCTCCCAAAGATTCTTACGTGTGTTTAGGGAGCACCCGGCACTGTGCTTTCTGCTTAGTATTCATGAATGAAGGAATGAATTAAGATGAAGTACTCCTTATTTATTGTGTTTACTTTTTCATTTCAATTTGATGTCCATTACTCTTGACGCTAAATTCCATCAACATAAAACACAGTAAAGACTCATACAATAAACATCTAGAGAGTGCTGAGAATAATTTTCTTCACAGACTTAATTTAAAATGGTCAGCTACTTGCCGTGAAGATCCCCTATTATAGAATAGGGTTATTTTTGTAATGGAAAAGAATGACTGTCAGCATTTGGATTAATAGATAATCCTCTTGGAAGGTGGAAGGAGAAGGAGAAAGAGTACTAAATCCTTCAGCATAAAGTACAAGCTTTAATTAAGGAGCCAATAAAAGAAAGAAATTAAGAAGATACAGCAAGAGCCATATTCAGGTCAGACTCAAGTACTTAGATTTATGCTGGACTGACTCTTATATCTTGCCCATGTTTATTTTCTTCTTGTATCCAGAAGCCAGAGAACTATATTTCTCTTTCATTGCAAATTTCTGTTCACCTCTTCTCTTGCCTAGACTATTGCAACAGCCAAGAAACTTGATATTGACCTTAGTTGTTTGCTAATCCAATTTACCCTTTTTAGCTGTTGCCCAAGTATCTTCTAAAATCACAGCAGTCATGCCCAATTACTTCTGGACAAAGGCCAGGCTCTCTAGCACTATGATCCAAACTCTTAAAGTTGAGGCTTTCCTGGTGGTGCAATGGGTTGAGCACTGCTCTATGGGGCAGACAGCAGTCACTGCAGCATGAGGTTCTATCCCTGCCACCAGCCGTGGAGGTGAACCACGTGGTGCAGCAGACCTCTCCTGCCTCACCCACTGCTCCCCTTAGCAGTGTATTTCAGTTGATCTGCTTGTTCTGCTTCTCACTCTCTCTGGTGGGTCCTGTCATCCCCCCACACCTCTGGCCTGTACCCCAGTGCTTGTGTGCATAATAAAGAAATCTTTAAAAAAAAAAAACCTCTTAAAGTCATGTGCCTCCCTTGCCACTCCCCACTTTCCCTATAGCCAAGCCTTGTTGGGCCTTTTGGTCATCTCTGCTGCTTCCCTCATTTTGCCAGTGTAAATCTGTTTGGAGTACCCTTGCCCCCTTCTCTGACTTTCACTCTGGTACTTACTCCTCAAGAACCAGTTCAAATAACCACCTCTGAGGAGTTCCCCTGACATCTCTCTTTTCCAAGATGGTCTGTTCTTACAGCATTTTGAACCTACCTCTGTTATAACACTTTTTAAGTTTTGTTAGATTGCTTGTTCACATTCCTTTCTTTGAGTTCTTTGGAATTTGGGACTGTGTGACAGACTTCTTACTCTCTCCAGATCCTAGAATGATATGGAGTAGAGGAAAGATGGGGTGGGTGTGGGCTGTGAGGAAATGGCACTAGGCCCCACTTGTTCCAAGTGTGGAGGTTCAGTCCCTGACTATCCCGTACTCCAGTCACACAGGCTTTCTTTTTGGCCCTTGAACATTTGAGGCTTGTATCTGCCTCTTGTTAGCTTTTCCCTCCTGCAGAAAAACTATAACCTCAGGTCTTTCAGTAGCTGATGTCTTTGTAGTCTTTAGGTATTAGCTCAAACTGGCCTCAGGTATACCTCTGCTAACACCCTATGTCAAAATATTTTCCTCCCTGTATTAGTCATCAATCAACACATCACCTTATTGTCTTATTTAACATACCCTGAAATAGTGATCATTTTCTGATTTGCTTTTTTAAAATTGTGCTTGTTATTTAATTTTGCTTTCCCCTTATTACGAAGGAACTGTTTAGCTCACCAAAGTATGTCCAATGCATCTACATTTTCAGGCATACAAAGAGCTTAATACAAAAATAAATGAATGCATTAATATTTGTTGGCTCTGTGAAAAAAAAAAAAAAATCTACCCAGAAAAACAAATACTATTCCCACCTTGAGGACATAAAACTCTAGGACTTTTCTAAAGTTCATGGGTGTGGCTGAAGCTAAAAATATTTTAGCAACTAAAGTACACAGCCACTTTCTGTATTTTAGGGTTCTGTTATGGCACTGTTTTCATTTTGTTATTTTAAGTATGCCCTTGGTGACGCAGAAATCCATTTAATCTGGCTGGGTTTAGGAACAGTGCCACAAAGAAAGTAGTGGCATCCACTTGTATGAAGGCCATTCTGTCAATGTTATGTTAATTACATATACTTCCAGTCTTTGGTGCCTGTGCCATGCCTATACCAACAGGGTACTCAATAAATATTTGCTTGTGCTTGAATGAATGCCTTGGTATTTTGTCCTGATTTCTTCAGAAGAGCCTTGAATCTTTGCCCAGCTCTTCTCAGGGAACCTAGGGGTTGCTGGCCCTGTTCCCATCTTACTCATTCTGAAAAGCCTGGCTCTACACTGCTGGAGAAAAGTAGGACCAGTCACTTGGCAGCATTATCTGATGTCGCTGCAAAACACCACTTGGGGCCAGTGTATGAATTATGATTTTTTTTTGGTAGTTCTGCTTGCTTTAATTCATTTATTTTCTTATTTAGGCATGGTTAACTTTTCTCTAGTCAGTAAGACCAGCTCATCAGTGTAAAACTTAATTTCCCTCATGTTCTGATTCATCTAACAACTGAGTACCTGCTTGGTGTCTGGCAGCATGCAAGGAGCTGTGGCTAGAATTCCTTGAGATGAATCCTAAGAGAGGAATGGGGAGGCAAGGTCCAGGCCCTTGAGGCATAAGCAGATTGCCTAACAAGTAAGAAGGCCTTGACTGGCACATGATTACAAGAGGAGGGGTAACCCTGGAGGCAAGCGTAGACAGCTGAAGCTTGCCTGTGTTCCTATATGACCTGATGTACTTCTAAGGATTTGGTGGCAAGACACACATTCTTGTTTCAGCCACTTTCAGCTTATATTGTATTTTAATGTGATCGCTTCAAGTTTATCCCGCAAGAAAAGATTCACTTTTTCCCCTTAGTATCTGTGATGTGATTTCTTTTCTTTTTTTAAATTTAGTTTTCATTTATTTATATTTTATATCAGTCTTCCTTTTTGTACAATGCCTGTTTTCTCCTTTCATATGTAGTCCCCGCAAAATTCCCATCACCAATTCACTTGTTCACCATGCGATGTGATTTCTTATTTGTTAGGTTTTTTCCTGCTTGTGTATTCAAAGGGGTTGTGTTTTTCTGAAGGGTAAGTGTCATGAGGTCTCATTTACATTTGCGGACATTTGCTGCCCATTGTGTGGCAGGAGCTGGAACATTATATTTGATCTCTATTTTGCTACCTTTGGACTGGTGTTTTAGATCCTAGCCCCTTTGCTCTTCTACTCAGTTAAAAAACATGTTATGTGTATGAATGGTCTTTGTATTCTTTTCTGTCTGTTGCTGTTCCTAGAGCGTCTACTTTGAATTAGTTTATTATGTCTTCCTTATTATTAGAATAAACTCTTTAGCCAGAATTGTGGGCCTAGTGCCCAAAGGGTGACTGCACCCAGTCTTAACAATATGAAATAGCTCATTTTATTCAATAATAACTAAATTCCTGTTTATGTTGTATACTGTGCTAAATACTGGAAGAGTACACATTACCTAAGGAAACTCCCTGTCTTAAGGGTAATTTGGTCATTAGACCCACTATATTTCACAAGCCAAGGCTGCTCTGAGGAGCCACACAATCTTTACCTTAAGGAAATTGACAGGCAGATATCCTTGCAAATATAAAACACTATAAAGTCTTCAAAAAAATTAGATCCCAATTTCAGTGGGAATCAAACCCAGTGGTCAGCTCTACTTTAGTGGAAGTATGAATCAGAGGAGGGTAGAATGGGTCAAACAGAGGGCTCAAAGCTGAGCCTTACATGTGGGTTAGGTGTCTTTGTATAGCAAGTGTTAATAAAGGAGTTTCTAGAGAAGCAGTGACACAACACAACAGTGATAAAGTTTGGTACATTCAGGCTGCTGTAATTCAAATAATTTGGAGTAAAGTGTATGGAGTGAAGAATACTTATGAAAAAAGTGGAATCAAGCTCATGGACTTCTCGGTGTACACTGAGTTGGTAGGTAGGTACGGAAGGAGAGGTGGGAGGCAAAGGAGACAAGAGAGGAGATAAAGTACTTAGAGCAAAGTAGAGGCATAAATTGGTTTGTGTTTTTGAGATCCATCCTGAAGGAGGCTTTAAAATGAAACAGAAACATATTATTCAAACTGCTCTATTATGATAACCTGAGACAGCCTTTAACAATCATTTAAAAATATGTTTATATGTTACTAAGTTTAATTTTCTGATTTTTAAAAAACTTTTATCTCCATGTTAAGAAGTGAGTTTGGTCTATGATTTTGTTAGACTGCTCCTGTTCAATTTGATAACAAGGTAAGACTACTTAGGTAAGATCACATATAATATCTTTATTCATTTTTGTGAGTCTAGAAATATTTTATAACAAAATTCTGTTTATTCCTTTATTACTTGAAGGAATAAATTATCTAGAGTCTTTAATTTTGAGAATAAGGGAAGTTTTCCTTAACTGATTCAATTACTTTAATGGCTACTATATTATTCCTATAGTCTTTTTATTTTTGAATGAATTCTATAATGTATACATTTCTATAAAATTATCTAGTTTATAACAAATCTGTTCATTGTCAAAGTTATCTGCATTAGGAAGCACAAGAATCTTTTGGGGAAGATGGACATATTTTGTATCTTATTTGTGAAGGGAGGGTCCCATAGACACACACAGAAATAGTGTTTTGTAGACATAACTCACAGTAAATAAATTATACCTCATAAAATTGGTTATTTTTTATCCACAGAAAGCTATGCATAGTATAACATTTGTAATTTAAAAAACTTTCATTTGTATTTTTAGATTTTTTTAATGATTTTTTTTAAGTTAATCTCTTCTTCATGAGTCTTTCTAAAGTTTTGTCTGTTTCATTATCTGTCAAATAACTAGCTCTTTGGGAAACACCCTCAGCACCCTTGGTCCTTGATCTTGATGCCCCATGACCTTATAGTATCCTTCCCAGCAGCATGGTAAGGAAATAAGAGTGTGCAAGCCCAGGTGACTCAGGAGGGAACATGGGTCAAAAGCCAGATTTCAAGAGTTGAAAGGATAAGATTTCTTCTTTTCAGCTGTCCAGGACTCCTAGCAGATCTGGTTCAAGTGCTACTCAAGGCAGTTTCCTCTGTGCAAATTGAAATGGCAGAAATATATCATTTGGTTTTTGAGAATACCCCTCAGAGTATTTGAGGAGGATCTTGCAACAATGTAGATTCTTTAAGAACTGGGTTCTGTCACTCTTGCTTCAGAGTGATGATTTGGGGTCTTGATACATGAACCTTCTTTAACTGGCAGACTGATGAAAATAGGCAATGGAATATCAGAACAACATAATATCAATTAATTACGTAATATATTTTACTTTATCAAAATTCATGTGTTAGCTTTGCCGACTAAATATATTTGATAAGTTACTTAATGTAATTCATAATTTTTTTTTTGTTTTAAAAGAGAAAGTACCTAGTCTTATGGATTTGAGGGAGCTAATTATACTTCATTGTTTCATGTAAAAACTTTATTGCTTTTCTTTTTCTTCTGTTTATCAAATGCATTGTAGTATAAAATGTCATAAAATATGAGAAATTCTTTCATAATGCAGTGCTTATAATTATATGAACTGAGGAAGTAATATCCTGAAGAAGTATATTCAGCGATGCCACTGTTAGTTGTTTGGGGGCTCATTCAAAATTCGCAGGTGCTGAGTAACAAACAGATGTACCCAAAATGTCGAATATCATTCCCTTGCATATAAGAAAATTATGTATTTTTGAAAACGTGAAAGGAAAACCTATGTTTTGCGTAGGACTCATTTACTTACAAAGTCTTGCTCTGCTTTGAGATGTGCTTTTACAGAATCAAAGTTCTTTGTCTTAAAGTTTAATTAGAGGCCCTGAAATTGGGGTGTGAGGGGAGGGAAGGGTACATACTTGAGTAATCCTGTATCTTGTTTCCTTGTGCTATTTTTATTTTTATGTATCTAGGGAATATTTTGTTTCCTTTGCTTAATCTTGTGGAAAAGTCAAAAACCCAAGACTGAAAGCTATTGTATAGTTTGTTAGGTTTGCCATACTGACTTAATCAGCAGTTATGTATTTTCTCACAGTACTGGAGGTTGTAAGTCTGAGATCAAGCGTCTTCAAGGGTAGTTTTTTCTGAGATTTCTCTATTTAGCTTATAGATGACTGCCTTCCCCCATGTCTTCACATGTTATATTAGTCAGCACTCCAGAGAAACAGAACTAATAGGTTGGAGAGAGAGAGAGAGAGAGAGAGAGAGAGAGAGAGAGAGAGAGAGAGAGAGAGAGAGAGAGAGAGAGAGGAGAGAGAGAGTNTAATAGGTTTGAGAGAGAGAGAGAGAGAGAGAGAGAGAGAGAGAGAGAGAGAGAGAGAGAGAGAGAGAGAGAGATTGAGGAGAGACTGATTTTAAGAAATAAGCTTATTCACTCTATTGGGGAGACTTTGGAATCTGCAGATTAGTCTGTCATATTGGAGACACAGGAAAGAACTTCCATTCCAATCAAAAGCAGTCAACTGGCAAAGCAACATCTTTTCAGATGTCAGTCTTTGATCTATTAAGTCCTTCACTTTACTGGATGATGCCCACCCACATTAAGAGAGTACTCTTCTTTACTCAGTGTCCACCAATTTCAAGATCTCATCTAGAAGACATTGTATCAGAAACACCCAGAATAATATTTGACCAAATATCTGTGTACCATTACTCAGTGAAGTTGACACATAAAATTAACCATCACATCTTCATTTTTTTCTATCTCGGTCCAAATTTACTCTTCTTTGTAAGGATACTGGTTATATTGGATTAGGCCCTGTCCTGATAACTTCATTTTAATGTACTATTCAGTCTCCAAATACAGTCATATTCTAAATCTTGGGAATGAGGACTTTAGCATGTGAATATTGAAAGAATATAATTCATCTAATAATAGACATTAATTTAAATTAAGCAGCATAATTTAAAATTAAGCATCAACAGAAAGGTATTTCAAAAGAAAAAAGTCCTCTTAATAATGAGAGTGGGATATTTTCTTTAACTTTAGAGTAAAACATGTTTGTGAATCCTCAGAAAAACCAATTAACTGAATGGAAAGTAACTTATTAGATACTTACATTTCTACAGATTGGTTTGAAGGTGATTTTATTTCCCTTTGCCAAGAATAATTACATTATCACAATAATTAGATTTTTAAAAAATTTCTTATTCTAGTTATATCTGGGTTCCTGCTTGTTTTCATTTTGTATTTTTAAATTTCACAGTGTAATGTGTAGCATGTTTTTATCTTGAGTTATGAACTAATTTGGAGTTGCTATTAAAACACTCATGTTTCCACTTTTTCTGGCAATATAAGAAATGAACATTGAGGATATTAACAAGAGAATATAAAATGTGCATGAATCAGAACATCTTCAGTGGTTCTTTTAAATCATAAATGTAATCTTTTAATATCATGTTTTATATCAGTACCTTATATTGCTTATATTTATCAAATCTGTTTAATTAAAGGGCTTCCCTATCTCTGATACCAAATAAATGCTTATTATCTCTCTTTTCACAGATAACAAAGAGATTTTCATTTCCAAAGCAATTCACAAGTCCTTCATAGAGGTTAATGAAGAAGGCTCAGAAGCTGCTGCCACCTCAGGTGCTAAATTGTTTTCTAAAATCTTTTCATTTTTGCTAGACTTGTATTTTTTTAAAGATTTATTTTATTCATGCATACAAGAACTGGGCTATAGTGTGTGTGTGTGTGTGTGTGTGTGTGTTTGAGAGGATTTACCAGGGACAAAGTGGGAAGAAGAACAGGTGGATCTACTGAAATACATTGAGCAGTGGGGAAGACAAGAGAGGTCTATTGTGCCATACATGGGCTAGCTCCCTGGCCAAGGATGGAACTCTGGCCATAATAGTGATAGTGTGATTGCGCTGAGACTTTAACACCTGTGCCACTGGGGAGGCCCTAGATTTGTATTTTTTGAAGCACGCTTGGATGGGAGGTAGAAGTCATTTTCTGAACCAAGCCTCAAACCAGTTTTGCTCTCACTCTGCTTTTACATAGAAATCAGGCTAATGCTGAACCAGCTAGAAAATTCTTAATAGGGCATCAAGTATTACTCCAATGCTCCTATTCAGAGTAACTGCTATATCCTGTTTTCTCTCAAATTAGAGGTCAGGGGTTGGGGGGCTGCTGGGAGGTTGTCAACATGCACTTTCCATCACACTGGTTGCTCTGTAGCATAGATTTACCTGCTGTCTTGCCTGTTTAAATAGTTTAAATATTTAAAGAGACAGAATGGGGATCCTGTTTAAAGATTTTAAATATTTCTAGCTACACATCAAAGTGTTCTTACTTATGGGACATAATTACTTGTGAAAGTTAGTTCTTAATATAAAAAGCAAGTTCAGTGAAAATTTTTATTTTTTTAAACCATCTGTGTAAACAAGAATAGATGATAGCATGTAATCAGTCATTTGAATGGAATAATATAATTTTAACTAAATAATAAGAAAACATAAATCGCATGTCCAAACCAAAATGCTAAATATCATTGAGAATTTTGATAGTTTTGTCTGTTCTAGATCAGTGAGAATTATTCTGTGTTGCCTTTATTTCCTCCTTTTATTTGTTTAGATATAAAATATATATCATGATCAATAGATGTTATCAAATACTAGTTGCATTCCCTCTATTCTCTGCACTCCAGGGTAAAATGTAACATTTGCACACATTATTTCTAACGTCTGCATAAATTTGTCCATTAGAATGATTCATCAATTAAAATGTATTTTCAGAAGGAAACAGACATAGTAGTCTGTATGTGGGCTGGGGTGATCAAGAAAGCTCTAAATCTTATGAAATTTAATTGTGACCTTTGGTGACAGAGTCACCCTGAAGTAAGTTTAAAATGCTTATCCCATAATAGTGTCTCTAGGGAATTTAGTTTCTCAGTATAGGAAACAGCACTGCTGTGTTTTCACTTTAATCACTGTATTTCTAGAAGTCTAGTGATTAGTAGTGTAAAAATACTTATTTCAGACAAAAGAAATAATGATTTGAGAATAAAAAGAAATTGTTTTAGGGTTTTTTTTTTTCCTTCCTGTTTTGGCTATTCTTTATTTCCCCCTTCTCTTGAATCAAAGGTCATTTTAGTAAGCTATAAGTATTTGTCTGAAACAGAATAAAATTTTTGTAATAGGCAGAATAAATTACCCTATTATTTCTTGTGGGATAGAGAGAGACAACTGTGTGCTCTATGTATTTGCTCAAAGATCAAGAAGAAATGTTAGCATATTTGCAGTTTTTCTTTTTAAGTTATTAAAATTTTGCCTCCTGTAAATTCTTGATTTTTACATTAGACATAAATGGTTTGGAGAAATTACTCATTAGTACTTATACTTCTGCTGGGGGGGAAAGGATGTCCTGAACAAACTCTACAAACAGGTTTTGTGGGTCCCACCCCCAGACCAAAGAGATCCAGGTCACTAAGGCCTGCAAATCCCATAGTGTCATAACCACTGAAGGAAGGATTGCTGGGAACTGAAGGTGGAGTTAAACAGACAGGCTTGGTATATAACCAGACATGTGAGAATGGGGTGTGGTTGGTTTTTCACTGGCCTCAGCATGCTATTTGGGTTCCAGCTCAGCCAAAATGGTAGGACAAATTCAGTAATTTATCTCTCCCTATTTATCCCTGAGTTCTGCTTTCTTTTCCCCCGTCAGTCCCCCCTTTTCGTAATTAAGTCATTTAATAACATTTTTGTGTGTGCCTGCTGTTGAGTCTCATTATAAGTCCCTTTTAAGCATGCAGATGAGAACTCACAGTCAGGCCAACCCATTTCACATTGAGGTTGCTCTGTAACACTTCGATAGATGTGTAATTACTTTCTTTCTACACTGTAGGAATGATTGCAATTAGTAGGATGGCTGTGCTGTATCCTCAAGTTATTATCGACCATCCATTTTTCTTTCTTATCAGGAACAGGAAAACAGGTAAGTATGTCAGTTGAATAGAACTTTACTTGATGGGCCAAAATTAAATATTGAGAATAATTTCCCACAGTATCAGATAATTTCTAATGTTTGAATGAATTTTTTTAATGAAAAAATAATCTTTTCATTTTTAGAATATTACTAATTGTAATCAAGAAGGAAAATAAATATCCTTTTCTTTTGTTCACTTCCAAACCGATGCAGGTACAATCCTATTCATGGGACGAGTCATGCATCCTGAATCAATGAACACAAATGGACATGATTTTGAGGAACTTTAAATCATTTCATTTGAGTAGCAAGGAATATAGTAACTAAATACATTATGTTTGCAACTGGTATATATTTAAGATTTGTGTTTTAGAGCATATTTAAAGATAATATTTAAAATAGCTGCAGATAAAAACTGTAAATTATAAGTGAACTTGTCAAGGAATGTTATCAGTGTTATTGAGGTAATGGTCTTGTTATGTCACTATGTTTGTTGCACTGGTATATAAAATAAAAGTACATACTGAACATGTGAATAGCTTTGGGTTTCATTTTAGAAGTTGAGGTATAAGGATACCTTTAAGTGAAATTTGGAAACATCCTTGTTTCCAAATTCCTTTCATTAAAAAAAATTCTTCTTTTTGAAATCTTTCATAGTCATACAAAATCAGAGCACAGAAGTAAATTAGCATTAGACCCGTATTACGTAACAAGGAAAAATAAGTAAGGTGAAGACTAGTATTCCACGAAATTTTAACCATTATTTATCTAAAGATAGTGCATTGTGTAGTATAAAAGAGTGTGAACTCAACATCTTCTATATGGCAAATCTCATAATAGTAGGACTGTGCAAATCCATAGATTATAGCTGTAACAACTATTACTTTAAAAATCCACTTGAACTAGATAAACATAATTTAAAAAAATACTCTTGGCTTTATAAACCTCATATAGATTATACTCATGCTATATCACCATGTTTTTTTTTGCTACAAATCCAAAGGAAAACAAGTTTTCAAGATTCCTACAGTGAATTATGAGCATGGTTAATAATACAGCTTTTGGTACCTCACCAGAGAATTTAGTAAGATACCATGCTGTTAGGGGGAAAAATAGTCTTAAAGGGATCATACAAATAAGTTTATGAACTCTAACCCCCACTCAAGACCAACAGTATCCCAAAACCACAAATTCTATAAGATCATTATCAAAGAGTGAATCACTGGGACCTGAGGGTGAAGTAGCCAGGCTGGGTATAAAACCCAGACATGTGGGCTTGGGGGCTCCATTCCGAGCCAGCTCTCAGCGTACCATTGGGTACCAGTTCGGAGCATCCAGTAGGACATTTATGGATTTCTAGCCCTCTCTTATCCTTATGATATTCATTATTTTATTTCCCCTTCTTTTGTAAATAAAACTCTTTATTCACCTTTGTTGTGTGTACCTGCAGTTGGTGCTTATTATAAGTACCTTTTGAGCATGCAGGTGAGGATCCAGTCAGGCAAACCATTTTATATTAGGGCTGCCCTCTAACAATGCTCGTAAAGATACTGGAAACTAACAGGCCATGAGTTGAATGCTGCAGCAGATATGTTCCTATGTTCCAATTTTCTCTGTGTGGGAGGTTTTTTTTTGTTTTTTGAGCACTGTTTTCTTTTTTTTTATAATTTTCTTACATCATTATTCTCCCCTCAGATGTAGTTCCTATAGTTCTCACACCATCACAGCACCCATGAACTATCAGCACAGTCCCTTGTGCTCTTCCCTCCTCTCTGGTGGTCCCTCTCCCATGCTGTTTGCCTCAAATTATGGTCAGCTTGCCATTTTTGTCTTTTTCCTGACCCATTAGTGAATGAAATAAGTCAGAAGGGAAAAAAAATCAAATGGTTTTACTTTTGGGAAGAGTTTTGATTATTGTTTCAGTTGGCCCTTTGTATGTAATTGGTTCATTCAGGCTTCCTTTTTCTTCCCAGGTTTGTCTTGGTTGGTTGTTGATTTAAAAGACTCTGTCCATCTTTTCTAGGTTATTCAACTTACTAGCAAATACATGTTAATAGTAATCTCTTATGATCCTCTACATTTTGTAGATATCTGTTATAACTTCTTTTATATTTTTGATTCTATTTATTTAAATTTTCTCTTTTTATTTATGAGACTAGTTAGAGGTTTTACCTGTTTTTTTCCTCTTTTTATTGTCTTTTATTTCTAGTTCATTAATTTCTGTCCTATTTTTATTATTTCCTTTGTTCTACTATCTTTTGTTTTTGTTTATCCTTTTCTAGTTCTCCTAAAGTAAGAGATGAGATTATTTGAGTCTTTTTTGTTTCTTAACATAAACCTATATCATTACAAAGTCCCCTCTTAGTACTTCTTTTGCTGTTTCCCATGACTTCTGGTAGGTTGTATCCTCATTTTCATTTCACTCAAGGTATTTTTTTTTTTATTTCTCCTTTGATTTTTTCATTAGATCAATAGTCATTCACTGGCATGTTGTCAATCTCCACGTGTCAGAGGTTTATCTGCTTTGCTTTTTTTTTTTTTTTTTTGTAGCTGATTTCTAGTTTTGATACCTTGTAGTCAGGGAAGTTGCTTGGTATGATTTCTATCTTCATTGGTACTTATTTTGTGACTCAATATTTGGTCAATCCTAGAGAATGTTCTATGTGTGCTTGAGAAGACTGTGTATCAGATTTTAGGGGTTGCAGTGCCCCATAAATGTCTACTAAGCTGAAGTGGTCTGATTGTTTCTTGAAGTCTGTTTCATCCTCATTTATTTTCTGTTTTAATGTCCATTGGTGAATATGTGGTTTTGATGTCCCCAGCCACTAATTTTTTCCCCAATGTCTATTTTCAGTTTTAGTAATAAAAGCCTGATATATTTTGATATTCCTTTATAAGTGGGTATATATTGGTGAGTGTTATGTCAGTTTATTACTCCCCTAATCATTATATATTGTCCATTCCTTCCTCTTGTTACTTCTTTTTGTTGGAAATCTATTTTATGTAATATGAGTATGGCTACCCATGTCTTATTTTGGGTTCCATTTGTTTGTAGGATTGTATTCCAACCGTTTTTTCTGAGCCTATGTTTATATTTGGGCTCAGGTGTGTTTCTTGGACAAGTTGGGTTATTCTGTTTTTGAGTCAACCAACAACTGTTCTGTGCCTTTTGATTGGAGAGTTTATTTTTTATTTCATGTGATTATTTCGGGTATAAAGGTCTGATACTCCTTTTTCTAGGTCTAAAGAATGGCTCTCTTTATTTCCTTGTTCAGTTCATTGTTGATATACTTCTCTTTGATATAAATATTTACATTTCCTTGCAGAAAAGCTATTGTTTACAATCTCACCTTCTGTTTGGCTGAGAAGGCCTTTGTTTCTCATTAATATCTGAAGGAGAGTTTTATAGTACAGAGTATTCTTGGTTGGTAGTTTTAATCTTTAAATACCATTTTATCATATCATTCCATTTGCTCCTTGCTCTGAGTGTTTCTTCAGGAAAGTCAAATGAAAGCGTGGTCAGGGTTCCTTTATAGTTATCTGCTTCTTCTGCCTTAAAAAGCTTCAATATTCCTTAAGGAAACCAAATAAGTAACCAAGGAAAAGAATAAAAACAATAATAATAATAAAAACCCCCACAAAAACAAAAAGACAAGGACAAATCAGGCACACTTTTGGGGAGGGGGTAGGGAATGGATTGAGGGCAGAAAGAGCACAAGGGACTGAGGTGATGGTGCACTGGTAAAATGGTGGTGGGAAATCCACGGGGACCACAATTTATGTCAAATATATATAAAGAAAAAAATTTAAAAAAAATTAAAAAAAAATGTTAAAAGCTTCAATATTCTTCTTTGTCTTGGACACCTGGAAGTTTCACTACTATAGTCTGATTTTTGTCTCATTGCATATAGATAACATGTTGGTTTTGTTTTTTTGGTTTTTGTTGTTTCTTTTTGGTTTTGCTTTTTATTTTTTTGTTTTTTTTTTATTAACTTTTTTTTTAGTTATATATATTTGACATCAATTGTAATCCTCATGTATTCCCCATCACCATGTCACCAGTGAACCATCACCTCAGTCCCCCATGCTCCCATCTGCCCTCAACCCTCCCCCTCTTCCCTCCCCACCAAGTGTCCCCAATTTGTCCTTGTCTTGCTTTGTGGGTTGACTATTTAGATCCCTCTTTAGGTTTAGGAACTTTTCCTCTATTAGTTCTCTTAAATAAATAAATTATCTGTTCTCTTTCCATTCTTGGATAATCATTAATTTTTATATCACCTTTCCTCATGGAATTGTATAATTAAAATGTTTCTTCAGTTTTTTTCCATATTGCTCTTTCTTCTAACACCTATTTTTTTTTTGTGCATTATAATCTTTCAGGTCACTTTATGTTATATACCATATAACACATACAACATATTCCATTCTGTTTCTGTAGCTTTCTCCAAAAATTTTACCACCCTGTTTTTATGATAATTCTCTGATTTTTTTTATTTAGTGTTTCAGTTTTAATCTTCTGTTTATTAATCTTATTTCTCAGGATGACCATTGTTTTTTTCTGAGTTTTCCATTATATCTTTGATCAATTTTTCTATATTTTATTTCATTTCTTTATCATGGCAATTTTGAACTCTGTACTTAATAAAGGAAAACAATCTTCCATTTCTTTGTGGTTAGTTTCTGGAGATTTGTTCTCTCTCTGTGGTGAAGTATTTATCTTAGGACTCAAGTGCCTTTTGTTGTAATTTTCAATTTCTCTCTTACTAGTTTCGTTTAAAGTTATTTATTTTTGTATTTCATGAGTACAGAACTTCAAGCTGATAGATTTATATGTCAGTAAGAACTAATCTGTTATTGCATTTTCTGGGGATGGGAGAGGGGTCAGGAGAGGTCTATAGCAAGTAAGTGTTGTTTGTGGGTACAAGGGAGGCAACTGATATCTATGGTGCCCCTGATAGCCCTAATCTCTAGTTTCATATTCCAATCTCTTCAGACTGAAGGGAAAGCTTTCTGTGCAACTTCGTGCATCACATTTTAGTGCTTTTTCATAGTATCAGCTCTCTCCGCAAAGAAATGTAGGGAGAGTCTCATATTTCTGTGCTTTGCCATCTTCACTGGGAGGTCCTCTATAATTATTTCACTTCAGCACTTTTGCACACATCTCCCCATGGTTTGTTAGGTTCACACTAAGCAGTTCTGCCCTCTATGTTAGGGTATTATCATGGGAGTGTGGATATGAACCAGAGTCTGTGTTAGTGACCAGTGCTTCTTGTTGTTTAAAGTTGAATTTCCTCACCATCTCTTCTGTTATGAATGATCAACATTTTCTCAGATATTCAGAAGTTGTACTGATATTGTCCCAATACTGATATTGGATCCTGAGTCCTATGCCTGTCTACAGTTCTTTAATAATCTTGCTGGAGTAATGTAGGGAAACTCCTCAGACACCATCTTTCCTCTCCTGCCCAATAAAGTTATTCTTGAAGGAATCTTGAAGCTTATGTATGCACATAAATATAACTTATGAACAGAAATCTTTAGCCTATGAAGACAGGGAGAAGGTATCCAAAGAAGACCCATATTTTAAAAAAATTTATATATGCATATAAGAGCTGGGATGGATGCCAAAGTTTGGGGGGTATGGTGAGAGGATTCACCAGAGACAGAGTGGGGAACAGAACAGGCAGATGGACTGAAACACACTGCTGAGGGGAGCAGCAGGCAAAACAGGAGAGGTCTGCTGCGCCAGGTGGGTCACTTCCTGGGCGGGGATTTGAACTTGTTCTGCAGATAGCTTGATAGTACTGAGACTTAACCCCTTGTGCCATAAGGGAGGCCCCAGAAGACTCAGTATTTTGTATTAACTAGTTTTGCTCACAGTATTGAAGACCATTTAACATTAATAGTCTAGAAGCTAAAGTTGCATCATGTTGATATTGGCTTCTGGTTTTTGAAACAGATTTGTGAAAGGAATGTTTAACGTTTAATTAATGAAAATAAAATAAGCGCAAACAAGAAATCATTCTATCCTTTGTCCAAATTCTTGATCATGCATTATTTATAGGTAAACTTATCTCTCTTTAAAAATTATAGCCTCTTTGTTTAGTTTTGGGAAAATAAGAGTAGTTATTTCTGACATATGGCAAGTTCCAGAAAATGTTTCTTCAGCCTTCGTCACATCTTCTAACTGATATCACAGGATTTTTTTCTTTTTTTTAAGTAGGAGACCATGTTTCATCTCTCATTTTCTGAAAGTTTTGTGATAACTTAGGAATATATAAATCTGACATTTGTTCATGTGATATCTCCTTGTTCTGTTGTTCTTCAGGAAAACTCGCTGAACAGAGAGTACCTTTTTTCCATGTGATTCAGTGAATATCCTCTTCTGATATTATTTGTTCAAACATTTAAAACCAGATGCCTATGGGAAAACATGGGCTTTGAAATGAGAAAGAACCAACTTTAAACCCCAGATTCAACATTTGACAATTACTGGTGTCTATCTTTGGAACAAGTTGTTTAATAATCTTTTTAGAGAGAGAGTGTGTGTGTGTATACACAGATATGATGTTTTGGTTGTATTACTTTTTATTGAGGTGACACTGGTTTATAACACTACATATATGAAGTATAAGTAGAGGTTCACTCTCTTCAAATGCATTTCTAGACCACATCCACCACCAAAGCACCTATAATCCTTCTCCATAGTTTACTGTTGGTTAATTTTTATCTATATATTCAAATAACATCTATTGCATAGGATTACATTAAGGGTTAAATGATATAAGAAGTATTTGACTTACATCAGTCACTCATGAAAGACTACCTATTAAATTTAATGTTATCATATTTTGGCTTTTCTAAGGTAAAGAATTTTTCATATATAAAGATTCATGAAAGTAGAGTGATCAAAGGTGATTTTAAATTGCTGTAAGGTAACAGTCATGACTTAGATGTCCTTACCAGTGCAAACAGTAATCTTGTTGCATGGTTCTTGTCTAAGAGGAATCCTTCAGGTCAACAAACTATTTGAGAAAAAAAAATCATAATGACTATTTAAGGAAGTATCATGAATATTGGTTATTTTCTAAAAATATTTTATTGATTTGTCTATAATACACAATGTGAGTTTCAAAACTTGCAGGATAGATGTCAATAGCACAGAAGAAAGTCCTAAAGACAGTAGATGGAGTTTTTTGGGCATTGCTGTGCTGCCTATGCTCTTTGACACAGAGTACATTGATATGGGTAAACATCAGTGATATAGGTAAACATCAGTCAGAATACACAAAGTGATTTAGGGTTCGGCTCTGTTTTACAAATCATTGTATTTTGCTTATAATTTTATTTCAAAATATGATATATGATGAAATTTATTAATAACTCTAAAATACATATCAATGTTTTGAATGAATTAAAATAAACATTTCATTCAATGTGTCATAGTTTAAATGACATTAATTTTTATTTGTTAATATTACATGAAAAGCAGTGTCTTAATGTTTTGAATTGGAGAACTAGTGTTATTATTCTCACCAAGACTTGTGAAGGAACATATTTTTTAAAGTATATAAAAAAGTGGAAATGTTGTCTATTGTGACTAGAGAGATTGCTTTCATTACTATCAAAAGATTATTTAAAAGTTCAGAATCAAAAGTATGGGAAGAGGGGAAGAGGAAGGAAATAAGGAAGGGTGGAAAAAGCAAATACAAGTCACTTGCAAATGATAATTGTTTTCAACAAAATGTCAATAGCACCTGAAGCAAACCAAGCTTGGTCATGAAAAAAATATCCAAAAAAAAAGAATTTTTTCTGATATCTTTCATGTAGATATGAAACATACTTTGTCTAAGAAGATATATAGATGTCCAATGGGCACATGAAAAAATGCTTATCATCACCTATAATCACAAAATTCACATCAAAGCCATAATGAGATAACACTTCACACCCGTGATAATAACCCACATTAAGAAAGAAAAAAACAAACCAGAAACAAATGTTGGTGAAGATGTTGACAAAAGGAATTCTGATAAACATTCCAAGGTTAGATAAACAACCTAAGTGCCCATTGGACATCTATATATCTTCTTAGACAAAGTATGTTTTTAACCCTTCTGCCTACTTTTTGATTGGGTTCATTGTTTTCTATTTGTTGTTATGCATGCATTCTTTGTAGATCTTGAATGTTAGCTTCTTGTTAGATATATGATATGAAAATATTTTCTCTTAGGGTTGGGAAAGAAAAAAAAAGAAAATATTTTCTCCTATTTGGTGGGTCTATTCTTTTTAATAATTGTTTTTTCACTGTAACTCTACTTTATGACCTAGCAATTCCAATCCTAGGGGTCAGGGGCTCAATGGATTATGGCGAAATACCATGAGTATTTTGGTGGTGGGTGTGGTGTGGTAACTTACATCTGAGGAGTATGAACCTGTAACCCTAAATTATACACCATGTTTTAAACAAAGGTTTTAGCAATTAAAAAAAATTCTTAATGTAGCATAATAGCAATCTCACTTTACCTATTAAACATGCAAATTAGATAGTCTTTGATAAGGGTAATACTTGTCAGATTTAAATGACGGAGGTTTAATTTTGTCCTAAAAACCTTTTTTCTTTCAATAAAAATCATTCCTCCAATAAAATTATTTAAAATAGTTATTCTGAAGAATTCATATCAGCTATGATCATACTGCATTTCCTTACCAGCCAACTCTTAAATTTTGTTGTCTTTACATAAATCAAATTAAAACCAGTTTCTTGGCTAGTTTCTATGTCCTAATATCTCCAATGAAAGAAAATTTAAAATAAATTCTAGAAATGCTAATTTGGCAGAAAGTATTTTTCTAATTGAAATTATTCAGAAATATTTATCAGAACAAAATAAGGTATAATGTGTTGTGTTGATTTGACTTTTACCTCAAATAGTAGTTTCTGATTTTTAAAAATCAATGTATATATTTCATTAATAAAGTTAAAACTCCTTAGCAAGAACTAAAGTATAAGATTTCTACCTAGGCAAGTTTTAAAAGGGAAAATGATATGCCACAAGATGTCACTGTAATCCCAATAAGCCAATAAGACAAGTAACTGCTTTTTATTTTAAGTTAAAATTAGAATGGTGAAAGAAATTACTCATGATAGATATAAAGCAGCTGGTAATGTTATACTTATCTTCACATATCTACATATAATTATGAAAAGTAGACCCTGGAATGAGCCTCTGGCCTTCAATGGCAACTTTCAGAGAATAGAATAACAATCTTTTACTCTTCTGAAATAAAATCATCTTCATTTTCATGACACAATTCCATCTAGTCTATTTCTAATTTAGACTGAATTGGAATAATACTTGTGGACTCACTAGAAATAAAATTTCCAGCTTAAAAATCCAGTGAAAGCTCTTTCTGCCCATTTGATGATGTCTTTGATGCCTGTGAAAAATTCTGTTGCCAGCCAGAAAGGAGATAAAATTGTGAGAAAAAACACATCTTAGATAATAAAAGAAAAAAAAATCCTTTCTGTTATATATTTGAAAAGCAGATAATAAATGAAGTATCCATTCTTGTTAACTTTCTTGTTTCATAACCTGTGGTCGAAGCACAGAAATTAAAGGGGAATCTATATGTGTCTGTTTCGGCTATTTTGATAAATCTAGGGGGAAAAGTGAGTTTAGATGTTTCTTTTAAGATGACTTTTATAATTTCTGGTGGATAGAAAAAAATATCATATTTATTAAACAAAGTTTCCGTCTTTGACAATGTAAGGGATATTATAGGAAGAATCCTTAGTTTTGGTACAAAGGACTGATTGCTTTGAATATACATGGATTTGGAGGCAACATTTTTTTTGTTACCCTTTATTTTATAAAATGTGTTCTAGTGAAAACATTTCAAAAATAAATCCTTATAATTAAGACTGCTCCCAGTGACTTTGGGGATCACTATTACTGAAGTTTGGCCATATTTATTCACTTAACAGTTACTACTTTATGATACACTAAATATACAAAAACTAGACACTTAGCTAGTAGATTTTAAAGGTACTAGAAATTTAGTTGAAGGAGGCAGCTGTATTGGCAAGTGATGTTAGAATTGCTCATGTTGGGTGCAGCGGAACATAGATGAAATGGTGAGTTCCTCAGAAGGTAAGGAGGTGCAGCTCTATATAAATCCCAAATTAGAAGCAAATTAAAAATCATCAGGAGATTGTTTTTTCACTTGATATGCTGATTTGTTTCCTACTGAATTGAAAGATAACCTGCTTAATTGCATGATTTCAGGTTTGTTTTTGGCACTTCAATAAATCTACTTAGCTAATCAAACCAAATATCTTCTAATTTGTGTGATATTATTAAAATAAGAGAAATGCAAGAAATTGTTTACCTATATAAAAAAACATTCTAAAGGGATGGTCACATGTGGATGCATAATCATACTGAAGTCTACAGTTGTCTGCTTCTCACATAACTTACCACAAAAAGGTATTTACATATTGATTCTCTGGTCTGTAAAAAAAGAAAAGATAAAAGAAAATCACTTCATGGGAATAAAAATACAGCAAAGCTTTGTCAGCTAGATGTTCTCTCTATTTTAATAAAATGTTTTAGATCCCCCATACTTAGTCTCTAGGATTAGGAAAACATAAATCCTCTGATAAGCCACCTACCTGTGTGAAGCACCAGCATGGCATAAACAGCAAATTCCTTGATCCTGATATTCAGGTTCAGGTAAAGGAGATTATTCCAGTGCTGGCATAGAGAGAATTTTTATGGCTAGAACTTGGATATGGAATAATAGCTCCTTATCCACAGGGATATGTATTAAGACCTCTAGCTTGCCTTAAACCACAGTTAATATTGCATTTTATATACTATGCTTTTTCACATATATATCATAAACCTATGATAAAGTGTGATGAGTTAGGCAAAGAGATTAACTGCCATAACTACTAATAAAATAGAACAGTTATAACAACATGCTCTGATAAAAATTATATGAATATGGTCTCTCTTGGGCCTCCCTGGTGGCGCAGTGGGTTAAGCAACGCACTATGAAGCAAACCGCAGCTTCTGAAGCACGAGTTCAATCCCTGCTGCCGGCCAGAGGGGGACCCACATGGTGCGGCAGGCCTCTCCTGCTGTGCCCACTGCTCCCCTCAGCAGTGTACTTCTGTTGATCTGCCTGTTCTGTCCCTGCTCTCTGTGGTGAATCCTCTCACCGCCCCCCCCCCACACCTCTGGCCTGTACCCCAGTGCTTGTATGCATAAACAAATAAAACTTTAAAAAAAATTGTATGAATATGGTCTCTCTACTTTCAAGTATCTTATTGTATATTACATTTTTAGACTAAGGTTGACCACAGGTAACTTAAACATGGAAGCAAAAAGGTGACCAACTGAATTTCCTAAAAGTAGAACTGTAGCTGTGGATGGACATAAATTATTTCTGGGCAATGATGTGACTGGAAGGTAGACATGAACAAGTTCACAGCTGTTATGCTCCTACTTCTTTAGGAAAACCTCCATGAATGCCACCAGGAACAGCAATTCTTGGGCAGTCTACATAAGGGTGTTGCTTATTCATCTGGTGTTAATGTTTGGGTTTATATCTTTTGAAGTACTTTCTTGCTGTAGGTAATAAATATAAATCCTAGCAACTCAAACTACACCCAGGACATACCCATAGCTGCCCTTCAACCCGAAACACCTCCTATGGTCTGGCTTAGAACCTGCTATAGCTTCTTCTTAAATTAGAAATCCAAGCTACTATCAAATAGAGGGTATTTTCTATAGAGAATTTTATTTAAAAATATTAAAAACAGGGGTCTTCCTGGTGGTACAGGGGTTAAGCACTATACTATGAAGCTATCCATAGCCACTGCAGCATGAGTTCAATCCCCAGCCAGGGAGGTGACCCACATGGTGCAGCAGACCTCTCCTGCTGCACCCACTGCTCCTCTCAGCAGTGCATTTCAGTCAGTCTGCCTGTTCTGTTCCCCACTCTCTCTCTGGTGAAACTTCTCACCCCCCCACCACTGGCCTGTACCCCAATTCTTATATGCATAAAAAATAAATCTTTAAAAAATTAATAACAATAATTTAAAAATCATTTTCATTAATAAAAAAACCCATAAACAATCTGATTAAAAATGACAAAGGAACTAAATAATACATTTTTTTGCTAGCTAAAGAAGAGCTAAGGTAGCCAACAGGTACTGAAAAAAATGCTAGACATTACCAGTCATCAGATAAATGCAAATAAAAACCACAATGAGATTACCATCTCACACCTGATAGAATGGCTGACATCAAAAAGACATTGGAGAGTATATAGAGAAAAATTAATCCTTTTTCACTGCTGAAGATAATGTAAATTTGTGCTCCACTATAGAAAAAAGTATAAAGTTTCCTCCAAAGATTAAAAATAAAACTAACATATGATTCAGCAATTTCACTTTGCGGTATGTATCTCAAGGAAACAAAATCATATCTCAAAGAGATATCTGCACCCTCATGTTCATTGCTATATTTTTCATTAAAGATAAAACATGGATGAATGAATGGATGAAGAAAATTTAAAATATATACATAAATACATGAATTTATATATACATACACATGCACATGATGATATATATACACACATATACATATATACATATATAACATACAATACTATTCCATTGTGTATGTGGAATATTATTCAACCATAAGTTAAAAGGAAATCCTGCCATTGCTACAACATGAATGAAATTTGAGCATGTTATGCTAAATAAATTAGGAAGAGAAAGATAAATACTGTATGATCTCATTTAATAATACTATTAAACTTGAACTCATGGAAATAAAACAGATTAGTGGTTGCTAGAGACAGGATAGGAGAAATGGGTGAAAGAGGGTCAAAAAAAATTTTTTTTAAATGAACCTCATGGTTTTTAGGAAGGCAGAAGGCAAGACTAACCCTGTGGTCAAAAAAAAAAAAAATTTCCTTTTTCTCTTCGGTACACAGAAACTTCATACCCCAGCTTATCTTGAAGTCAGCTGCAGTCAATGTACAAATTTTTGGTTAAACGTATGTGAGAGTACATATGTATATCACCTCCCTATCTTCCAGTTCTTTCTCTCCCTAATCTGCTGAGTGAGTATAGAATATCTGGGGAGGGCATAGGGTTCCAGGAATAGGAAGCACCTTAAGAGGAAGGTACCTTGGGGCCTCCCTGGTGGTGCAGCGGGTTAAGCAACGCACTATGAAGCAGTGACCGCAGTCACCGCAGCACGAGTTCGATCGCTGCCCAGGCCAGGGAGGAGACCCACATGGCGCAGCAAACCTCTCCTGCCTCCCCTGCTGCTCTTCCCCTTGGCAGTGTGTTTCAGTCAGTCTGCCTGTTCTGCTCCCCACTCTGTCTCTGGTGAATCCTCTTACTGCCCTGGACTCTGGCCTGTATCCCAGCTCTTGTATGAATAAATAAATAAATCTTAAAAAAAAAAAAAAAGAGGAAGGTACCTTGTTCCCTAAGCTGTTACTTAAAGAGGATTATGTCCAGATGAGCCAGAGAATCAGGAAATTTCATTTGAGGTGTGCATGAACAAATGCTAAAACTTGTATAGTTAAGTCACTAAATTTGAATTTATTATAGCTGTTAGCTTACTGTAACTTTTCCTAGCATACACATGACTAATTTATTCTCATAAACATGCTGTATACCTCTTCACTATTTTTCATTTTTCTTTTCCTTGACATTTTGCCAAATAATGTACTATGTGATACACTTATCTCAGAATACAATGTAGTCTCCAAGCAACAGGACATTTATTTAAAATTAATGGCTGATTTTTATGAGCTTGCTTTCACTAAAAATTGTTGAGTGATGAAAGGCATTTACAGAAAGAATTTTCCAGCACTGGCAACTTAAGCATATTATTGCACAGGCCCAGCAAGTCAACTGATATTGATTAGCTTTTTATCACCTTTTGTTTCTAACTTCCAGAACCAATAGTTGAATCAGTCTTTCATTTCCTAGATTAGTCTGCTCCAGGACCCTGCATCTTTTGCCTGATTGTCTTTCCCTGAAGAGCAAACTACATCTAAGAAGAGACAGGAATGATGGTTTGCCCTCTGGCATTCTTAGGCTGGAGGTTGCTTCAGGCAGTGACGACCTTTAACTTCATCATCATTTCCTATCTCTGAGCCTCAAATAAAAAGCTAAGCAGTAATAACAGGATAGTTTATTAGTGAAAGTCCATTTATCATTAATTCATCATTTACTGAGCACCTAGAAGACTCTGTGAGGGTATCGAGAATCAGGTAAGCTTGTGTCAGCCCTTACTTTCAAAGAAATTATAATCTTTCTTGGAAGGCAAGATAACAAGAGAAAGTTCACTATGCACATTTGTCAAAATTATTTGAGTTCTGCAAACTTGAGATTTGTGCATTTTATTATATGCAATATAAGGTATTTTTAAAGTTCTATTTAAAGTAGAGACTACTGAAACATCTTTTAAAATAGCATTTGGTATTAACACCCCCACTCCATTACAAAGAACATTTCCTTTGCACTTGTTTCACACTACACTTATTTAAATTTAAATTTATTTACCTGTTATGTCTAATTTTTATTTTTCTTTTGAAAATCAAGATGTTCACTAATCCTTCATAAACTAACCTATTTTGGGGTTATTTATGGTGTTTTCATTTCACAGGCTTAATACAAATTAAAACAGTGTTAAAGTACATTGAAAATATAACATGTTCTAGAGGTCTAAATGATAACAACAGATGAGGAAAAACTTGCAGGCAATTTAGCAATTTTATATGCCTTTTTTCTCCCAGAAGACAAATTGTGTTCAAGCTATCAATATAAGAAGTCAGCCCTGAGAATAAATTTCAAAAGAAAAATAAGACAAATAAAAGCCAAAACTCAAAACATCAAACAAAGAAAACAGTCTAAAGCAAACTATCTGCCCTGAATACTAGATGGCAGTGACAAGAATATAATCATTTGACAAAAATAGAACCATTTCCACTAAAAGCATAGGAAAATAACAAGTCATAAAATCTTGAACTACATATCTTTTGAATTTTTTTTCAAAAATGAATAGTTCTATTTTCTAAGTATTAAAATCCTGACACATTTAGTAAATACAATGAGTAACATTTCCAGTAGTAATTTATCTGGCATTGTGACTAAGTAGTGTACAAGACAGGTTTTGATATTAGGAAGAGATAGAATCAGAGTTTCCTCCAACTTTCACTCTTTGACTCAACTTTAACTCTGACCAAGATAAGTTTCTATTTCACAGTATTAAAGGAGTTCTTTCTGTGATTTGGAATAAGTCACAGATATGGCAATGCAAACACTATGGAGACTTGTGGACATCTTAGGAATAGGATTGTTGTCTCTGTGCATTGTGCTTATGACTAGTCTCCCAGCATGTGTAATTTATTCTAAGGCATAAAGGTACAAATATTTCTGCTAGCAGCTTTCCTAGCCTCAGGATATAATCATTACTCACACTTAAACCTGGTTCAACTCTGCATTTTGCAGTTGGGGAAATCAGGATCCAGAGAGGTGAAACTCTTGCCCAACATAACAATCATCAATTTCCTCATCATACTGACACCTCAAAATAGCACTTTCTGTGTGTTGACCACTGTGCTTTATATCTGTTAAACCATATTAACCTCTCAGAAATCCTTTGTGATATTTTCATCCCCACTTATTAATGAAGAAAACTGAATCTCAGAGCAATTGTATAAAGCGCTTCAAGTCACAAATTTAAAATTTAGGTCTACGAGTCTTTCAGAGCTAACATTCTTCCCACTCCCTTACCCTCTTTTTGTCCCTTCCCGATTTCACATGAGACCATGGGAACACTGAGTTTAGGAACTACTATATAACATCACTGATTATTGAGAATGTGATATGTGCCTGAGCTGGTTAAGTGCTATACATGTACCCTGCCATTTAATCTTCATAACAATCCTGTAAAAGGAAGTTTTGATATTTCACCCACTTAGCAGTTGAGAAAATTAAGGTTTTAGGGTTTAGAGATGATCTTGTCTCTAACTACATGATTAAAGAAGGTAGAACTGGTACTTGAAATCAAGCCTACCACATTGAAATACTCAAAGATTTGCATAAAGTTCTATTCAGAAATAAATGTATTTTCTCTTATCTTTCCTATCAATTTGAGTAGTTATTATTTGCTTTGATTTCATAACCAGACCTAACTTAGGGATATTTGCCCCAAATTTTGTTGGAGCGAAGCAACAGAGCTTCCATTCTCTATGCTATTTTAATCTCCTTCTTACTAACCTTAATTGTCAACCTTAATAATCTTCTTCCCTAATAGTAGATGTCACTGGCAATGTATTGTCTTTGGAAAGGTAGAGCCAGAGTTCTTCTATCCCCCAAGTTTTATTGATTTGACACTAGTTTACATAACTGTATAATTTGGTAGTAAATCACACATTCATATACATGTACCACAGTTACCCTTCATCAGCCCTCCAATGCTACAACCCTATCACCTTCCATCCCCTGTACCCTCTTCACCTCCATCCCGTCTCCTAACCAGGATATTGTTCATAGTGTCTAAGAATTATTGTTTTTCCAGTGTGCTCTCTGTATTTTGCAAATGGGTGAGACCACTGGAAACTTTCACTTTCTGACTCATTTCACTTAGCATAATCACATCAAGAACCATCCAAATTCACTATTTTATCTCTTTTAATAGTTGAGTAATATTCTACTGAACCAAACTGTTTATTGTTATGGGTCTGAGTTAAAAGCCATTGTCAATACAGTTATCATGCAATAAATTTGTCATGTTTCAGGCACTTCAATATACTGTTTAAGAAAATTAATGAATGAAAATCAAATGCAAAACCCATAATATTATGCCTTCACAAATTTATCTGCAACAAATTTTCACCAACACATCTGACAGTATAAGTCCAGCCTTAAAGTTAGACATCAGTTTTATTTCCTTTCAAAATCACTCCTATATTTTAATCACAACTTTATTAAAAAATAAAATATAGCAAAAAAACCCAAAAAACAAAAAAACAGTAGAATCAATTTATCATCAACTTTTGGAAATTTCTAATAAAATGATGATATTATAGTGTATAATGTACATGTACATTTCTCTATCAAATGGGCATTGATTTAATATGATGTCATCTGATATTTCTTTATTGAAGTTTTAATGTCATCTAACAGACATTAAATAAAGGGACCAGAAAGGCAGACAAAAACCAATTGTAATCTGACATAGATTACCCACATGTCCCAAATTGTCTAGGAAAATATCAATTTAAAATATATATTCTGCTCATACTCCCTATTTTAAAACAGAAGATCTTTCTGTAATTCCCACATCATAACACCAATCTTTCCCAGACTTTCTCTAAAGCTGAATATTTCAAGATCAATTTACTCAATAAATATTTATTAATTGTCCATTTTGTGTCCCTATAGTAGAGTAGTGGGCATTAATCCTACTGGTAGAGAAAAATAAGTATGTTCATGTCAACTTGATGGTGAATTGTGCACTGAAATTAGTTGACCTGAAAAAAAGGCTAAAACTATGTCTTTTTGCTGGATTGTCTAGGTAATTTCCATTAAAAATGTTCATTTATGGGGATTACACCTGAAGGGAGAAGACAAATTGTACCAAAATTAACAACAATGTAAGAAATTTTTAAAAATATTTAAAATAGTTTTTTTTTAACATTCTTAGTATTTCAGACAGTATAAGATTAATTCAAGATGGGAAGCATTGTGATGAATTTAAACAATTTATCTCTGAAAAAAGAAACTTACCCATGGATATTTGCATTTTAGTAGCAAAATCAGAAAATTCCTACAATATAGTGTAAACAAATGTATTATTTGAATTCCATTATGAAATACTTTTTGTAATTATGTGAAATACTCATTTATTGTGTAAACTATGACTTGAATGTCCATCAAAAAGGAATGTATGAATAAATTATCATAGTCAAATTCAACATAATTTATCAATTAAAGATAATAAACTAGAGTTTCAGGAATTAATATGAAATGAAGCTCAAAAACAGTACTGAGAAAAAAATCTATGTTGTATGGATTTTATTTGTATAAAATTTTAAGCCACACAACACAATACCATATATTGTTAAATGGATATATAGAAAAATATTAAAATATGTGTGAGTTTATCCTATATGGTGTTCTTTCAGTATATTTGGGCAGATAGTACTAAAAATCTAATTTAATTTACTATAGATTATTGAAAGTAATTGATCAGCTGTTTCAAAGACATTGATTGGATAATTCAGACTTAACCAGCTAAGTTGAAGAGTTTTTGAAAATTATTATAGAACCTGCTGTAAATTTTCTATTCTCCTCCTATGTTTAAATAAGACACTGTTCCACACAATTACATCTATCTGGCACATTTTAAAAAGAACTATAAGAATAAGTTATCTAATATTTGTAATGTGTTAAACTTTCTAATGTAACTCATTTAATTTGAATTATTTATTTTATTTTACATTCTACAATTCTAAATCTACTCATGCTCATGGAAGAAAAATATTGAACATCCTCTATTGATACCTAGCAGAATTATTATAGTCAAACCCCAGAAATTTGAATTCACAAGCAAAATTATTGCATATACCATACATAGGCACAGATTTCAAATACAAAGACTTAGATAATACTCACTCCATTTCCTAAAATGTTAATAACAGGAAACCACGAATCTAGAATATATTATTCCTCATTTAAACCGTTGCATGTTATTATCCAAGTGTTTAAAATCTTAGTCCTGCTCACTATTTTTTCTGAGGCACATTAAACTCAACAGGACCAAATGTGAACACATTATCTTTCATACTCTTTTTAATGTAGCTCTCCCTTCAGTAAATCAAAAAAAGTTGATCAACCAAATTATTCACACTAGAAACAGAAACAGCATCTTTGGTAATCCTGTCTTCAATATTAAATCATCAGAATAGTCAATCTAGTCTCCAAACATTTTTATAATGTGTCTACTTTTCATCTCTATTGTCAACACAATAATTGACACCATGAGATAAAATATAATGTAATACACACATGAGGTCAGACATATAATTTAAAATTTTCTGCTAGCCAGATAAAAAAAGGAAACATGAAATTAAATTTAATAAAATATGATTTAACTCAATGAATATTGTCATTTCAACATGTAATCAATATATAAACTTCTAATGATATATTGCATTTTTTTTCAATTATGACTTTGAAATCTGGTGTGTATTTTACACATAAAACATCATAATTAAGACAAGTCACATTTCAATTGCTCTGTCAGCATATGTGGCTCGTACCTACCATAATGGAAAAACTAGCCTTAGTCATAGGTGGCAAGCTCTTGTTGCTGCATCTTTTGTTGCACATCCACTTGGTTTCCTTTCAGTTTACTCTTAATAAGCAGTCAAAATAATTTTTTTCATTGCAACTCCACTTTTATGATTGCAAGTAAAATTCTTCCAACAACTTCCCACTTTTGGGGGAAGGGGTTAAAGTCTGAACTCCTATAACACCTATATCTGACCATACTTGACATCTCCAGTTTTTATAAAGTACAAAGCTTCTTCCCATTTCAGTGCCTTTATAAGTGCTTGAAATAATTTTGTTCCTATCCATCTCTATTCTTAGGTAAGTGCCACTTACTTACAGAAATCCTCCTTGACACCCGTTCTTCTCTCTTCCCCCAGAAAAAGTTAAGATTCTAATTACATATCCTTACTGCACACAGTAAGTACATTTACTGTGTGGCAGAAAGTATATGTGCAATTATTTGTCCAGCATAAACTTCTCATTTGGTCACTTTGGTTCACCTTTGTATTCCCACATGAAGAACAGTACTTGACACTGACTAAATACAACTGGCCATCAGATAATGTTTTGTGAATGTTGCTTCATCATAACATTGATGAGAAAATAAAACCCCACTAACTGTAGTTGAGATGACATTATTCAGACACCTAGTTTCATTATACATCGTTTTGTTTAAAGTTGCAGTTTGTACGAACCTATCAACAATGTTAAGTGAGAACTCATTGCTACATGTAGAAACTTTATTCTCTTGGCATTTTTCCTGTGAAGAAAAAGTTGAAGTTACAAAAATAGACTTAGACCAATCATGATTCACATCCCTGGGCTAGGAAAAGAACTCTGGCACAAAACTATCTCATCTTTGAACAAAATTAGTGTTCTATTAAAAAGAAAAAGGAAAGTGTTGTCTATTGGGTAGGCCACTAACATTGCCTACCAGAAAATCCACGTTATGATTGTGATAGACTGTTTACCTACTTTGACTTACATCAGCCTGGCAGAAACATCTGGAAATAAATTTGTGGGTAGAGGAGGCTTATTTTTTGCTTTTAACTATAAAAATAAGCAGAAGAAACATACTGTATTAGTCAGGGTTGTCCAAAGGAATAGAACCAGAATATATAGATATTCTCATATATATATATGAGAATATTATAAGAATTGTCTCATGTGGCTACAGAGGTCGACATGTCCTGCAATCTGTGATCTGTTGCCTGAAAGCTGGAGAACCAGTAAAGCCAATGATATAATTCAGTTTTAGTCTGAAGGCCCAAAGGTTTTTGATGCTTCTTTGTTTTCTCAAACTATGCTACTGCCACACTTTACCATTTTGTCATTACCCAACACATTCTATACTTGTATGCTATTAACATTGACCCTCCACACAGGGAGTAAACACTGGACTGACTTTGGAGTCAGGTTTACATTATATATTGGTCTATGCTGATGAACTTGAGAAAAACTCTTACTACTTTATTTCACTTCCTCACCTGTAACATGGATATAATACATTGGTTCTTAAATTCTATGGTATTTAAGAGTTACTTGAAGGGCTTGTAAAAAGAGGAGATAGGGCACTCCAGTTTCTGATTTAGGTGGGTGGGATCTGAGGATCTGCATCTTAAAAAGGCCCCAGTAGCTAATGCTGCCTTTCTAGAGAAAACACTGCAAGAACCACTGAAATAATGGGATTAGGATAAGAAATATTATTTGCAAAATGCCTGACTCAAAGTAACCATCTAATGAATGTTAATCTCTCATCCACCACCTTATTCCAGAACAAAGGAAACAGATGATAAAAATGAAATATGATACTGGATTTGAATGAAATTGCACTATATGCAATTACCATTGGTAAGGGCTTTCTGGAAGAAAACCAAAAGAGATATTTCTGTGGAAATAAATTAAAGGAGATATTTTAAGTAAATGGATCTTTGGAAGCTATTGATAAAATATTGGTAATGGCATCAGACAAAGGGCACTTCTATGTATTGTTACAAAAATTACAACAAATATATAATCTTGGAGAGCAATTTGGCAGCATCTACCAAATGTGAAAATACATACATTTTAACTTAAAAATTTCACTCCTAGAAATATACACAAATGCATAGGAATGTTATGCAATGTATTTACAAAGCAGCTTCTACACTCAAGTAACCAAGAAATATGATTTTTTTTTCCTCCCTGTAAGTCTACTTGATTTATACTTCAAACCTATCATAACAAGTGGTGAAAGTAAACCTCATTCATTTCAGGATTCATTCTCTGTCAGTTTTCTGGAGTGGCCTCTGAGAATCACGAGGCATTAGCAGAGCAGAAATATTGGGCGGAGGGTGTGTGTAAGAATGGTCATATGTCAGACTACATCCATGCTGCTGACTTGGCCACAATTCTGTTGTACATGATAGATTTTTATATAGAGTTTGCTACAATTTTATGGTAGGATTTCCTCCTTGTGATTTCATACTGCTACTACTAATCCCATGCCATCCTGGGTTGTCATAGAATATAGAAGGCTGAGACCCTTACTCTTTGATGCCTCTTTCAGATGTTCAAGATCATTCTGCCATTTCTCTGTATCTTATAAATTCTGTGGCTGTCTAGAACTCTAATTCATGTTAGAGACTCTGGGATTCTAATAACTATTTATTTTAGTCCTACTAATAGTAAATATCAGTTAATTTCAACTGTAAGTTTTCAAATTGTTACAGATTGCCATTTGAAGTCTTGTATGGCTTAAATTTTTATCAAATAGTGGCGAGGAAATAACAATTTTAATGGTGAAAAATCTTGTTTTCAACACAAGTTCCAGATGTAAGCCACTCCTTAATCAGTGACTCAGTGATTATAACTTAGCAACATACAAGGCTGTGTTAACTATATATAGCTCTATTTCTGTATGCATTGAAATGACTCTCTGATCATCAAAAAGTTTTATATTTTCAAATTATAGCAGCTGCCTATCCTTAATTTTGATAATAATTTGGAGAGTTATATACTTTACTTTATTCCTAAAAGACAGAAATGACTTCACTATTTAGATACAGCATGGAATATGTTAAATCATTCAACTGATGCTGCTTAGAATAGACTTCTTTAAAGAATATTTTGATTGTGTAACTGTTCTGAACTAAACTTGGCTTGCCAAGTCTCTGGATGTTATATAATCTTGGAGAAAATACACAAGTAAGAAATAAAGACAGAATTAAATAAAAGACAATAAAGTTGAGACATTTCAGCATACATTTTTATTTTATTTATATTTAAAATTTATTTTTATTTATATCTTTTATATCATTGTGTATTGCCTGTAAAATTCCCACCACCAATTCACCCATGAACATCACCATAGTCCCTTGTACTCTTCTCTCCCATTTCAATCCCTTTTCTTCTCCCTCCCTTGCATAATGTCTCATATTTATGGTTGTCTGCTAATTTTGTTGTTGTTGTTACTATTATCATTATTATTGTTATTTTTTTTCTGCTCCCTTATTTAGTACATTCCTCCTATAGGTCAAACCACTTGATAATTTTCTTTTCCTTCTAGCTTATTTCACTGAGCAGACATTTTTAAGGCAATCATAATGTACTAAATATTGTAAATATGAAGGACACAACTTCCTGACAATGAGATCTTGGATTACATGGGGAGATGATAAAACAATAACTAGAAGCAATAAATAAATATGAAGTCAGAGAATATCCGTCTTATCTAAAATAAGACTTCACAGTAGCAGTAACATTTAATATATGTTGGAAAAGGGAAGTAAGCATATTCAAGTAATTAGGACAGAATATAACCAAGACAAAAGATAAACCATTAGAATATAAGTTTTCTACTAGGAGGAATAATATCTATTTACCAACTCTATCCTAATGTCTTGGTGTAAGTGGTAATTGATACTTATTTGTTTAGTAAAAGCATTATTTCTGGCTAATGTGTCATTCTAGGTTCATATATATTATTAAACCATGGAGCTTGGGGTAAAACCACAAGAAAGGCTAGAGTGAAGGTAAAGAGCAAATGCTATAACTATGATTTTCAAGAAGTTAGGGTTTTTCCTTGCAATCAGATGTGATTAATAGCATTTGAGTGGGGCAGTGACACAGGTGAGTATTTGCAGGATGCTGAATGGATCTTTTTCAAGTGCTTAAGCACCAATGTTGAATATGTCATGTTAAAAAGTGACAATTATTCAGGCAACAAATTTTATCTTGATCTCCCCTGAAAACTCTACCTTCACACACACACACACCTCTGGGAAAAACTAAAAGAAAACTTAGCATTTTTGGTGATATGGAATGTCTCCTCACTTTACTAGAATTCCTGGACAACAGTGTATTTCTGCCCCCTCTCTAACCTCTATGAACCTTCATAGGGAGATATGGAATCAAAGCATTCTCTTCTGTTCAGAACTTGGGGTGTTGATTGCCTTCCTCCCACTGACTTTTCTTCATAGGCAAATTACAGAGCAGCACCTTGGGTGCTGTACTAATACAGCAAACCAAGCTTCATAAATCTCTAGACTAGCAATAGGTGCCGTTATCCATGTTCTGGTTCAAGAGTCATCTACAGGATATACCCATTATGTTTTCAGGTGTTCCTCTTCTTCTATTATCTACTACAATCTACTTCTTCACCAGTGTGGTCCCTAGACCCTGCTCAAGCATTTAACTAGGGATAGAAGCAAAATTCACAGCTACATCTCTTGCAGGGACCCTCAAGCTCTTATTCCCCACCCTAACCTCCAAGTGTCATCATTTCTCTGGGTGGTGGATGGAAGGTTAATAAAGAAAGGAAAGTCTTTCTCTACAAACATTGTCCTTTGGAATGAATTGTTTGGTTGATGTTGGGATTGTAGGAGGACTAGTCCCCACCTCTTATTCTAGAGGGTTGTTTATTTCTGGCTGCTTTCTTTGGAATGTGGGATTAATTAGCACTTCTCGTATGTAGGTTCTAAAATCAATTTAAGAGCAACAGGGATAATTTCACTCAAGATAAAAAACTGGTTCCCATAAAAATAAAATGCAAGCCGCATAAGTCTTTCAAAAATATTCTAGTAGCCACACTAAATAGGTAAAATGAAATAGTTGTAATTAATTTTAAAATATGCTTCCATAGCATGCTTACATGTATTCCAGTATATGTTACCAATATAAAATATCAATATAAAAATTATCAGTGATCAATATATAAAAATTATTAATGAGATATTTTTCACACTTTTTTAATACTATCTTCAGTTTGAACACATATCTTGCAATTGCAGCCCATCTCAATTTGAAGTAAAAACATTTCAAGTGCCCAATAGCCATTTTGGACAATGCTGTTACAGATTATTTTGTGCCTAAGAAGTAATAGTTCTTCATGTTCATTGAAAAAGTCTAATATTTTGTTATAAATATTTGTTCTTTACAAGGTTATCTTGAAGTGTATATAAAACTCCTAATGCAAGTTTCCTTTCCCCATCACAAACTTGAAATATCATCCTCTTAGTGTATCTTACTTACTTAATATAGTCTTATTAGAAAATTGATTTTCTAGTAAATTCAGAGATACAGTTGTTTTAAAATATCTGAATGGAATATTTTCCCTAACTCAAGTTATTGCAAAATTAAAGGCAAACTTCTAGAATAATCTTTCTTTAATTTTGTCTTAAAACTTAAAATAGTGATAAAATTTCTTTTAAAATACAAATCAAGCTTCTGTTCCATAAAGGCAGCTCAATATAGCCCTTTGCAGATGGGAAAATTTACTGTCAATGACCTGGTAACTGAACATAGCCTGGATATACCCCATCTGCTGCGTTACAGAATTTTCCCTTCAAGCTGAGCAAAAAACAATCAAGAATGAAGTATAAAACTGAAGTCATTAATTAAAAATAGTATACAGTCATTCATAGTTTGCCTTGCTCCACAGAAATTTTAGAGAGTACTTATATTTGACTTTGGAGGGTGAATACTATGAACTATTCTATATTGTATGTGTTGGTTAGCATACCAAATATCCCAATAAATCTTTATAAAGTTTGAGGGTTTTAAGAGAACTGCTGCTATCTCAAAATCAAAATGTTACCTTAGATTTCCTTTCTTGAACATCTCTCAATCTTGTAGGCTGCAAAAGTATTTATTAAATAATTTTGTGTACCAGATGCTATTACCCAAGTCTTCATAAATGAATGTCATATTATCTACATTCAGGTTCTTAATAGCCTAATAAAGTAGTGAGATACAAGAAAAAAATGAAGTTGTGTACCAATAAAGACAGATATAGTCTTATGGAAGAGTCTCTAGCCCTCACTGAGGATCAGGAAGATTTCTGGGTAAACATGAGGCAGAAAGGAATCTGAAAGAATAATTAGAATTCCTTAAGGCATGAAAGCCCATGATCTCTGCTCTTTTCTGGAATTTGTATCCATTGTGAAGGTCTTCATTAGTATATTCCATATGTTTCATATTTTCCATTTTAGATAGAAAATTCTATAAGTTAAGATCATATTTGGCACAGGGTTGAAAAGAATATCTTTATAAACTCTCAGTAAAGCAATCCCAACCTGCGATATATGGCAATTTGGGATTCAGATGTATAAGCCCAGTGAAAATCTTATATTAATTACATAAAAATATCACTTGAAGGACTCATACTGCAACAGATATAGATATTTGAAACTTTTTAAGAAATAACTGGGTAACTCAATTTTCATGTGTTCTCTAAATTAAATAACTCTAAAGGAAATATTTCTACTTTTTCAGAATGAACATGTGGACCAAGAATAGAAATTTATAGATATTTATTGGAAAACCTCTCTCTCTCTCTCTCCTATAAAAGAATGGAATAATCTGAATAACTAATAAGTCACTGTGGAGATTCCTGTGGCAAGAAACCCAGAAAATAAAAATCACCAAACCAGCTCCTGTCATATTTGTGCCTCTCAGGAAGAAGGAGCATGAGATAATGAACTGATTGTAACCTCACTTCTTATTAGGATAGGAGATTCAAATAATCTTTGGTCCTTACATCTTAAACACTGATAGTTTCAGTTAAATTTAGTCCTGTAAGATCAAGGAATTGCTTTGGAGTTATGAACAATATCTCTTCTTTCACAATTAAGTTTTTAAGAAACCAAACTCCTTCAGTTAACTGGAAATGCTAAAAATTAACTAGATGTTTTTTTCCTTTGGTAAGAAAAAATAATTGTGTGTTCTTTTTGTGCATGTAGCTTACTTATACAAATTGAAGCAAAAACCTCTGAGGTCAGGGAACAGACACTAAAAGAAATCTGATTTTTGTCTCCGAGGCTGTGTCCTCAGTTTGGTTCTAAAGGTGTCTTTAATAAATTTCTCTTTTACTAGGATTTGAAATCTCTTCACAATGATGATTATTTCAGTCCACAAGGTTCTGACAAACTTCACATAGAACAGTGTAGAAAATATAAGCAAAAATGAATGATGCTAAAGATGATAACTTTTCATTTTTTTACATCAAAATAATAACATTGAAAATTGAGCCAAGATAAAGCCATCAACAGAGAGATTGATTGAACTGCAGCTTCCTTTATCTCTCTCTTTCCCCACAGTTAGTCTAAAGTAATTCACAGCAGGATATCAATACATTTGTTTATATCTTAAAATAAGCTCACACAAAAATTTTCTGGTATAACATAGTTCTAAATATTTATAACAATTACCTCTGTTTGGGATCAACTAGCTCCTTTATTGCTTTTCTACACTTTCTAGTTTATTTTTTTCCTCACTAGATTTACACTACATTGATAATCAGAATATCTATGATAGTTTTAAATTTTTAATCCATTTTTTACTCATCCTGTGTATATGTAATGTGTGTTCTGGTATGGCCTGCACATTTCTCTAGATCTCTGATGTGAACCCCAGTGTATCCATCAGGAGCTGACACTCCTATGACAGATTTAAGCTGGAAGAATAAGAGGATTAGAAATGCTGGGAAAGGCATTTTGTAATTTGCACACAAGTGCTGGCTGATATCTAATTTCTTAGATGTATAAGTTCATTGATTGATCTGACTTTGTTTATGTCAATTTGCGCCACACATTCTGTATACAGACTTCTCAGTCTCCTACAGCAAGCATTGGATTCTCTCTTATTTGACCTTCAAGTTAAGCTGTGTAAGCATGACATAATATGCAATTTTCTCTATTTTGTAGATGTCATTCTAGAAACTTCCATTGAGAGAGGACCTGCTTTTCCTTTTTTACCCCCACAGTGGTCTGTAAATAGGACACTATATTCTTCTTCATTTGCATGGTGAGGAAGAAACCTGATTTCCCTGAGGATTTTGAAACATCACATTTTAAAGTTCCTTTCACAATGGCCTCATAAAGCATGTGCATATAACAGATATTTGGAAAAATCCTCATGATGAAAGGACTATTGAACTATCACTGTGAACAAATGATGATAAAAGTATATGGTGTTATTGTTGAAAACATGCCATAGGAATCTAACAGATTCTTTCTTAAACAAAGAGGAACATTAGATAACAAACAAAATTCTTGAGCAGTTAATTTCAGCATTTTTGGTAAATTTTGATTTTTTTTACAACAATTATTTCTTTGGAAGAACGGAGATGAACACATCACATTTGTGACAGGTCTTTGTATTGCAGGGAACAGAACTACTGAGTATATTTTCTAATGAATTTAAAAGATGATGCCATGAAATTTTGTAAGATGAGAGTTAAGTAGTTCAGGGTTCCTAAAAGGATAAGCTCATCCGGAGCAAGTCCTTCACTGTCAACTGAGTGGCATTTACATTATATTCTTCAAACAGTAGATCCTCTAGAGAAACTTGAGAAGTACAGATGTGAGAATCATGCTCTGGGCTCTGAGGCAGATATGAAATGAACCAAGTATGCCAACCGCAATTTTCAGTCATGCATGCAGACATGGTGTTAAGAACTTTTTCGGGAACTTAGAAGAAAAAAAAACCCACAAATGCCACTCAAAAATCGTGGCTTTAAAATAATTTCATACATTTTTATGACTAATTTCTAACTTAGAAGGGAATTGGTCTGGTCGGGCTATGTTTTTCTAATTTCAGCATGCATACCAGCCACCTGGGGATCATATCTCCCAGGGTGTACTGATGCAACTTGCCTTCAGATAAAGAAGTAAACCACTGGACCATTTAATCCTGTGTGGTATATTGAACTGTTGGTTTCCAAAAATGGTCATAAACATTCTGCCCTTCTGTAAAGCTGGATATTTAAATGAGTGGAAGGTGGCAACAGGTGGGGTGCATGTATTCCATGAGGGAGAGGGAAGATCCAGGCTTGACCTAAGACTCTGCCCTATTGGTAACTACCTGACACGTGTTTGCTCACATTTCATGCATATGATGCTCAACCAGGAAACAGTGCCCTCCCTCCCATGTAGTCCGAGGGCTCCTAGGAGCAGAACTTGGACAGTGGTGGACAAATTCACTCTTGCCAACACAGCATTGTGACCTGTAAAGACTGTGTTTTCATGTCGGAGGGAGTGTGATGTACAAGAAGGAATACTAATCTTGTTCTTTGGTTTCCTATCTCCAACTTTCCAGAAGACAGTGTTCCTCTTCTTTTTATTCCCCATCTCCTGTGGAATATTGAGCCTCACTTGCATGATCCACATGGATTCCTAAATTCCTCTCTGGGTCCAGAAAACAGGCTGCCTCTGGCCTCTACTGCAGTCTTTGACTACCATCACTACCCCTGATATGCATGTTTTTGTAAAGCAGAAGGTGGCCCTTCACATGGGACAGAGTTGTATGGCCGAACAAAGCACTAATTGACCAGTTGAGCAAAGCTGGACTAACCATCCCATTTGCCCCTAGCAGACTCTCAGAAAGACACAACTACTGCACCACTACTCTAGCACCTTCTCTGATACTATTTCTGTAGCCCTAGCGCCATCAGCCTACTGAGAATCACACAGTCTGCTAAGTGCACATCTAGCTGCCAATGAAAAAAAAGTGCTTCAAGCTTCTCCAAAGTTACTTCATTGGCCATACATCTGTAACCTTTCTTAGCTTCCCTGAGCCAAGGTAAAAGGGAAAAACTACCTTACCTTTGGGTAGTTAGTGTCTAACAGCTCTTAGTTTTGACCTGCAAAACTTGCAGGAAGTCTTGAGAACTACAAGACCCAGAAGGAGGCCTAAGTTTCTAGTTATTCAGCTAGTGACAATGTGAATTTGTCCTAGCTGTCCCCACACGGACTGGAAAGATTCAAGAGCATTCTTCCCTGGGAGCCCACCCCAGGCCACACAGGGCCAGAGCATCCTGACTCGTATTTCTGCCTGTGATCAGGAAATGGCCAAAAATAGTCCTGAATCCTTGCCAGGCCTCCTTAAGCTTCCTGTGTGTGACCCTAAAGATGATATCCAGAGCCTAAAATATAGTTCATCTCTTAGAATAATAAAGTTTGGTCTTCTTTTCTTTCTTTGAATTTAATTCTTAATTGTTAAATTTCAGACTTTCTTTTCTTAATATAAAAATTTTCAAGGCCAAAATTCCATTGAGGATGAAGTAAAATGGTCATAAAATTAATAGTTATCTAATTTCTATTCTGATCTGGTAATTGATTTAGAAGAGTGGTTTAGGTTATATATTTGTGATTTTGTTGCTTTTTCTAGTTTTACTGGATTGACTAGAGAATATGGCCTCTGTGTCTCTCTGAGATGAAGTATATAGTTTATAATTATATATGCTTTGATAATGTAACAGTGTATATTCTGTTGTAGTAGACAATTTTTTTAAATCTATATGTTTATAAATATTTGAAAAGAATTCTGGTGATGCAATTTTCAATATATTGCAGCTTACTTGATTAAATCATCTTTATATTTCTGGAGGATTTTGCTTTATATATATTTGATGCCATGTGCCTGGTAAAAAATGATGCAAAGTTTGTACTATGGCTTTTACTATATTATAATAATCCCTTTGTCTCATTAAATCTGTTGTTTTTTTCTTTGTCTGATATATTGATACTTTCAGTTCCTTTTTATATGTATTCGTCTTTATAATTCTGTATCTCCTTTTCCTTTCAACCATTGTCTTTATTTCAAATGCATTTCTCATAGAAAGCACATATGTATTTAAATATTTTAACCCATTTGATATCCTCTGCTTCATGATATGGAAATGCCTCTAGTAAATACCTAACTAAGGTAATTTCTAAGAATAGTAAAACATTTATTTTTAATATTTATTTATTTATTTATGTATATAATAACTGGGGTACAGGCCAGAGGTATGGGGGATGAGAGGACTCACCAGAGACAGTGTGGAGCAGAACAGGCAGATTAACTGAAATACACCACTGAGAGGAGCAGCAGCCGAGGCTGGAGAGGCTTGCTGCACCATGTGTGTCCCCTCTCTGGCCTGGTGGCAGGGTTCGAACTCGTGCTGCAGTGGTTGCGGTTTGCTTCATAGTGCGTTGCTTAGCCCATTGTGCCACCAGGGAGGCCCCAATAGTAAAATATTTCTAAAAATATATTCCAAATGCTTCTATTAACAAGTAAAATTAATAAGTAACTACAGTCACGAAAATATTTTATTTGTGCATCACCTACTGTTTCTTCTCATCCCTTAGCACCCTTCTTGAAAAGGAGATATTTTTATGTACTCTTACCTCCTCCATCCTAATCAACTTGATAATGTACTTGGGTTTTGAAGCAACCATTTAATATTTTCAATGTTTCATATCCTGACTAACTTTTCTGAGATAGCACTTTCTGTTTAGGGATAAATACTTAAAATTTAAATATATTTCTGCCATTACAACTTATCATATATTGTATTTCCATTATCTAAAATCGATGGCACCTCATGATTTAATATTAGGAATTCATCTATGACTCATTAAATAAACCAATTAAAGGTGGAACATCATATTGCCGTTTTGCTTTTGCTTTTGGTAATATCCGTTCATATTCATAATCCAAGTAGTAAAATAAACAAGATTTTATCTACCACATATCTCCTTCATTGATTTTCCAAACTGAAAAACCTTTTTGACACTTTAGTAAACAGTTAAACTTACTATATTTTTATGCCCTTTTCTGCTAAAGTTACCTGCACCTTATAAATTAATGCCCAAATCTATTGGGAATTCTGAAAACTAGCAGACTCTGTCACATAGAATCATATTAGATTTTTACTTTATGTGTATCCAAAGCCTTAGTGGGAGTTGACATTAGACACTTCACAAATGCTATATTTTTCCAGAATTCACATTTTTTACTGAATATAGAATTGTAAAATATCCAAGATATATCTGCCTATTAAAGTAGGACTAATGAAAAATCTCAAGGAAATCATTGAGAAATTTCCTTTCATTATAGTCAAAATTTTCTATCTTTCTAAATTACATATGTAAGAATATGGAAAAATATAAATTAAAATTCAATTTTTCAGAAGAGGTTGAAGAACTTCCCAGGATACATTAAATATGTAAACTGAAAATTGATACTCATCAATTCAGTCTTACATAGATAAGGAATTTTAGCATTTTGTAGATATTTTTCCTTTCTTCTTACTTTCCCAGACTTCTGCAAAGATTTGTTATTTAAAAAAAAAACATAGGGCCTCCCTGGTGGCGTAGCAGGTTGAGCACCCCACTGTGAAGCATCTGCTGCACAGCAGCACAAATTCAATCCCCAGCTAAGAAGGAGACCCACATGGTGCAGCAGACCTCTTCTGCCTTGCCCCCTACTCCCTCAGCAGTGTATTTAAGTGAATCTGCCTGTTCTGTTCCCCACTCTGTCTCTGGTGAATCCTTTCACCTCCCATGCCTCTGACCTATACCCTAGCTCTTGTATAAATCTTTAAAAAAAAAAAAAACTTGATAGCTTAAAAATAGATTAATTTTAATAATGCTGAACTTCTCTATAAATGAATTTTGCTCACTAGTGGTAAATGTATAAATTGGTACAGACTTTCAGGAAGACATTTGACATATCAGGAAGTCATTGCTAATGTATATATTTTACATTAGATATATATTTTTTGAAGCTGCATATACTTTTGAAAACCTAATTTCTTTAAAACAAAATTTCTTTAAATTTTATCTTGAGGAAAAATTTAGGCAATCGTGCAAAGGTGTGCATAGATTTAGGTTCATTCATTGTTCTCAATAAAAAAATGTTGAAAAACTGGGCCTCCCTGATGGCATAGGAATTAAGTCTCAGTGCTACCAACACTGCCAACTGAGTTCAATTCCCAAGCAGGGAGCTAACCCTCATATGGCACAGCAGACCTCTCCTGCCTGGCCTGCTACTCCCTTCAGCAGTGTATTTCAGGAAATTCACCTATTTTTGCTCTGGGCTCTATCTCTGGTAAATCCTTTCACACCTGCCCCAACCCCACACACACCTGGCCTACACCCTCATTCTTTGGTGCATAAATAAATCTTTAAAAAAATAAAGTTGAAAAAATTATAAAGAATCTTCAAGAAGGATCTAATTAAACAATTTATCATATGTCTATATATTTAGTGGATAAAAGTGGTCACTTAGATATTTATATATTGACAGTTATATGTCAAGACATTAACTGAAAAAGCATAAGCATATAGATAATACACTTATGTTTAAGTAGATGATATCTGCATATCCGCTTACAAACACATGGAAAAATGGCTGGAAGGATGAAGTTTAAAGCATTATTGCTGGGGTTTATTTACAGTAGGGGGAAATAAGTTGATCATGTTAGTTATACTGTGCATATTTCTTTATACATGGCAGTCAGTATAGCTTCTTCTCCTTCTGTTTCTTCTCCTCTGTCACTTCCTCCTCATTCCCCCTCTTTATTAAGGTTGATCTACTGACTCATTTGAAATGAATAAGACAAATATATTCCAATGAAAGAGAGAAGGGATCAAATAGAATAAATACGAAAAAGATGGGAGAGTAATCTGATAGTTTACAAATTGTGAGTAGTGGCACCTCATTTTTTAAAACAAGAAAGGGAAAAGGTCACTGGCTATATTTTATGTTAACGTTTTATAATCACTCCCATTTGAAGTAGTTACAAGACAGAGATTTCTGCCATCACCTCTGTATTTTATCACTGTCTGGTAAAACTGTACATTGTTTTTGTAAGTAAAAATAAAATCCATTTTACATCAACATTTACAATGGAATCTAAATTTTACATTAATGTCAAAATGTTTAATACATTCATTGCTTAAATCATCTAAAAGTAATATGGTATGAATGACAAATTATGAACTAATAATTTAGCTCTAATAATTATTAGGAACATTTAATTCTTTCCAGTAATGGGGGAAGGAGGGCAAGAATGAAGTTCATTAAATACATTTTTTTATAAGTATAATGCTCTTAATGTTTTAACTATATGTATGTTTAAGGTACTCACTTGAAGTAAAATATAGTACCCAATGAAAAATGTCTGTCATATTTGTTAACTTTGTCACATTTGTTCTTATTCATTCATATCCAAATTAATACTTTTATATTGTTTTGCAACCATTTCCAGCTGGGTAGGTTCATGTTCAGTTCTCATAGATGAAAAAGATAATTTTGCAGACTGGTAGATTTTTACAGGCTTTCAATGCTGAATTACAGTACAGACCAGCTCTCTTAGTATTGCTCTGGCTGTCTCCTCTCCCTGTCCCAGTGATGTCACACTTTCACTCCCCTCACCCCTCAGCACAGGCATCCCTATTTACATATACATATGCCCTGTGCTCTCTGGTCCCAGGTGTCCATAATTACATGTATGCATGCAGGACCAACGGTGATGGTCAAAGATGCTGATGGCGGGAGGGCATAAAAAGTCCGATTTTTAACTCATTTACCCTACATACATATATCTTTATTGCTATTAAACTAAGAGGCAGAATATAAAATTTTTATTTTTGAAATTATTAGTAGATCAAATGTTATTAACACGAACTCTCTTTTTCCTACCTTATTGAGCACACACAAACTCAAATTTTGGGACATATTAATGATTAAGATACCAAATGATAAATGGGAAAATGTTTCCTAGAGTTTGATGATTAAAGAGGAAGTTTAGGCTCTAAAAAAAAAATGATAGTGAAGCCCTGGCCAATCCACCCTGTCAACACAAAAAAGTGAACTTGGTTAAGGACTTTTTGTGCTTGTTTTCCCAGAAGCCACAGGTCTTGACACTGGACTATGGGTAGAAAAAAGGGACTGTTAATACAGGACAAAAAGACAGGAAAGGGACTCACCCATAACACATTCAGGATAGAGTACTCCATCTACTAGAGATATCTGGACACTTGAAAAGGACCTTTCTCCATGTGGGCCAATTTGCAATTACGCTAACATGTAACTTCAACCAACTCTGCATTCCTCTATCCCTCTATCAATTTTATTCAAACACTTCCCGCCAAACCTATATTACTGTGGCTCCAAATCACTCCCCAACCAGTGGAATTCAACTCTTTTTTCTCCCAACCCCCACTTTCCAATATGTGATATAAGCCCATTCCACTGGCCTTTTGGGGAAGTAAATTTGAGTCCTAGGGTGCCTACTTCGTGATAACCTGGCTCTGCATTAAAGTTCTTTCCCCAGACTCCAAGTAGCATATTTTTGGTATCTAAGTGTATCAAAGAGATGGTTCTCTGCCACAATGACTTAGTATTTCACTGGACCAAAAAAATAAAAGGGGGGTGGGGTGCGGAGGGATCTTTTCAAATATATAACTTAGCACACATTTTCAAATAACGTTTTCAAAGTTTACTGATTTCTGTATAAAGGACTACCTCCCTCTTCCTGCTTCATAACAGAAACTTTCCTCCCCCTTACCATACACTTCACAACTGTCAGAATCTTACAACATCCACCTCTTCCCTAAGGTCAGAAGGAAATTACTGATCGTTTAGATGTTTGAATAAATTAAAGTATGGTGATAACCAAGCTTCACCCTTTATTCAGTTCCTAAAAGCATATATTTGCAAATGATAACATAATGTTTTGACTTGCATTCTGTAGTGATTCTACAGCACAAGGTTATTAAAATGTATTATTTTCGGGCCTCCCTGGTGGTGCAAAGGGTTAAGTCTCAGCACTATTAAGCTATTGCCAGCCACTGCAACATGACTTCAACCCCCAGCCAGAGAGCTGACCCACATGGCACAGCAGACCTGTCCTGTCTCACTGGCTGCTCCGCTCAGTAGTGTATTTCAGTAGATTGGCTTGATCTGCTCTCCCCTGCCTGTCATCCTCCCACCCACATCTGGCCTACACCCCAGTTCTTGTATGTATAAACAAATAAAATAAATCTTTTCAAAAATTAAAATGTATTATTTTAGCATTTAAGACAAGTAGATTTGATATAGAATTCCTTGTAATTAGAGGGAAGGAAAATTTGGTGTCCAAAAATAGGGTCTTGATACTGGATGCATTTACCCATCTTTAACTCAACAAGTCTTCTGAATGATGTTATTCTTTATGTTATTCCAAAGTTATTCTTGAGTACAGATAATATGAAAACACACAAAGCTCAACTGGGATGAAGTTTTAGACATTTGGAGCTCAGGAAATTGATTTAATAAAAACAAAATAATAACAATAAAAGCAATTAAAAGTAACTGACATGAACAGGGGCTGCATATATTTCTTTGAATTATGGTTTATGTTTTCTTCAGGTATTAATACCTAGAAAGGAAATAACTGGATCATGTGGAATATCTATTTTTTAATTTTTTGGGAAATGTGCATACATTTTTTTTTTCCATTATGACTGCACCAATTTTCTATCAACACATCCTCTCCAACATTTGATTCTTTTCTTTTGGATAATATTGCATATGTGTAGATCTCATTATTGTTTTGGTTTACATCTCATTATAATAAGAGATGAGGAACATCTTTTTATGTGCCTGTTGACTTATTTGTATGTCTTCTTTGGAGAACTGTCTATTTAGAATCTGTTGTTTTTAACTGTATTGTTTTTTGTTATTGTTAAGTGGTATGAGCTTTTTATATATTGTGGATATTGACTATTTGTTCAATATATTGTTTATAAATATCTCCCATTTAGTAGGAATTTTCATTTTGATGATAGTTTTTTTGCAATGTGCAGAAATTTTAGTTGGATATTGTCCCACTTATTTTTGCTATTGTTTTCCTTTTTAATAATAAGGAAACAAGTATCTTTGAGGTTAAGTTTTTAGTTGGATAGAGTCCCACTCATTAATTTTGCTGTAGTTTTCCTTAACAACAAAGAAAGTTAGTGTCTTAATCTCAAAGACACTAATGTCAAAGACACCTCTAATGTCAATGTTAAGTACTTATCATCTATGTCTTCTATGTATTTCATGGTTTCATGTCTTAAAATCTTAATAGATTTTTTTAAGCCTTTGAATTACTTTTTGTATGTGATGTTAGTGGTCTAGTTTAATTCTTTTGCATGCGTCTGTTCAATTTTCACAATACCATTTGTTGAAGAAACTTTCCTTGCCCCAATGTATACTTCTGGCTCCTTTGATGTTTATTGGTTATCCATATATGCATACATTTATTTCCGGGTTTTCAATTCTGTTCCATTTACCTTTGTGCCTGTTTTTATTTCAATGCCATGGTGTTCTAATTACTATGATTATGTAGCACAGTTTGAAGTTGAAGAAATTGATACCTGCTTGTGTTCATTTTTTTTCCACAGTGTTTTGACTGTTTTGGGTCTTTTGTATTACAAATAAATATTATACTTGTATTTTCAGTGAACAAAACATTTATGACAGCATTATTCTAAACAACAAAGAGTTGTATACAACCTAAGTGATCATCAGCAGGTGACTGGATAAAGAAGATGCGATACATACACAACAAAATATTATTCAACTATTAAAACAGATGAAACTTGCCATTTGCAAAATCATGGATGGACCTAGAGGGTATTATTTTAAGTAAAATAAATAAGCCAAATGGAAAAAGATAAATGTGATTTCACTCATAGGTGGAAGATTAAGGAAAAAAAACCTTTTGAAGTTTTAACTGCAGTTTTTTTCCCCCCTCAGTCTTGCTTTTGGTCTTATCAGTTAGTGATTTCTTCCTTGCCAATTAGAGTTGAAAACCCCATTGCAGTCAATGCAGGATGGGAACGAGAATACATCATCTGTCTTTGAAGCGGAGCAAACATCCTATATTAACACACTGATTCAAAATTAAAATATAGCAGACTGTGGTGGTTGTCAAGGAAGATGTTTTCAAAGAAACTATTCATTCAAACCACAGATAACAGAACAGCTGCAATACAACCTTAGCTAAACAACAAGTACCATTCATGCTAAATCATGTCTTTAAAAGTTTGAAGACTATTTTATACTTTGAATTATTTGTCGTTGAAAAATAACTAAATCCAGTGAATTTTTTTTAAAGATTTATTTTATTTATGCATACAAGCACTGGGGTACAGGCCAGAGGTGTGGGGGGGCGAGAGGATTCACCACAGAGAGCGGGGAGCAGAACAGGAAGATCAATGGAAGTACACTGCTGAGGGGAGCAGTGGGCACAACAGGAGAGGTCTGCCATGCCATGTAGGTCCCCTCCCTGGCCGGAGGCAGGGATCGAACTTGTGCTGCAGTGACTGCGATTTGCTTCATAGTGCGTTGCTTAACCTACTGCACCACCAGGGGAGGCCCATTCAGTGAATTTTTTTCATGATTATTAATTCAATTTATATTTTCCCTAATTTTTCCTCTTTTAACACCCTATGATACTGACAGACATGATAATTAAGCATCTTTTGAATTTTCTTGTGCCTCAGTTTAACCATCTTAAAAAGTGATATGACAATAGTAGTTCTGATATAGGAATAAATTGAAATGGCTAGCATACTTACAATATAGTATAGCTAAATAAGTGCTAGCTAAAATTTATCATAATTGGAAGGTGCAATTTGTGTTACATATAATTAGAAATATTTTATCTGTTATGAAATCAACCTTGAATTCTCAAACAGTTGTGCATAAATAAGTAGGTAAGTATAGTACTATTTTTCATAGTACAAGTCCTATGCTGCAATCTCACAGAAAAGTTTTTACAAAAATATGTAAAAGTTGAAAGAAAAAGAAAAAATATATAATACTCCTTTTGAAGACCTGTGTTGAAAAGAAAACCATGTTAAGCTATCTTCTTGAGAGGGCTTGCTCAGAGAGCAGGTTCCTGAATGTTACCGCCACTTGCCTGATGCTCCAGGACTGTTAATAATAGGGCAGGCAAGTTCACTTGCTCTTCTGCTGTCTCAGTCTTTGCAACTCATCATAAATTCTAGAAAACTACTTATAAATTATTTAAACAGGCTCTTCTTATTATAAGTGGTACATTATATATTTCAATATCCAAATTCTACCCCATTAACAATTATTTTCAACCCAAAATCGAGTTTTAATGACCTAACAAAGAATTATTTTTCAACACTAGACGTTAATGCCATGAGTGCAAGATCAACAGCTGCGGAGGGATGCTGAAGTTTAGGATGTGAAAAATTCACTAGAGATAGTGTGGGAAATAGAAAAGGCTGATTTATTGATTATCCTGCTAGAGCAACAATTGCTGAGAAGCACTTTTTATACTCTGGACTTGTGGGCTTTCTAGCGTTTAGCATACAAGTCTTCTGGTTGCTATCTACTAAAGTGTCAGACTGTGATTATTCCCTTCATTTTTTTTAGAATTTACATCAGCTTTTAGTGACCACAGGTGGGCCTTATGGTCCTTTTTCAATAACAATAATTTGGCTCCTCTATCTATCCAAGATCTCAGGCTCATTTCCCAGGGTAGGTAACTCTTTGGCTCCCCTTCTGCTTTCAAAACTTTTCATCCTTGTCTGCAAGGCAAGGAAGAGACTGAGCTTTTAATTCTATAAATCCCAATAATTATGGTTTTATCTGTTGACCTTTACACCAGAGCTATATATAACTTATTGTTGCTTACATGATATATTGGGCACAAAAGAGTTAAACAGTATAGCTCTTGGAGTTTTTCAGTTAAGGAGAAGCGAATGATGTTACATATGAAGTGCCACTGAGTTCTCATTTGTGTTCAACGAGGGAAATCTGCTTTCAATTCAAATCCCAATAAGGAAGCTTCTCTTCCAGACAAGCTAAGTTAAATAACCCATCATGACAGCACAGAAGACAAAGAGGGAACCGGCAATAGGAAGGCAGTACTACCAGCAGAGAGCCTGTAAGAGCAGTAGCAGCATGTGAACGCAGGGAAAAGACAGGCCCTGTTAATAAAAGTTCTAACCCTTAGGCATTATTTTACAGAACAGATTATTAGTGAAGCTAAGATTCCTTAGCAGAGTTTTGTTGCCTCAAAACTTCAGTAGTGAGTATATGGCCACTGACAGTGAAGGCATAAGGTAGGAAAATCAGTCTTTTTTTTTTTTTTTTTCATTTTTTTTTATTAAAATATTTTAAAATTTACATATACTTGCCATTCATTGTAATCCCCATGTATTCCCCATCACCATCTCACCAGTGCACCATCACCTCAGTCCCTCGTGCTCCCATCGGAAAATCAGTCTTGAAAATAAAATGGGTGCGCACAGAAGAGAAGATGGAACAGAACTTGAAGAACACACAGAAGAGAAGACCAGCTGTGTTGAACAGAGGTCAATGTGAAACAGTGCTAGCTCTGCCATCGTGGGTCAAAGGACAATGCAAAAGTAGGGACTGGTCATTGTCTAAGGACTCTAACCTGCACACACACAGCTGCACGGCCACTCAGGCTCGGGAAACAACAATGAGGTTATTGAGCAAACAGGGCAAACAGAGTAAAGCGGCCGGAAAGGGGCACAAGAGCAAGTTTGGGATGGTTCTAGCAGACCAGGTGTAACGGCAGGAAGGGCGGCACACTAGGGATGTTCAGGATGGTTCTGGGCAGATGGGTCGAAGAAGGGAGTCTTGGAGCCCTCAATGACTTTTTATGCTTTTATTAGTAGAGGTGGCTAGGTACATGGCAGGCATGGGGGCCGGAGCTGGGAGGCTGGCAGGCCTCCCGGCCCCTGACACATCTCACCCTCTCAGCAGCTTTGGTGCTGCTGCTGCTGCTGCTGCTTGTTGGTCTTGCTGCTCATGTTGATCAGTACTGTTGGTCCTGGCGTCTTCATGACGCCACCCATTTAAGCCCGTGTCAAACTCAGGTGCGCCCACTTGCGCATGCCCTCCTAGGAACGCTCGCAGCACTACAGGTGTCCATCATTATACCAGTGGTGGGAAGGTGGAAAGACCTGATTTCTCTGACCCTACACAGAGTTTCTAAGGCCACGAGTGGCTGGCTGTCTCACCCCAGATAATATACTCAGTGCCTAGAACAAAAGGTCCCAAACCAAAGGTCACTCATACAAGATGGTGCTAGCCTATCAACAAGGGTCTGGAACATAATGGGTCTAGGGTTCAAATCATGGTGGCAGATGAAGGTACTCACAGGGATCACTGAGATAACATAGCAGTCCTCAGCAACAGTCTGAAGGTTGTGCTGTGCAGCACCAGACACTGGACCAGATGTCAATGGAGGCAACAGCATGGGAGGCAGTGCCAGACAACCAGAAGCTCTCAGAGGAGATCTGGACCAAGTGCTGGTTACCTGTTAACAGTAGTAGACATAACAGGTCAGTGGTGCCCATCACCAGGGGGCAGTGTCAGACACACTGAGTTTATATCCGACACTAACAAAAAACTTCTCTTTGAGACACCAGTCCAAGGCCTATGGTGCTTGTAGTGCCAGCAAGGGGCACAAAGCAAGTTCTGGATGATTCTAGCATATGGGGTACAGGAAGAGTCCTGGAAGAGTCCTGGAGCCCTCAGTGACTTTTTAGTTTTATTTACAGAGGTGGCCAGGTACATGGCAGGCAGGCAGGGGTGCTGGAGGCTTGCAGGCCTCCCAGCCCCCGTCGCATCTCACCCTCTTGGCTGCTTTGCAGCTGCTTCTCTCTGCTTTTACTGCTGGCGTCCTTTTCTCCCGCTGCTACTGCTTTTGCTGCTCTTGCTGGCGTCCTCATGACGCCGCCCTTATATGCCTATTTCCAAACCCAGGTGCACCCACCTGCACATGCCCACTTAGGCATGCATGCAGCACTGCAGGTGTCCATCACTACACCAATTGTGGGAGGGTGGAAAAGCCTGATAGTTCTCTCTGACCCTACAGTGCTTCTCTCAGGTGATGTCAGTTCTGGAGGCAGATGCAGCAGTCAGGTCTCTGTGAAGATCTATAGCTTCTCTTCTTTGACTGGGTGCTTCTTTCTTCAGAGACTAGGAACAGAATTCGAAGCCAGCTCCTTCCCTGTTTTATATCCTCTTTTTGGGCCCACCTAAAATCCATACTACAAAGCCCAGTTGGGTTATTTTCAAACTTGAGTGACTGATTGGACAATTTTGCATCAATCAGCTCATTATTTCTCGATCTGAGTAATTAACTAATGAGCTGGGCATAAACCTTGTTGGTTCGTTTAGGTCGTACCTGATTTGTTCATTCTACAAACCATGTGCCAAATATAAAAGGGAAAACTTGGTGCCTGCACAGACCTGCCTTGCCTCAGCTAATGGGCTCAGGGGCTAGTGAGCTCTGAGGAACTACAGCGAGAGCTGGCCTCAGAGGGGCTGGAGGCATTCTGTACTTTTTATCCTTGCAGTGGTGTTAACAACATTAAAAGAGTGGGGGGAACTGAAGCATTGGGAAATGGGTCCCAGCTGCTGGAGGGCAGGCTCTGCTGTGAACCCTCCATGACAGCCCAGAACTTCATGGGCTTCTCTGTTGCCTGTGGCTCTGAGGAACTGTAGCAGCGGAGCTGGGCCAATGGGGCCATCTACTCCTCAATACAATTCTGAACTAGAGACCATGGGGCTTGCTCTTGCCTCCTCTGCCAGAGCTGGCTTGCAGTACAGCAGCATGCCCTGGAGAGGTGTGGCAAGAGAACCACTGCCACCTGCTGTCTCTGTCAGCCTCCACAAGCAGCCTCAGCCCAGATAGGGCCATTGGTGATGGGCGGTATAATGCCTGAAACCTGCTGCCATTTACCTGAAGCTGTGAACCTCTGGGGCCAGGCTTGGAGCTCAAAGGGATGGTGGTGGGGAGCAGCCATCAAATTTGTTCCACTAAGGTGGGCCTCTACATAGCTCTCCTGCAGCTTCCCCCTGCAGTGTGGCCTGGGTATTGCCTAGAGGCTGTGTCTGGCTGAACCGTGGGAAACTCCAGGTGCTGTCCTTTCAGCCAGCTCTGGCACTCAAACTGGGCTTGTACCTGGGCAGGGACTGCCAACAGGCAGCATGCTCTGGCAATGGGCTATCACTTTTAGAGCAGCGTTCACTGGCTACCACTTGCACATGCTGGGGCAGCATGGTAGGAAACCATTGCCTTCACTCAACCTCTAGGCACTGTCGCCAGGTGGCAGGCCGTACAAAGTTTGTCGTGGGGCTCCAGTTGCAAATATATTAATTGGATATGACTAGGAAAGTACTTCCCTAATTCTTTATGGGAGGACAGCAAAAAACACTGTCAATAGCACATAGTTGTACGTATGCAGGCTTTTATTCTTGTATTAAAACAGTATTATTTTTGAGCTATGAGTGAGTTCAGTCTTTCTAAAAAAAACAATAGTTTGTGACCCTTAGAACTTAAACATATCTTCAATTATCTGATTTGGTTGCAGTGTATGCCTCCTGATTGTCTCTATCCTGCATCAGCATGTACTTAAAGACGTGGGTAGTGGTCTTCTCACTCTTGTCAACCTTGATGCCCCCATAATAAAAACAGTGCTAGCACGAAAGAGGCACCCAATAAAGGATCTTTGCTATGACATGACACTGCCCTTATAGTCTCACATCAACTATATGGTTTAGGGGCCATTAATTTTTTTTTTTTTAGAAAGAAATTCTTCCTTCCCTCCCTTCCTTTCTTCCTTTCTTTCACTCTTTCTCTTTTGTAGATGAACTGGGTGTAGGCCAGAGCTGCAAGGGGTTAGGGCAGTGAGAGGATTCACCAGACACAGAGTGGGGAATAGGATAGCCAGCTCTACTGAAATACACTGCTGAGGGGAGCAGCAGGCAGGACTGGAGAGGTCTGCTGTGCCACTTGTGGATCAACTTCCTGTCTGGGAATGACTAGCTGTGATAGTGCTGAGACTTTAACTCCTAAGCCCCTGGGATCTGTTATTATCCAATTTTATTGGTAAGAAAACTGAACAGAGAAATGAAATAATTGTCCCAAGTTTAGGTGCTAGTCAGTGACAGAATAATAAGGACTTGTATTCAGGCATTCAGAACCTACCACTCATTCCAACTACTACCTCTAGCGGCTATGTATGTATTCACCTGTGTATGTGATTTTCATGTAAGTAAATAGAAATTTGTTTCTGTTTGTATGCATAATACATTGAATGATAACTAAATCCTATCAAAATAATTCAAACTTCTTCCAAACATGGAAAAGGTAATGTCCTATAATGGTCATAATGATTACCTTATTACATATATGTGCTACATCAGCTTTCTTTGGAAACTCAATTTCACAGAATTTTTTATTATCATGATTTAATAAAATTTTACAGCTGTAAAAGTACAACAGTCATGGAGTTGTGACTCATATATTCTAGACCTTCATGCATTTTCATGAGTAACTATAATGATTTTTTTATGTAGCCTGATAGTACCAGGTTTGATTCCATATTTATTGTGACTAGTTCATTTTGTAATGTTTACTGACTTAATTAATTCCTATAAAATAGAATTTGGGGGACATGTCAATGGATTCTTTAAAAAGCCCAAATTGAATATTTGAAATTGAGAGTATCTTAAAAAAAAACCATGGTATTTGCACATCCTATATATAAATCTCATGAAGAGTGACATATTTTCTTTTCCTGTTAAGTCATACAACCAAAGTCATACTACTAGCAAAACTGGTTGAAAACTTAAATATTCAGACAATCGTTTTGGTGGATGCTTGTAGTGCCAGGAAGGCACAGAGCAGGTTTTCTGTGATCTGGGAATATGGGTAAAGGCGGTGTCCTGGGAATTTCACTGGCTTTCTAGGACTTTAAATGATCTTTCTACCCATTTATAGTGAGGCAACCAGTTGTAGGGCAGGCCAGGAGGCCTTGGAGCCAGGAGGATGGGAAGCCTTCTAGCCCTTGGCAAATCTTTACTCCTTCTGGGCTCTCTGGTGTTTTGTGGTGCCTTCCCTGGTCCCTATTGCTCTCGCCACACAGTCTTCTGCTTTACAAGCTCTGTTTCCTTGCTACCACCCAAACTTATATGCTCAGTCTCCTGGCTTAGGTATGCCCACTCACACACACCCACACCACACTCCAGGTGCCACCATCAGGCACATATGTAAGACCACAGGTGTCAATCATTGGTGCTAAAGGCTGGAGGTGGTTGGGAAGCCTGTTAACTTCCATTTACCCTACAATGCTTCACCAAATCTTCTGACCTGCCAGTAACTTACTGTAGGGTAAATGGAAAAGTTTTCAGGCTTCTCTGCCCTCCAACCAATGGGGTGATGATGGATACCTGTAGTTCTGCACGCATGCCTAAGTGGGCATGCGCAGACAGGGGCCTATAAGGGCGTTGTCCTGAAGACGCCAGCAGAGAAGGAGAGAACAGAAGCAGAGAGCACAGAAAGAGACACCAGAGGCTAGAGAGCCCAGAGAGTGAAGATGCACTGGGTGCCAGGAGGCCTGCCAGCCTCCAGGCCCCCAGTCCCCCATCTGCCGTGTACCTGGTCACCTCTGATATAATGAAGTAATAAAAACCTAAAAAAGCCACTAAGGGTCCCAAGACTCCTCCTTGCCCCATCTGCTCAGAATCATTGCGAACCTGCCCTGTGTCTTGCCGGCACTACACTTACTAATCAATTACCAGAATGTCGCAGTTTTAAAGGGTCTATATGTTGTTATTTGTGGCAGATTAAGTAATTATGGTGCCAGAAAGTCCCAGGTGTGCCAAATAATCCTGTCCTTTATTCCAAGGAAGTCCTGAGGGAGTGGGCAACATCAAAGCACTGTTGGAAAAACATTAGACAGATTCTAAATTCCTTTTCGGTTCTTAAATACTATAGTGATCTTCAATGCCACAAACCTAGAACAGTAGGCAACACAGATAGGGCTTAAAGAGATTTATATATAGGATATGCAAACACCATGGGTATTGATAAGTTGCTTTTGTTAAGCCCAAACCTTAGAGAGATTAATTAATAAGCCCAAATTCACACAGCTGCCGTGATCAGCAGAAACAGAATTTGCCCATTTGATGCCAGTTTTTACTTTATATTATTATCCTTGAAATATCCACTGTAAAAAACGCAATACAGATTTTAAAAAACAGATATATCTTTGCATTTTAGGTTCATACCGCTTGTCCCAAGATTGTATCTAACCTGTAAATGAGATTGAGAAAAATTATTTAGGTCTAACTCAGTTTTGCACACCTCTTTCTATGGAGGGTTAATTTCTTGAGGAAATTCTCCTATACATCGGTGGTGCCAGCAAGGACACAGAGCAAGTTCTCGATGATTCCAAGCAGACAGGTAAAGGAAGGATTCCTGGAGCCCTCGGTGGCCTTTTAGACTTTTATTGCTATTTACATCAGCAGCGATCAGGGACACAGCAGGCAGGGGGACCAGAAGGCCAAGAGGCTGGCAGGTCTCTAGCCCCTGGCACATCTTCACTCTCTAGCATCTCTCTTTCTCTCTTAAGCTCTCTTCTGCTTGTCTGCTTGTCATCTACTGGCAGCCTCAGGACGCCACCCTTATATGCCCTGTGTCTCAACCCAGGTGCACTCACTTGCAAATGCCCACTTAGTCATGAGTGCAGGACTGCAGGTGTCCATCATCACACCAATGGCAGGAGGGTGGAAAAGCCTGAGAACTTTTCCATTTACCCTACACTATCCAAAGAACCAAGGTAGTTATTTGCATATAATGGTCACTCAAATGTTTGTGGACCAAATAAAGGCAAAACTGCTTGTTTTGGCCAAGTCAGCAGTGGCACCACTTCACTGCCACTCTCTATAACAGCAATTCCATTGTTCCCAGAGTTGGGTGGTCTTACTTGCTCAGCTAGTCCACTTTTCTGGATTCAGAATGTTGTGGTGCTATAACAGTATACAAATGTCAGAAAACTCACTTAAAAGTGAACATCATGGCAGTGCTAATTCCATTTCTTTTCCACTCTCAAAGCATCCAACTTTGAGCAATCACATTCACAAACAAGAAAAAAATCCACTTCAGATTTTATTTTTCTTTTTGACTATTTTACCTGCCTTGGGGGAAAATAGGCTTAACAAGATGGAACAAAGAAAACAGTATTGACAAAGAACAAAATGAAAAGTTTGACTTAAAAAAAAGTATATTCTTCAAGTTGATCCTATTTAAAAATTAGAAAGGAAAAGGCAAAGAAAAAATTAACTTGTCCAAAGGAGCTGTTTTTTTCCTATTGATATATTTTATCGTGTATTTGATTACAATATCTAAGTATCAAGAACAAGAAAATTTTAATCTTATTTTATGTAACATTCTAGCACTTAATCTTATTTTCTTCACATCTAGTCTGTGGAGTTTCCCTGTCTGTCCAGACAAGGTCTTGGTCATCTTGGAAGCTGTTCCTCTCAAGCTTTACAGTACAAACCAGAGGTGCCAACTGGAGTCTATCTGTACTCCACCTTCTAACCATGGAGATTAGCCTAGGCATAGTTGTGTGGCTCATGGCTAAAGGAGTGTTTCATGGAAGTTTTAAAGCTGGAGCTGACAGGAAATAGCTCCACACCTCACTGGTTGCAAGAATACAAAGTCACAGGCCTCCCTAGTGGCACAAGGGGTTAAGTCACAACACTATAAAGTTGTCTGCAGTATCACTGCAGCATGTTTGACCCATGGCCATGGAGGTAACCCACATGGTACAACAGACCTCGCCTGCCTTACCCACTGCTTCCGTCAGCAGTGTATTTCAGTAGATCTACCTGTTCTGCACCCCGCTCTGTCTCTGGTGAGTCTTCTCACCCCCCCCACACCTCTCTGGCCTGTACCCCAGGTCTTGTGTGCATAAATAAATAAATATATTTTTTAAAAAGAATACAGAATCGGAGCTATCTGCTACCAGTTCCTTTTAGGAACAAATACACTGCCCATTTGCACAACTAGTTCCAACTGGATCATTATCATTTTTACCAAAAATTTCTTGACTGATTGCCAAAATTCAGTATACTCAACAAACAAAATCTGCAAGACATCTATCTTTTATCCTCATTTGCATCTATACTGATAGATTATCTGAGAAATACTGAAGTCTTTTTGGCAAATGCATACAAAATGATGTTATTTGAGAAGTGCATTCTGTGTTCTTTGGGCCCAGAAATCATTCTATGCACTGGCAAGGCTAAGAATATTGGGACAGGAAAAGTGCCCCAACTCCATGACTGATGCTTGCAATTACTATAGAACTCTTGAAGAACTTTAATAGAGGTCCACAGAAAGTATTATGGAGATCAAGAGTGAGCAAAATACTCCAAAGGAAAGTTTAAAATATATGAGCATGTGTTGAAAAAATGGTAGGATTTTGCCATGCAGAGAAAAATAATTGCTCGAAAGGAAAAAAATGCTCCAAAGGAAAGTTTAAAGTATATAACTTAGGAAAGGAAATAGCTTGTCACAATGGCATGGATGTATGAAAAAATACATGCCATAATTGCAGAGTAACACTATCTTTAATGTGATCAAGCTTGTTGCAGAGATGGATAATAATCATGTATTAGACAATTATGCAGAATTCGTATTAAAAAAAATTGAATGCCATGCTAAGAGGAAGTCATCTGAAGCTCTCAACCAGATGAATGGCATCTGAACCAGATGAATGATCATATCTGTATATATGTATATAATGAAGGCCCATTTACCTATCTCCCAGACAACAATAATCACCTTGCAAGTGAGGTTGGGCAATTTTTCACAGTTAAGAGAAATACGCAATTCTTTTTCAATGAGCTTTCTGCAGGTAAGTCTCTTGATCTTTTTTATCCCCATTTTTTACTCTATATGTATTAGGGAAAGCTTTGTACTACATATTAGCATACCTATTGTGGTATACTTTGCAAGCATTTTTTCTCTCATACTGTCACTTGTATTCTTATTTTGTCTATAGTACATTTTTTACTATGAAAAAATAATTGTGTATAATAAAACAATGCTTATGCATTTGTGTTTATATTTAGGAATATTTTCCCATCTCCAGATTATAGAAGAATTAATTTCTTCTTAATGCATGGTCCTTTATTATTTACACTTAAATATCTGACCTGTTGGAAATTTGTCCTCACTCTTGGCGTAAGAGATGTACCCAATTATTTTTCTCTTTTCATATGGTGACTGAGTAACCACATTGACTTAAAAGTCCAGCTTTACCCAGTGATTTGAGATGCCACTTATATTGCATATTAAATTTCCATATGCAATTGCATATTTTTCTGAATTTTTAATTTTTGTCCTTAGCCTGTCTTCCTAGCCATGTGCTAATATTGAGCTGTATGAATTATCGTGGCTTTGTAGAACTGTTAAAAAATCTGATTGGAAGAACCCACAGCTTGGTGGTGAGGCTTAAGTAACCCTTCCACCTCAGTAACCACCACAGACTATGCTAGAAGGGATGCAGAGGAGATTCATGTACAAGTGTGATGGAAGGTGAGTAGGAGGAGACATGCAGAAGTGGTAGCCTAGGGGCAGGGAGACATCAAGGGGTAGGGGAGAGTGGGGATGGTGGGTCTTGGTAAAATCCAAAGCAAATAAGATGGGATACCCACACAGACCAGGAACCTGGTAAGGAGGATAACAAAGAACTTTTTCTAAGCCACACTCCTTTCCTAAACCCATTGGCACCTATATAAGTGCTCTGAAATGCAACTACAGCAAAAAGCTGCTGAGATTCAGATTTGGGAGCCCAGAGAGGAAGGTTAACAGTGGTGCCATGCACACCACCCACCACCTCCTTCTTCAGCACATCCATGACAACAGCTGGTCTCTCCACATCTCTCCCCTACCCAACTGTTATTTCTAGTAAAACACGGCAACCAGCAGGAACCTAAAAAAATAACAAAAAAAATGAAGCCATGGTAACACCTGCTGGAAAAATAAGTTACCCAAATCTGTTCTAATTTATTGAGACAAATTCCCAATAGGCCAACATAAAAATACAATATCTGCTCACTTGATATCTCAAGGTAATATGTCATTATAAGTGAGAATGAAAACTCACCCAGAAACCAAACGCAAAGCCATGGAAAACTATGTATTTATAATAAATTAAAAATAGCCATTATAAAGAAATTCAGAGATCAGGAAACTTAGAAGAACAAATAAAAAGGACAAGGATACAGAAAAGCAATTAAGAGAAATACAAGGAAAATAGAAAAAGCAAATCAATGAAACAGGAATAATACTGATGATCAGAAAATTATGCTTTAAATAAGAAAATGACAGAGATGTGGGATGTGAGTTACTCAGTAAATGGGATCAAGAGTCCTATGGAAAACTATGAAAGCAGACAGACAACCTAATGCAGGAACGAATGAAAAAGTTCAAACAGAAACCTAGAAATGACCAAGATGGAATGATGATATAAGAATGAGAAATAAGATGTAAAATAAAATGAAGAAATATGATGAAAATCATTTAACTCCATTAAGAAAGACAGGGTAAGGATAATAAATATCCCAGAAGCTGAAGACTGAGAAGAGAATGGCAAGCATACAAAAACCAAAGGAGTCCTCCAACACTTGACCTCCCAAACAATTGAAAGCAGCTTTACTAAATTACAAATAATTTAGATAGGATAGCTATGTGCTGGAAACAACATTAATGCTTAATGGATGACTGGATAAAGATTCTTTGGCTTTCAAACATAATACTCTTCAACTCTAAAAATAATAAGCTGAAATCCTGTAATTTGCACCAAAATGGATGGGCCTAGAAGCTATTATTGATAGTGAAATTAGTCAAAGGGAGAAAGGTAAATGCCATATGATTCCATTTATGAGATATATAGAGCAAACAAACAAGAAATTAACTACGTAAAATAAAAACAAAGTTTTAGACTATAAGGAAAATTAGTGGTTCTCAGAAGTCAAGGGTGGATAGGTCTGGGTGTAATCAGCTGTATGGTGAGAGATGGAATTATGTTTATAGTGGTGAACTAAATGTAATATATGCAAATGCTGATTTTTAATGATGAAAAATATGAAATTTATATGTTATAATGCAATATTATTCATTTGTGTTTTTGTACTAGCCCTTAATTTAGAGAGAATTTAATGATTTTGGCTTTTATGTTTCTCTCTGGGACTTCTTATACCATCGCATTCATTCAGACCTGGTTCTTTCACAAGAATCTTACAATTTTGCTTATATGAGTACTGGGCATCTCTTGCTAAGGTTATTTCAAGGTGTTAGCTTCTCTTTCTTTGTTTTCTATCACAAAGTGATCTCATCTTCAATTATTCTGTTTGCTTCTATATATGTGTGATTATATTTATTTATCTGTGTTTATATGTGTGTACATATACCTTATATATGTACGTATATATGCTATTATTTTTAATTTTCATTTTACAGTCTGCTATTTTTCCAACTTTTATTATTAATTGTTATATTTATCCATGGATTCTTTTGCACTTTTCCCATAAACAATTTCATTCTCTTTAAAAAATATTTGTCTATTGAAGTAACCTTAAGTATATAATATTACATAGACTAGGTATGCAGCACTATCATTTGAAATCTGTATATACTTCACCCAAAGTCACCACTAAAAATCTAGTTTCCTTCTACCACCATAGATTAATCCCCTATATTAATCACAATCCTCAATTCCTAATCCCCTTTCCATGTGGAAACCACCAATCTGTTCTCTGTAGTTAAGAGTTTATATTTCTTTTGTTTGCTTTGTAACTTTATATTCCAGATGGGAGTGAAATCATATCATAGTTGTCTTTCTCCATCTAAATTATTTCACTTAGCATAATAGTATTAAGTTCCATCCAAGTTGGCACAAATGATGAGACTTCATCTCTTTTTATTTCTGGGTAGTATACCGTGTGTGTGTGTGTGTGTGTGTGTGTAAGCACATGCACATATATTTACTTAAGCATTTAGATTGTTTCATATCTTGGCTATTGTGACCAGTCCTGCAACGAACATAGGGGCACATATATCTTTTTGAATTAATGTTTTTATATTATTCTTTTAAATACCCAAAAGTAGAAGGGTTGGATCATATAGCATCTGTAGCAATTATTTTTTAAAGACTCTCCAACCTATTTTCCCTAATGGTTGCAGCAGTTTATATTCACACCAACAAGAATCACATCTTTTCTTAGTAAATATGGTTTTACCTCTTTGCTTCCTGTTCATTTCCCAATAGCTGTTTTCTGAAATATAATCACATTGGTGAATGCCTGCAGCATATACTTTGTGAAACAAAATAGTAGGTAACTTTATTCCTGACTATAGATGAAAAATTTGCAGCATTAAATATTCAATATTAAAATTTTCTCAACTTTTGGGATGAGATAAATGTACTATAACATACTAAGGAAGCTTATTGAAATGTTAATATGAATGGGAGTAAAATTTTGTCTAGTACTTTTACTGCATCCATGGAGCTAATCACATGATTTTTCTTAGTATAAATGAATTTTATTTATATATAAATAAAATACTTATTTATATATAATTTCATTATAATATAATGTATATTATATAATATAAATAATATAATATAATATGTGAAATAATATATACGTATAAAATATATAAATATAACATAATTATACTGTATTGTATGTAGTATGATATAGTATATTATTCATATATTAATATTCATTTTTAGTATAAATGAATTATACTTCATAATATAAATGAATTGCAATAATGCATTATTCTAGCAATGTTAAAATAAAACCAAATTTGGTCATATGTATTTTTTATAAATGGTGCTGTTGGATTATCTTGATTTATATTTAAAGATTTTAATTTGTTTTAAAGAGAAACTTCTGATATTTTGACATATATTGTACAAGGAAGAGAGATTGGAGAACAATTGTAGTAATCAAGGTAAAGAATTACTAGTAAAATAAGTAAGATAGGAGTTTTTGTAGCTTCTCTGTTTCATGTCAGTTTCACCAGTGGTCTATAATATCTGTCTTCTTCATTGCCATGTCTCCATATCCCATCACACTTGACACTATTTTTTATCATTGAGTGAAAGAGTAAAAAAAGATAATCAATAAATAGGCATTAGTGAAAGTGAGACTAAAGCCAAGTGATGTTTCCAAGGTAGACTCAACAGTACAGAGTGACTGAATTAATGTAAGAAATTAGAGAACAAGAATTTGGTTTATATTCTGAATGTATTTTGGGGTTCCAAAATTGCACAAGTCAGTTAGTTTCTAGCCTTTTACTCTCTTTCAACAATAAAAAGACAACTGACATGAAATATTGCAGGATATACATAACTGGGTTTACATATATATATGTGTGTGGTATATATATATACCAGCATGGTACAGGTCACAGGCAGGCAGGAAGGCTGCTGCCCTGCAGAGGGACAGAGAGTTAGTGAAAAGGAGCACGTGTGTAGTCACAGATGGGAAGAAGGGCTGCTGCTCTACAATTGTCTTAATGAACTATTCACCAAATTATCAAACAGAAAAAAATTTCTTTATCAGATGCAAAGATCTGTATGTTATTTAGGAAAATTATAAACCTAAAAAGCTTCAGATTTTATAAGCCATCATTTCTTATATATATTTCAAACTATTAGTCAAAGTACAAGTAATATGCAACTATAAAAAGAATTTGTTTAATTATAATTATCATCTCTGGCAGATTCTGAAATTCAATTTTCATAACTGGAGGACAACATTGAATACAGTATGTGGTATAACTATTTACTAGCTCAAGTTTCTTCTCATTGTACACGTCAATTGAAAAGTCATTTAAGGAATAAATAACCAACATGGAACCAAATAAACAAACAATATATCAAAGTTTTTTAAAATATGTGACATAACTACTTTAACATAGCAGTAAATATATTAGCTTTGCTTTGTAATCTTTATGTCATTTCCTTGCTTTTAAGATATAAGATGCAAGATCAATGAGGTTATCCATTTAGCCTTGGTAGAAAACATTCTAGTGCAGCATTACAATTCATCTTCATAGTCATTTAAATGCAATTTGTTAACCTGTTTGTGATTCTACTTTATTTTTTATGGAGTTGATAAGATTCCAGAATTGCTTTCAGAGTCATCCATCTTGTATGTAGAAGCGTTATTCTTCTATCTCTAGGCAAGAATACCTGTGATGGAAATCAGCACCCAAAACTTGAATTATTTAAGAGCAGGAAGGGTGGAGAAGACAAATCAGTAGAAATTTATATTTCTGCTACTCATAATTCTAAGTGATCTTATAAACCATTCCCTTTCATTAGATTTGTTGAATATGGTAACATCTGCCATCTAGTGGCTGACTAAAACTATTACCTAGTGAATTAGACATGCATTTATACATAAAGTATTAATATGGAAAAGGGCAAAATTTTAGTCATTGCAATTCATCTACATTTTTAACATTATGAAGTAGGAAATAAGATTTGTATTGAATAAACTGTTCATTTTAATGACAAATTTTATTTAATAATATTTCACCTCAGTTAGTATAGACACTTAAGAAGTAAAAGGGAAAAAAAATGAAAACAATAACAACAAAAAAAGGGGGGGAGAGAAAAATAAAAACAATTATTTTACTCACTCCAGCAGAATATATAAACATTACATAATTTACTTATCTTCCTTAAATTATTTCTGTTCTAAGGTGATCCTATATTGACATTGAACAAATGTTAATTTATTCTTACTTCAATACATGAGATAAATAAAAATAAATAATAATAATATAATAGATAAAAATAAATTTAAGTGCTCCAGTATTTTTAATAAACTTATACTATTGTACACATATATTTCACCTAAACTGACAGAATTAACTTAGTCTTCATGCCAAAAGCAATAATCAGATTTCTCTATCTTACTCAATTCTCATCAGTATTTGACATAGTTGACAGACCTCTCCATCTAAAAGACTTTCTTCACTTGGCTGTCACGACACCATATTCTTTTAGCAGTGTCAGCTATATAATTTGTAGGCTAAGATTAAAATAAAGGCTCCCTTGCCAAAAAGCAAGCAAAAAAAAAAAAAAAAAAAGGCCCTGAATTACTGTCTTCAAGTTTTTGCTCCAATCTTTCTGTCCCTCTCTCTCCTCTCCTTCTCTCTCAATCCCCCTCCCTCCCTCCTACCTGTGGTTTTAAACATTTGCTTCCAATGTTATTCATATGTAAAGAAAAACTGAAATGTCAGCATAAACTTTACTCTTTATATTCTGCAATACCAGAATTAAAGGAAAGTAAGAGCATTTAATAGATATGAATTATAAAATTCATATTTGACAACTCAAAAGGGTATATGCATTTCATTCTTCCAAGAAGAGTGGAAATGCTGCACAAAACTAACTCAACTATTTTTATTACACTTTTTGATACACATTTTGTCAATACTCTCTACTGCTAGCTTATGGATAAATAACTTAGGTTTGTAAGGAAAAAGGAAATATGGATTACCTTATCTTCCATTTCCTTGCATGTTTTCATTTTCAGTGTAAGGGGTTGGCTAATACAGGGGAGAAATACAAGTAAGAAAGGGTGTGATAGGGTTCCCAAAATGTTCACATTTCTTAGAACAATGTGGCTTTTTTCCTACTCTAAAAGCAAAATCTGGTTTGAGCAGAAACCATGACCTTATAGGACTGTCAGCACCAAACCCTCTCCTTGCTCTGTTGAAGTTCACTGAACACCCCAGCATTGTAGACCCACTGGAATTCTGTAGTCATGTGAATGGAGTGTCAAGGAACTGGGAAACATATATTACACCTATATACTGTTCTCATTTGAATGCTTCATGTGTACCAAACTTCACTGAAAAAATACAAGTTCAAAGATAAAATCATGAAGAACTAGTGACAGCTCAGTAGGTAAGCATGGGTCTCTTCTGAGTGTGAGGCACTGTGTGACTGCACAGGTCACATGTCCATGAAGCCTGATCTGCTCCCTTCATTTACACCTATAACTCTGGTGAACTTTCTCAGTCTTACTCATGGACTCTAGCTACGACAAGCCTTGGGTCACCTGTAAGCCTTCTTCTCATCTGTTCCTTGCTTAGGTAATGTCATTCATTCCCTAGGCTTAAATATCATCTCTGTGCAAATTACTCCAAAATTTGTGCTTCTAGCTCTGACCTGTCCTCTCAGCATCTGCCATGCATATCAAATTGGCCATCTGGCCTTTCCATTTTGATGTATAATGGGAATCTTATATCTTACTCTCAATTTTTCCTAGAAACTTCTCCCTCCTTTAGCTGTGTACTTACGAGCTAACGATATATTTTATCACTTAAACCCAGATGACTTTGATTATTCTTTCTCAATACACTAAATAAACACAAATCTTGACAGCTTTGCCTTCATAGTATCTCCAACTCACCACTTCTCTCTACTTGGGGAGAAATAAACCGAAGTATCACCTGTTTTCTGAAGTGCTGCAGTAGTCCTCTATGCAAACACTTGCTTCAATTTGTTTCTCTGTGGTTCTTTCTCTATATAACAACTTTTATAAGATGAGAATCATTTACAAATTTTTTCCTATTTAAATCTTTATCATGGCTTCCCAGCATATTTTAAAATAAAATACAAACTCATCACCAAGGTCAAAAAGACTCAAATATTCTGAGCATACCTACCTCCTGAATTTATGTTTTGCCACATATTTAGTTCTTTGAGCTCTGCTTTGCCTTTTTCTTTGCTGAAAACACCCAAAGAACAATCTCATCTGAGAGTATCTATACTCTGCTTGGAAAATCTCTCTCTTACTCCACTCTTCAAGTTGCTTCCTTTTTCAAGTCTTTCAATTCTTCTATTTAAATATCAGAGATGTCTTCCTGGGCTACTCCACCTAAAATAGCATCCCACCTGCAGACTCCTATATCATTGCCCTGTTTATGTTTTTCAGAGCATCCACACATCCCTTACTTTGTTCTGTCTAACCTACTAGGAGCTAAACTCCAAGAGCACAGATGCTTTGGCCATCAACTGTGGCAGCTCTAAGACTTGAAACAGAGCCTATAACAAAGAAGGGACTGAACATTTATGGTATGTATAAAGGGATGTTTAATTTTATATTCCTAGAAGCTAGAAGAGCACAATTTTTTTCTACAATATAACTACTCAATAAATACTATGGAAGCAAGAAATAGTTGTTACAAAATAATGATTAGTTTTAGTTCTATGTTATTGGTATATAAAATACTATTCTTAAGTTACATGAATGGTGTCTGCATACTTATATTTAAATTGAAAAAATATATCTTATTAGTCTATTAGTATGACTAAAACTGCTTTGGATTAGGACTTAAATTTCAAGAACATTTTAAAATATTTTGGTACTTTTACTTGAAGATTAGATAGACTTATACTGCCAAAAAGGTACATAGACAACATAGTTAATGCACAATTTAATTATAATTATCTCACAAGCAAAAGGTAAGATGAGATTTGAATTATTCTTTGTTGACAGATGACTGATAGCAGCATGAATATCTAAATGAGATTTCATTGCTTATGTTGATAAATATTACCTCACACATTCATCTATCATGCATGAAAATTGACAAAATATAATTACTGTAACTTTTGGAAACAAACATTTAGGCAATCTTTTTAAGTGCAACAAAAGTTATTATATTTCAATAAAGCTAGTCATGTTTTAATAGATGTTCAACAAATCTATAATAAAATGAAGTAATTTTGTATTATGAATAAATTCAGAGATCTGGAAACTAGATATAAGAACACAAGTTTGGTTGATAAAATGGTAGATATAGTTAAATGTGTGCAACTATAATAAAATTTGATTTTACTTGTTTGTATAATCTCATAGCAATCTATTTCTGGAATACCAACCCACATTGAATTATGTATCTTCAGGAATGGTTATTTGCTTTTAGGTTAATTTTAATAAACATTTATTAAATAGCTCACATATGACAAAAAATAGGCATATAATCATGAATAAGACTTTTAAACTGGCTTTTGAAGCTCATTGTCTTGTGAGTACTTATCTTACAGTTCAGTCCAGGCACAGTCTAGTGCTTATTTCAAAAAATTTATCATGCTGAAATAATAAAGAAATATGCACAAAATAGTAAGGGAAAATTGTTTATGAAATTATTTTACAGGACAAATAGGGCAGACTTAGGCAAATAGATCACAAAAGGGGGAAATAATGGATAAAATACATGCCCTTGGAAATACAGAAAATATTTAAAATAGACAATTATGATTGGTATATCACAGGTTGTAGAGGAAAAATTATAGTAGTGGTAAGAGATACTCTTTTTCAGAAGATATAAGCCAACCCACAGATATCCTGTTTATCACAATAATGATCATAGATATCACCACGTTAAAATGAGAAATACAAAAAAAAACAAATATTACTAATGTTTATGTAGAACCACTAAATACAAGAAAACCAAAGCAATACTGACCAAAAAAAAAAAAAGCACAGAGATATTGTAAGTTCAGGCATGAAAAAGACAAGTGAATAAATGCTTATTGTCACTTATCATCAGGGAAATACTAATCAAATCCACAATGAGATACTACCTCACACCTGTAAAAATGTCCCATATCATAAAAACTAGAAACAAGGGTTTGTGAGAATGTGAAACTGATAAACTTTTGGTGGGAATGTAGATTTGTTCATCTCCTGTGCAAAATGAAAATGGTATGGAGGTTTCTGAAAATATTATAGATGTGCTGTATGATCCAGCAATTCCACTAACAGGTATCTAGCCCCAGAATGCAAAACACAAACTCAGAGGGATATATGCACTCCTATGCTCATTACAGAACTATTCCCAAAACCCAAGTTATAGAATCATCTTAAGTGCCAGATGACAGATGAATGAATTAAAAATGTATGCTGTATACACAGTCGAATATACATAGTTTTCAAAAAAAAAATGAACTACTGCCACTTACAACAACATGGATGTAACTTGAGGGGCTTATGTTAAGCAAGACAAGTGAGAAGGAGAAAGACAAATACTTGCTATGTGAGTGGGATATTAAGAAACAAAACAAGGGAATAGGCAAAACTAAAAACAAACTCTAAAATTGAGGGCGGGCATGAGGAATAAAGGCAGAGGAGGGACAATGGATTATGTTGGAGGATCATGGGTGTCTTAGTGGTTTGTGTGCCGTGATGTGGTGCAAACCTGTACCACTGTATCATATATGTTGTTGTAGACCAACATTACCTCTATTAAAAATAATACTAAAAAAGATTATGCATATATACAAAAGAAAGGGTCACATGATTTGAAGGTTAGAAGATAGTTTTTCAGGAAAATAATTTTAATGGAGGAAGTATATATGAGAGGATGAGCAGGGATTATGGAGGTTTTAGGGAATGGATGAAGCTGAAAAATGTTAGATTCAAGGTAGTTGGGAGTATTCCTCAGCTGAGGTCTTTAATGGAAGCCTGGTAGGTATTATGAAAAATAAGACTTGTGCAAGTGTTCATAGGAAAATTTTTAAAAATATATGATTCTTATTCATTAAAAAACGGTATATTGGAGCCTCCCTGGTGGCGCAAGGGGTTGAGCCTCATACTGTGGGGCTTCCACAGACACTGCAGTTCAAGTTCAATCCCCAGCCAGGGAGGGGACCCACATGGCAGGACAGACCTCTCTTGGCTCCTGCCTTGCCCATTGCTCCCCTCAGTAGTGTGTTTTGGTCAATTTGCCTGTTCTTCTTCCCACTGTCTCTGGTGAATCCTCTCACCACTGGTGCCTCTGGCCAGTACCCCAATTCTTGTGTGCATAAATAAATAAAATCTTTTTTAAAAAAAGGTATATTAAAATATATATATAACTTTTTAACAAAACTGGTAAGGTATTAGAATCAGTTGAAATGGAAATCTAAAGAAGAGTTAAATATATAAATGGGGAATATATAACTGAATGTGAAAATAGAAACATATTTCACAGTGAATAAGAGAAGTGAGTTGGACCTCTATTTGCATGTCATGTCTATAGATAAAAAGATTATTCTGTATTGTGTCAATTACAAAGTTGCAAAATCATGTTGAAATCAGATAACACAGACCAGGCAAACCCCTGGCTAAATCTAGTCAATAGTTTTTGTAGGGTTTGTATTGCTGAGTGAATTTTTAGTTTAAAAGAGTTGTGAAATGAGACAAACCACAACAGAGAAAAGTAAGTGGTAGAGACTGACGTAGTTTTTCCCATTTGTTGATCCTTCCTTATATTTAGATGTCAGAAAAATATTTTGGTGGATTATTCCAGATGACTGCCTGATTTTTGTATTGTTTTATTGAAACACAGCCTTGTGCATTTTTTAAACAAAATGTCTGTTTTCATTTTCTGGTACAGTTGCAGAACTGAAAAATTATAACAAGGCAAAGTCTAAAATATTGACTATCTGGTCCTTATAAGAAAAGTTTGGACTTGTCTCTTTAGACAAAACATAATTCTTTAACAAAACATGAATTTATCCCTCCTATGAAAATCTGTAATTTTTCCTGAGACTGTTCTGTTTCTTTTGCTTGATTCATCCCAATTTTTCATTCTTGTCATTCTTCACCCTTGCATATATTTTATTCCTTCAACATTTATTTTTCTGTATTCAACAGTGACAATATGGAACTAAAATAAAATGCTTTTAAAATAATTTATCTAATGAATTTTTAGGTTATTAAATCTAAAATGGAAATAGATCTGTTTCATTCTCATCATTGCCAGAGCCCTAAGAGTATAAGATTAATTGACAGCTTTCATTATGTTGTCAACATATCATGGATCAATAATCTTTACGAGAAAGTGGTTCCTCAACTAAGAAAAGAAAAATCAGGGCACCAGTTAGTTGCCATCTCCACTTTAGAGCAAAAGAAGGAAAATTTGTATATTTCATAGAAATATTAGACAGTGACAAGAACCTTCTTCTTGAATGTGTTTTTACTTCCACTGGTATATAGACAAAGTAGGCAATAAATAATTGACTGCAAAAATAAATGTAAGCATTTTAAAATATAATGAATAGACATACTGTACATTAGAGTATATCTGATATGTCATAAAGTATATCAGAATTTGTAAAACCACAATTTTCCCAAGTGGTGAAGAGATTTTCAAGAAAATGTTTTATTAGTCCCTATGATGATTCTCTTTTGACTCCCTAATTCCTTCTTAATATCCGTTATGTTTTTTAACACTGTACCCGATAATATGTCTTCAATTTCATTTTCTCAGAGTATGTTCTTTGCTCCTCTTCTATTTCTGCATTCTGTCTCTCAGCACTTTCTCTCTTCTTTAGCAATTATATTATTGAAGTAAAGTTCATTTACATCATTGTATCCCCTTCAGGGTTCACAGATTCAAACCTCTCCAAATATATGATTTAACAATATTCCTACCACCAATTTGTTTTCTTTTTGTTGAGTTACATGAGTTCTTTGTATAGCTTGGCCATCAACCCTTTGTCCGTTGTATTATATGCAAATATTTTCTCCCTTTTATTAGCATGTATTTTTGTTTTACTGATAGATCTTCCCCACTGCTGTGCAGAAGCTTTTTAGTTTGATGTCGAACCAGTTGAAGGTATTCAGACTGCATCTATATCTTAGCTATTGTAAGTACTGCTGCCATAAACATAGGAGTGCAGGTTTCCTTTGAATCAGTGTTTTTGTGTTCCTTTGGTAGATTCCTAGGAGTGGAGTAGACATTTAGTGCCTCGAGGAAAACTAACAAACTGACACGGCTTTCCTTAGTGAAGAGACTAGTTTACATTTCCACCAACTGTGTAACAGGATTCCATTTTCTTCATATCTTTGCCAGCACTTGTTTCTGTTTGTTGGTTTATTTGTTTGTTTTTAATATGGGCCATAAATAATCGTGGTTTTAATTTCATTTTCTCTAATAACAAGTGATGATGAACTTTTTTTTCACATGCTTGTTGGCCATTTCTTTTTCTTCACATGCCTGTTGGCCAACTTCTTCCTAGAAGAAGTGTCTATTTAGTTCTTCTGCCATTTTTTAAAAAGAAGATTTATTTATTTATTTATGCATGCATAAAAGCACTGGGGTACAGGCCAGAGGTGTGGGGTTGGGGGGCGAGAGAATCCACCAGACAGAGCAGGATGCAGAACAGGCAGATTGACAGAAGCACACTACTGAGGGGAGCAGCACGCACAGCAGGAGAGATCTGCTACGCCATGTGGGTTCCCTCCTTGGCCGGCGGCAGGGATCGAACTTGTGCTGCAGTGGCTGCGGTTTGCTTCATAGTGCCTTGCTTAACCCACTGCGCCACCAGGGCGGGCCCTCTGCCATTTTTTTGATTGGGCTATTTGACTTGTTTTGAGATGTGTGGGTTCTTTGAAGAACTTTCTTATCAGCCCCTTATTAGATGTATGGTGTGCAAGTATTTTCTCTCATTCATTGGGATATTGCTTCATTTTGGTTAATGTCTCTTTTGCTGTACAGAGACATGCTAGTTTGAAAGAGTTCCAGCTGTTTATATTCTCCTCTTTTCTTTGCTTCTGGAGATGAGTTCTATTGAGGATTTTTGCATGTCCATCAGGGATGTATTGGTATGTAGTTACCTCTTTCTGTGTTAACTTTGTCTGTTTTGCTATCAAAGTACTACTGACCTCATATAATATATAATGTTTCCCTTTTCTCTAATATTTTGTAAGTGTTTGACAGGGTAGTATTTTTTCTTTAAAGTTTTTGTAGATCTCTGCAGTGAAACTGGCTTGTTCTGGGCTTTTGGTTTTTGGGAGTCTTTTGATTGCTGTTTCGATTTCCTTGCTTATAATTACCCTATGTAGATTTTCTATTTCTTCCTTATTCTGTCTCAGAGGTTGTATTCTTCTAACAATTTGTCAGTTTCTTCTGGGTTATCCAAATTATTGGCATATAGATATTCATAGTACTCACTCACAGTCATATATTTCTGAGCTGTTAATTCTAAATTTTCTCTCATTTCATATTATATTTACTGAGTTTACCCCCATGTTTTCTTAATGAATCTAGCTAGAGGCTTGTCTATTTTACTTATCTTCACACATAACTAGCTTTTTGCTTCATTTATTTTTTGTACTGCCTTCCTAATTTGTTTATTTTTTTCTACACTCCAATTTTTATTTTCCTCCTCCTTGTGACTTTTGGTTATTCTTGTTCTTTTTCTATCCTTAAGATGTGAAGTTAGATCATTTATTTGAAATATTTCTTGTTTCTTGATGTAGGCCTTTATTGTTATAGTCTTCCTTAGTACTGATTTTTCTGTGTGCCATTGGTTCTGGTAGTTCATGTCTTCATTTTCATTTGCGTGTATTTTTAATTAGTCTTTTAGTTCTCTCATTAACTGAATAGGCATTCACTAGCATTGTTTCATCTCCATTTACTATTTGTGGTTTATTTTTAGTTTGATACCATAGTGATCAGATAAGAAATTTAATGTGATTTCTAATCTTATGTATTTATTTACACTTGTTTCATGGCCCAACATGTGGTCTAGCCTAGTGAAGGAGAAGTGCAATCTCAAGTACCTTCTATTCTTTTCCTTACAGAGTACTTGACCTACAGGATGTCTCTCTTGCAAGGATGTGTATTTCCCCCTCCTACTCACTAAATGAGGGTCTACAATATTTCCACAGTCTAATACCTGGAACTTCTGACTACATTACCTTACATAGGAATGGGGATAAAATAGCAGAATTAAGTTTGATAATTAACTGATTTCAAGATGGGACAATATCTGAATTATCCAAGTGTTTCCAATGTGATTAAAAAAAAATCCTTAAATCCTCATTTAGTCAGTAGCTTGGCCATCTGTGTCCCCGACCCTGGAATTCAACCCCCAGGTATTCCTTTCCATTAACCTCTTTTTATTTGTTTATTAAGTTTTTATTTATTTATGCAAACAAGAGCTAGGGGTGAGAGGACTCATCAGAAACAGAGTGGAGAGAAGAACAGGTAAATCTAAAAAAATACACTGCTGAGAGAGCAGCGGGAGAGGAAGGAGAGGTCTGCTGCACCATGTGGGTCCATCCCCTCCTTGACTGGGAATCGAACTAGAGCTGCAGTGGTTGCGGAAACCCCACAATGCAGTGCTCAAACCTTGGCCACCACCCACCTCCTTTTAAATGATTTATGAATCTCTTTCTCATCTCTGATATGTAGGGGTGTTTCAGTTTCACTCCAAGTGGCAGGACTTTTAGTATAGCATTCCTCTGGTCACCTGATAGTTTTTCCAAGCAAAGCAAGGAAACTTCTTTATTACCATCTTGGTGATATACTACATTCTTGCCCCTACTCCACAGTCCCCTACCTCCAAGCAAGCATTGCAATAGTTCTATATGGACTTGTTGACCTTATTCTTATTAATTTTGAGGATAATTACTTTGTCTTTTAAGATTTTGAGGTTGATGATACCTTCTGTGAATGTGCTAAAATCGAAGTATTTTCGTAGATTGGATTTTATTGACTTAGTAGTTGTGGCGGGCTTGCATGGAAAGGTGTGTTAGTTTTCTGTTCCTGCTTTAACCAATCACATACACTTAGTAATTGAAACACATTTATATGTTTTAACAATATTGGAGGTCGAAAGTTTCATTGGTTTAAAACCAAATTGTTTACAGGGTTGTTTTTGAGAAACTGTAGGGTAAAATCCATTTTCTCACCTTTATTACTTTATAAAAATTTCACAAATTCCTTACGTTGTGACCAATTTACATCTACAAAGTCAGAAGTGACTGGTTGAGTCTTTTTCTGACATTAAATCATCTTCCCTCATATGAACTTAAGGATTTTTTATTAATCACATTGGAAACACTTGAATAATTCAGATATTGTCCCATCTTGAAGTCAGTTAATTATCAAACTTAATTCTGCTATTTTATCCTCATTCCTACATAAGGTAACATAGTCAGAAGTTCCAGGTATTAGACTGTGGAAATGTTGTAGGGATGGGGGCATTATTCTGCCTTAAATAGGAGGGTTTCTGAATACTTAATAATTCTACTTTATTTTACAACATGTAGAGTTTTTCCTTTACCTTCTTTTCCTCCTCATGTCTCAAGTTCCAAAATTGAGTTCTTTTTTCCTTTTGCCTTTTATTCTTTCTCAAAAGGAGTGTCTTTCAAAAGATTTCCACTTTATAACTGCCTATGCTATTTATTTTTTTCATCTTGTACACTTTAAATGTCGTTTTTGTAGTCCTCGGTCTGATCTGCCTGAAAACTTTTATATTTTCTATTCAGATTGGATATACTCTTTCTTGTGATAGTTTTAGATAAGCTTAGGTTCCATATCATTTCTGTCTTTCTGACAATTTTTCTTCATCTGCCCTTGCTTGCCTTTAGATACTGCTTTTGAATGAAGACTGAGACTGATGCCTAAAGACCCACTTGATTTTTTTTTTGTTGTTATCTTTACCTTGATGTTTTACTAGTCTTTCTTCTTAAATTGTGTTAGCCCATGGGTTTTGTGTATATATATTTTAATATTGTTTTGATAGAAAATATTAAGGAGCTACCTGGGAGTTAATATTCCAAAAATAAATTTCTACACCTACTTTCCAAATCAACACCTTTCATATCATTGACTTATTCAAAGGAGAAAATCCTAGAATCATCCAACTGTTTTCTTTTTCTAAAACTTTACATCTAATTCTGTGTGAAATCCTATTAAGATTGAGATGACTATAAAACATCTAGGAAGAATTTCAATTAGGCAAGTAGAATATGAGTCTGAAATTCAAGAGAAAGAGAAGCAAGATATAAGATAAAGTTGTAAATCTTGGATTCATTAACATATAAATGGTTTTAAAGTCATGAAACTATATAAGATCATTAATGGAGTGACTTAAGGGAGAAATAACTCTAAAGACTGAGCTCTGTACACCAGTAAAGGGATGGGGTGGTAGATTATGAGATGAGTAGAGAATAGAAAAGCAATTAATTATAAAGTGGAGAATTGAGTCCTCAAAGTGAAATAAAGAGGGTATTTTAGGAGAGGAGAGTTTGTCAGTAGTTCAAATATAATGGATATAAAGGAAATGAGGAGTAGAAATTGACCATTGAATTTAATAACTTGGAAGTCATTGTGGACCTTGGTGATGAACATAAAGTTTCAATAAATTCATGAAGATTGAAACCATAACAAGCATCTTCTTGATAACGATTCTATCAAATTGGAAATCAATCACTAAAGAAAGCAGTAAAGTCTTCTAATATGTGGAGAATCAAAAGCACACTACTAAATGACTATTGGATTAATGAGGACATCAGAGAAAAAAAATTTTAAACACCTAGAAACAATGAAAATAAAGATACAACCTTCTTTATTCTATGGAACAAAGCAAAAGCTGTACAAAGAGAGTATATAACAATCCATGCCTAGATCAAAATACAAGAAATAGCTTGACTAATCTTACTTCTTTTCATGAGTTTTCAGAAAAAGAATTAAAAAAAAAATCCAGCAGAAGGAAATAACAAAAAAAGCAGAAATAAATGTAGTAGTCTAAAAGTCTAAACAGTCAACAAAACCAAAAAAAATTGTTCTTTGAAGAAAATCAACAATTTGACTCACTAAGTAAAAAATGGAGAAACTTTAGTGAACAGAATCATAAGTAAAAGAGGGGAAGTTACAGCAAACATCTCAAATACAGAGTGTCATAAGATTATTATTATGAATATTTACATGCCAGTAATTTGAACCTAGTAGATGAACAAGTTGTTAGAAATATATAACCTTCTGAGACTAAATAAAGACAAGAATGAAATCTGAATGGAATAATCACACACAAGGAAATTGAAAGTAATCAGAGGTCTACCAAAAAGTAAAGCTCTGTATTTTTCAAAATCTTACAAGAAACTGAGAAAGGGGATACTTCCAAACACATTTTATGTCTATATTACTCTGATTTCAAATTTAGATGAAATCATAACAAAAAAAAATAAAAGGATAACTATGGACCAATATTCCTGTAAAACAGAATTGCAAAAATTTTCAATAAATTTTAGCAAACCAAACTCAACAATGTAAAAGAATCATGATCAATTCCAGGGTTGCAAATAACTATTCATATCAATGAAAAGAAAGATAAAAATCATATGATCTATCAATAATGCAGAGAAAGCATTTGATAAATTTCAAGGTTCCTTTGTAGTTAAAAACACTTAAAAAACCCTTAGAGGATATATAAAATAATAAAGACCACGTATGAAAAACTGACAGTTAACTTCTTTTCAATGGTGAAAAACTGAAAATATTTCATCCAAGATTTAGTTCAGAAAGGTCCACTTTCACCATAGTTATTGAACATAGTATTGGAATCCTCACTACATCAATTAAAGAAGAGAAAGATATAAAAGGGATCCAAATTGGGAGGGAAGTATAACTACTATTCTTTGCAGATGACAGGATAAAGATTCCACTCTAAAACTAAGACAATGAATCAGTACAGTGTGACAGAATATAAAATCAATTTTTAAAAAATAAGTTGTGTTCTTATAAGCAAACAGCAAATTAGAAGAGAATGAAATCAAGAAAATAATCTCACTTATAACTGCATCAAAAATAATTAAATATCTAAAAATAAACAAAGGAAGTGAAGGACAACTATCAATACAATGAAAAATATAAGCCATTGTTAAGAGAAAGAGAAGACATAAAGAAATGGAGAGCTATCTCTGTTCAGAGATTGGAAAAGTTAACATTGCTAAAATGGTCAGCTGACCCAAACCAATATATGATTCAACACAATTCCTACATAATTTCAATGGCACTCTTCAAATAGAACAAACATTACTGAAGTTTATATGGAACCACAAAAGTTTCCAAATATCCAAAAGCAACCTGACAAAAAAGAATGGTGATATTTCATTCCCATACTTCAAACTATACTATAAAGCTATAGTAATCAAGACAGTAAGGTACTGTGATTAAAATAGAACAGTGTAATAGAACTGAGAGACCAGGAGTAAATCCATCTTATAGAGGCAGTTAATTTATGACAAAGGAGCCAGAGAACATATTGGAGAAAGGTAAGTCTCTTCACATGGTAATGGGAAAACTGGACAGCCACATGCAAAAGAATAAATCTAATCCACTAAATCACATCATATATAAATGTTAACTCAAAGTGGATTAAGGACTTGGATGTAAGATTTATAAATATAAAACACATAAGAAAACAATAGTCAACACCCTCTATGACATTGGCTTTAATGAAATCATATTGGTTTTGTGTCCAGCATCAAGGGTAACAAAAGATTGTCCTCCCTGGTGGTGTTGGGGTTAAGTATCAGTGCTATCATGCTATCACCACTGTGGACTGATTTTATCCCATGCCAGGGAGCTAACCCACACATTGCACCACAGACTTTTCCTGTCTCACCTGCTACTTCCCTTAGCAGTGTATTTCAGTAGATCTATCTGTTTTGCTCCCCATACTGTCTCTGGTGAATCCTCTCATCCCCCAACCCATTAGACCTCTACCCTACACCCCAGTTCTTCTATGCATAAACAAATAAATATTTTTTAGAGAGTAACAAAGCAGAATATAAATAATTGGGACTATATGAAGCTAAAAATCTTCAAGAAGTAATAGACCCAAGACAGCACACTTTTCAGGGATGATAAACATGTTTGTGTCCTGTTATCATACATGTTTTTGCACAAGATCATTTATACCACAGCTTTCACAACCCCCTGGGATCAATGTCCTGCTTATGGCTGCTCCAAGAGCACAGGAATCCCTTGGCTGAGCTCAAAGACACTGGTAACAATACCTCCCAAATAGACACGTTGCTAGGTTACAGCTTGTTTCCTTGGTCACAGTGAATACATGGTAGACCCCCCAAAGCGGCTACAGATTCTTGGTGGACAGCTCTCATATTCCCTCCCGGAAATGGGGTGAAAAATATCTTCAGAAAAATAGCTTCGTGAAGACAAGAGGAATTTTATGCACTGACAAGACATGTCTGAAAGGTAAGAAAGTGAAATGTTCAAAGTAACCTTAGTCATTACTTGAAAGAAAAGCAATAAATAAGCATAGATATTGTTACAGGGTTAAATTCCATTTAAAAGGTACAAAGTCATGCAACCTGTTACTGATTATGAATGCTTGAGAAGCCAGCTCTACCACCATTCTCTCCCTTAACGCTACTGCTTACAAACAATTCAGTTTCTGTGTTCGTTGTAAACAGAGAGAGGTAGACTGACTGTTTTATAAGTGGTGTGTCTACAACTCAGGGCTATTTAAAAGAACAGGTGTGGCTTTCAGGAGGAAAATAGTTAAGACATCCAAAAGAAAATATCTATTAAGCATTAGTGGATATTACTTACTATCTATTATTTAAGTTTAAATGAAATTGCTACCAAAAAACTGGACAAAACTACAAAAAATTCTTTAGAATCAGTATGATTAGTTATAAACTTGTAAATTTCTATCAAAATATTTTAGAGACAATATAAAATTGGAAAGTTAATCTTCAAATTTTGAAAGGGAAAGAAAGGAGGAGAGGAAAGAAGATAAAGCAGAAAGGAAGGAAGGATGGATGGAAAGTGGGGAGACAAGAATAAAAGGAAAATTTAAAAAACAGTTATTTTGCTGCCAATATTTACTCAACCACATTTCTTCTGCACATGAAGCAAGAGTCTCATTCATACCATCTTCCTACTATGCAGTCAATTTCATTTGGGGTTTTATCTCTATATACAAGATCTGCTTCGTACATTTTTGTCCAGTATCTATAGTTTTCTCTTGCATTGTTTTTTGGGGTTGCCTTCTCAAGATGTTAACAACACAGGGAATAGCAAAACATTTCTCAAGCTTCAAAAACCTTGTAAGTAGCAGCTATGCACATGCTTATAGTAAAGTTACAAAAATTTCTAAACAATCTTGTACAAGTAATTTATGGTCCTTCCTTCATTGTTTCTAGTATTTGCATATATATTTTGCTTATATATCAAACTTCTAGAGAAGTTTGATAAATGTGTCACTTTACTTCTGTTATAACTTAATTTGGGGGTCTCATATTTATGAAATGTGCAAGGGGCTGGAGCAATAGGAAAATATAAAACTTAAAGAATAAAAATTGGGTCACATAAAATTAAAGTTCAATCCACAGAGAAGTAGAGAAATGAAAAATAATAGTTGTATATTTTTCAAAATTGTGATTTATTGTATATAATATGAAAAGCTATAATTAAATAATTTCAGATATATCTGTTTAAATTCTAGACACTGAAGACTGAAATGCTATTGAAATGTCTGTAAAACACATCATTTTTCAGAACAGTTCATGATCCATTACTATTTACTCAATTTATGGGTTTAGTTCCAGGAACTTAATTTAGAAACATCTTCTGAAGTTTATTGCATTCAAACTGTAAAACCTGGTGTACATAAATTGCCGTTTCAGAAACTAACATTATAAAATAAAATATCCTCCTCATTTTATGAGATTATATTATCGGTTTGCCATCTCTAGCATGTAGTTAGCATAATCATTACCCATTTTATATATGAACAAAATATAGGCATAGAGGACAGGGATTCTGTATAAAAAAAATAAACAGAATGGTCAAAGAAATAAAAGAGGCTGGATAGATATCCCCCTTCATCTAAATTTAGTGTTCTAGAATTCTTGGTAATTTTCTTCTAGCCCATACCTCAGCAGTAACTGGTTTCAGAGAAATTCCATAAAATTTGAGACCTTAGCTCAATATTTTTTCAGGAGAAAGGAGGTTATTTAAGAAATTAAGTGTCCTTTGCTACTGAAAAATGAGATTGTGGGTTTTTTCTTGCCTTTCTAAATACATAGCTCTCATGATGTAGCCTTGCATATAAATGAAATGTTAAGAAATTGAGTCATATGCAATATAATTTCACAGCCCTAGGTGTTAGAAAGGTGCCCCTGTCCTCCCAGATGATGTGTGCCCAATGTTCCTTCAAGAGCTCAGCTGCACCTTAGAAACTAGGCCATCTGCCAAGTTCTCCTTCATCTGTCTTACAAAGTTACGTAATCACCAGCTTGACATTTTAATTAAACAGATCCACTGGTAACAGCAGACAATTTAAGAGGCATATAAATTTGTGTGATTTTAAAGGACATTGTAGTCTTTTGATGAAAGGTGCACATGAATTGGTATCGTTGTTTTCATCCAGCGTTCTCAGCTCACCTGATTCTTCTTGTGGGCCGTTATACACTTTCTAAAACCAAGAATAGATAGCCAATTCAGATAATGTCACCTATTCTAAAGACACTATAAATCACTGCAGACAAATGCTGTACAGTTATAGCTGTGGTACCATCTCTGGCAGCTTTATATGCGAACATTAATAAAATTAATTCCCCTTTCATGAGGGTTTAGATTTGTAATTTATGATAACTGTTTGCTTACTGCTGGCACAAAGATTAAAAATGAGTAAACCAATATACCAACTAAACTACATGTGTCTGGTTTTGTTTTCTTTTGGGGATGGGGAAGTAGGGAAAGATTTTCAAAAAACTTAATGTTCCCTGGAATGCTGTTCTCATAGGTTCTACTACTGAAGACTTAACTTTTGTTTTCAGTGAATAATAAACTCAGATTATACATTTTATTAACTAGTGTAATTATTTATACATAGTTAAATGGATCAATTAGAATAAGAAAAGCCAATATTAATGGTTTTCTATAATAAGGGCACTCTAATCATGACCTGGCATTACAGTTATTTGAAGAATCAGAGTAGATTATCTGAATCTTAATTGAGTCCTAGTGGTTCAGGGTTATTTACTGTGTGACTTGAGAAAGTCATGCTGCTGCTCTGTGCCCAATTTTACTTATCTATAAAATGAAAATATAATGCTACTTTCTTCATCACTTGATTGTAGTGATAAAATGTGTTAAAACGTACATAGGTCTTAGTAGAGTGATTAGCATATAGCAAGTACTCAATAAAATTTTAACTATAAAATATTATATTAGTAATACTAGTATATATGATAATAGGAACAATGCTACAAAAACCAAACAAACACTCTCACTTAGGCAGAGTCTACATCAGATTCTGGTTATTAAAGAGAAGTAAATGACCATAGGGATTGTAAATGTCTCGCCTGAGATCACAGCAGTAGTTGTTCCTTAGATTTTGAGACTTGCATCTTACTGTTTGGGCTAAACTGATATACACATTATGGTAGTTATAGATGGAGGGTTAAATAACCTAGAAAATGTCATGTGTTTTCCTTCTTTTTTAAGCTAAAGGATTAAAAATTATCTTATTTTGCTGAGTTTTCTCAAAAAAAGTAGAGTGAAGGAAAACTCTATATGGAATTTCTGATAGAAGTAACAAAACAAGGAAAACTTTTATAATGCCGCCTATGGTTTTAATCACTTGGGCACACTCCTTTCACTAATGTACTCTAGTGTGGTACCCAGAAGTAGTATGACGAGGCAAAAGAAGCCCAAACTTTGGGGATTACAAAGTGTAATTCCCACTGAAATACTATGAGATTAGTGTATGAAATTCTTGATCTGAATGAATTTCTAAGTTCATTCTGGAAATAGAGAGAGATGGCAGGGGAATTTTAATTTCCTTTTGTGTTAACAGTGCTCGAATTATCTTCTAATGTTAATAAATGTCTAGTAGTAATTGGGATAATGAGATAAAGAGATTTCCTTGTTTATACCCCTAAAATCATCTAATATAAATTAAGGTAATGAGTTAATAATTTTCTGTTACTTCTTTCACTTGCAGACACTTAATTTCACCTTGAAACTCTTGTTCTTAGACTTGCAGCACTATAGAAAAAGAAAGTATAGTAAGACTCCCATTAACTTTTTGTAAGATATATTATGTGAACTTATTTTTTCCCTATCCCCTCCTTTGGGAAGATTATATATAAAGCAAAATAATACCATTTCCAATACATAGGTTAAAAAACAAGAGCAAGTAAGACTTCTGTTTTTCTTTTGATTAGTTGTCTCACTGTTATCACCATTACTGCAGTTTAGATACACAAGAGACCAGTCACTGAATAAATTCATATGTGTTCATTATTTTTATTTACCTGCATTCATTTTGGCAGAAAGTGGCTAGAGTATTTTAATAAAAACAAATTACCTGTAACATTCTGTCAAATTTTCATCTTGTTTATTCCCTGCTATATTATTCCACTCTCACAATTTTTTCTCACTGATTGTTTGTCAAAACTTCATTTATAGATAACAGTATTTATATACATCAAGACTAGTAAATTTCTCACAATCTTCATGTTCTTTTTCTAGTCTTTGTTCCTTTTTTTAATGGCAAAATAGTTTTAAATTATTTCAAGAAATAATATCCAAACTATTAATGAATTGCTCAAGTACAATTGCTCAAGTACACTGGCTTTTTAACATAAGAGAAAATTCTTTAAATTTTATTTAATAGCTGATGGAGGAGTAATTTTCTCCTTGATAATAGTGAATAGTTGTTGTTTTTTTCTTTTAAAGGCCTAGTGATGCTATTTTTAGAATGTGATATAATGGCTGCATTCTTCCAAGGAGCGATCCTTGGAAGTTAATGAATGAAAAATGAAAGACAATGCTATATGATTCTTCAATATACAAGAGATATGCAATTTCTTGCAAGTAAAATTGCTATAGAGACATAACTGTGCCATAAAATATAGAATGCTGTCACTTAAGAGTCTTAGAGACCAAAAAATGGCCTATCAAAAATAGAAAGAAGCAGGAAATAAAAGAAATGTGGTTTGTAGTTTTATTTAACAAGAAAAACATACTGCGATATTATTTTAATATTGGCATAAAGTGGGGCCTCCCTAGTGGCACAAGGGGTTAAGTTGCAGCACTAGAAGCTGTCACAGCTACTGCAGCATGAGTTTCATGTCTTGCCAGGGAGCTGACACACATGGCACAGCAGACCTCTTCTCTCTCGCCCACTGCTCCCCTCAGCAGTATATTTCAGTATATTCGCCTGTTCTGTTCCCCACTCTGTCTTTGGTGAATCCGCTCATCTCCCCACACCTCTGACCTGTAGCCCAGTTCTTGTATGCAAAATAAATAACTCTTTTAAAAAATCAGCATAAAATAATGTACACCAATTACAGACAAAGAAACATAACCTTTACTAAGAAGAAAGAGAAAAGTTAACAATAAATAATACACCAGAGAATTATTACAGGAAGCAGAAAAGACATTTTATATCTTAGTGGAAAAAAATGGGAATAAAGAGGGAACTGGACTGTGACTAAGTGAAAGGCCTGAATAGTATTTTCAAGTAAGTAAAATTGATTAAGTAACCTGGCTTTTTAATTAGTTTTGCCACCAATTAGGGGAAGTTTAAGAGATTTGGAGAAATATCAGTTGTGACCAATAGAGAGTTTAGTCATAACTGTTAGTTGTTTGACTGTAGCACCACTAGGAATGTTATACAATATGAGAGCTGATCTTCTTTCAGTATCGTGTGTGTGAGTGTGTGTGTGTGTGTGTATCCTTAAGTTTACTTTTCTAAGGTATACAATCTATGTCAGGATTATGTAGAGAAATTCTTTGGGAAGAAATTGTCTTAAGAGACTATGAGTTAGAAAAATGTTCCCATTGTTATGACAAGATGTAAAAGTTCATTGAAGACATAAATAAATTCCTACTGTATCATTTGTCTCTCTTCTATATCATTTGAATGCTTTAAATATATCTTGTCATTCTTTTCTTATTTAAAAAGTATCCACTAAAAAGTTCACAACAGACTAATTGGGGTTACCTTATAAGTTACTCTCTCTCTCTGGGTATTTAATAATTTGTCCTTATCATTGAATCTCACCAGCTTTATTATAATGAGCCTAGAAGTGTGTCTGTCTGGTATTGTTTGGAATTCTTTGGAACATTTGAATCAGAGTTCATTTCTCAGATTGAGATGACTCTCAGAAGATAAATATGGTGTCGCAATATGGTGGAGTACAATGGGTACTTTGGTGGGGACCACAACTGAGGGAAGAATCTTATACTGTCAAAATGTTAAACAGTGGTACTTCATTAAAATAAATAAAACATAAAATAGATGGTTCTCAGCAATTACTTCCTTAAATGAATTTTCCTTTTCTCCTTCTGAGACACCCCTTTTATCTTAATATTATGTCCCTTTAGTTATCCCAAAGAACTCTTATACCGATTTCATTTTTTAAACTCTTTTTAAACCTTTATTGAATGTTTTCACTTTTAGGAGGAATATAAAGGGAAAAAAAAGGGCTCAAAGAAAAGAACAATAACAACCAAAAAAAAAAAAATCACAACACAACAAGAATGAAAAGACAAAAACAAATTAGAGACATTTTGTGAGGGGTGGGGGAAAGGGACTGGGATGGAGGCAGAAGAGCACAAGGGACTGAGGTGATGGTGCACTGGTGAAATGATGGTGGGAATTCTATGGGGACTACAATTTATGTCAAATATATATAAATAAATTAATTAATTTAAAAAATTAAAACTGTCATTCTGTTTGTGTGTTCTATATTTTCACAAATTTTAATGCTTATGTTTATTGACTTTTGAGACTATTCTATTTTTTGTTATAGTACTTTTATAGTCTTATATTTTCTCAGTCTTTATTGTATGTTTATTTTACATTACTCATTTTTTTAATTAAGCAAACATGATTATGACTGTTAATCTCTTCAGACATATTCCAAAGTTCTAACTGATTGAGCATTCTATTGTTTTTTTTCTTTTTTTTTATGTAGCATTTGTGGTATTCTATATGGTTATTCATTTATTCATTATTTTTTTTCTTATATTGTTGTAGTCCCCGTTGCTCTCCCATCACCCATGAATCATCAACATATTCCTTTGTATTCATCCCTTCCCCTTTTGCAACCCTCTTCCTCCCTCTCCTTTCCTGTATGCCTCAGTTCCATGGTCAGTTTGCTAGTTTTGACTTTTTCTTAACCTTTTGTTTGGTCATTTTTAGTTTGTATGGATTTTAATAGGAAGTTTCCTCACTATATCTTAATAAATTGGCTTTCTGTCCTTCTCACAAGGAACTAGATACCTTTTACCCAGAATCTTTAGATCAATAATTAGATCTATTATTTCACAGGTCACTGCTTTTGCACCTATTCTAATAGTCAGAGCTCTGGTGCCAGTAAGAGGTAAAAACTAGGGTGAAACTTGGGCGCAAAATGGTTGTCCCCAATGAACATCAAGAGTTCAAACTTGCTACAGTGTTTCAGGTACCCAAGTTGTATGGTAGGGAACCACAGTGATTCCTCTACCCTAAATCAACTCCCCAACCAAAATATTTAATATAGTTTCACACCAACCTCAACCTCTTAAATGGGCTTGAGAGCTATCAATAGATACAGTGCTGGGTGATGACTATAGCTGAGCTAGTGGAATAAGCCTGGAATTGTTCTATTTCCTTTTGAAGTATCAAACCCTAGTGTACTTGCTCCTGTTATTAACATCCAGGTGCTTAATTGCTGTTTAGTGAGCATATTCTATTATTTCTGTTTTGGCCCTGACTGGGAGTAAGGTAGATGTTTTGAATATTTCAGCCTCAGCCTGCAAATAGTAGCCTAGTCTATGAGCAGACACAGGTGTTTGTTTTTTTTTTAATTTTTTTTTAATATAAATTTTTAAAATTTACATATATTTGACATCAATTGTATCCCCATGTATTCCCCATCACCATATCACCAGTGCACCATCACCTCAGTCCCCCATGCTCCCGTCTGCCCTCCACCTTTTCCCTCTTCCCTCCCCACCAAGTGTCCCCAGTTTGTCCTTTTCATTTTTGGTTTTTGTTTCTTTCTTGTTGTTATTATTATTTTTATTATTATTGTTCTTATTCCTTTCCTTGATCCTCCTTTGGTTGCCTTATGTTCCTCCTAGGGGAGGAACCATCTGGTATTTTTCTTTTGCCTTTTGACTTACTTCACTGAGCATAATCCCTTCCAGTTCCATCCATGTTCCTATGAATGCATCTAGTTTTTCATTTTTGATTGCTGAGTAATATTCAATCATGTATATGTACCATAGCTTCCTAATCCACTCATCTGTTTTTGGGCATTTAGGTTGTTTCCAGGTCTTACCTATTGTAAAGAGTGCTGCTATAAACATAGGGGTGCAGGTAGTCTTTTGAATCAGTGTATTTGTGTCTTTTGAGTATTTTCCTAGGAGTGGGATTGCTGGATAATATGGAAGTTCCATTCTTAGTAGATTGAGGAACCATCATACTGCTTTTCATAATGGTTGGACCATCTTGCATTCCCACCAGCAGTTTAAGAGAGTTCCTTTTTCTCCACATCCTCGCCAACATTTGTTGTTGCTACTTTTTTTGATA
>JAGFMF010011830.1:8332493-8389030 GCA_019455555.1 Galemys pyrenaicus | reverse complement strand
TTGGATACCTTGTATACCTTTTTCTTGTCTTATTGCTCTGGCCAGGACTTCCAGTGTTATATTGAAGAGCAGTGGTGAAAGAGGGCATCCTTGTCTTTTCCAGATCCTAGGGGAAAGGCTTTTAGCTTTTTGCCATTGAGAATGATATTGGCTATGGGCTAGACACAGGTGTTTTGACTTGACCTCTCCCTGCTAGTTTGGTTTCAACAGTTCTAGATTGGGTATTTCAGTCTGAAGTCAGCAATCATCATTCTGTACACTTACTCTTCTAGTTCCCAGTAGTGAGCTCTCTGTTTGCATACCAACTCTGTGCATCCCTTTCCAGGCAATGCTGGGTATCCAAAAGTCTCTGATGTGTGTGTGTCTGCCCCTGAGTCAACAATAGCTGAGACTTGTCTCCCCAGCCCCTTCATGTGTTGCCCTGCCTCAATATTACAGCAAACATAGTTTACTTTTCATATCACATCTACCACTCAGTTCCTCCTGATGTATGCTGTAGTTACCTGATTCTCTTTCAGGGGTTGTTGACTTTATTTGTTGTGAATACATAAAGGAAGTGAACCCTGTGTTTTCACAAATCTGCTGCCATTTTACCATACTTCTTCATTTATAGCTCCTAAAAATAATGCATATAATTTGTCGTTCTTTTAAACAAGAATATTTACATTAAAGATTTTAAAAGAGATATATGAAAGTTTTAATGATTTTCTTTCACTCAGTTCCTCAGGGGGAAACTCAAGCAGTCAAGAGATTTGTCCAATTAATTCATCATACTGTTCCACTCTGAGTGAGTCACATGCCCAGTTGTCAAGGAATAGAACATTTAACTCACATTCTGATTCTGGAATATCTTCTCTGGTAAATATTTTTAATTTGCCTTTTATTTAACTATTAGCAAATAAAATGCATTTATCTTATGGTTAGCATTTTCAAATAAATGTACAGATTTCTTAAATCTACCCTTGATTGCTGGGGGTAGGGGTTGAAAGTATGATACACTTAGTCTAGGCTTACAGAGAAAATCAAAAACAGCTGGGGTGGAAGAGGGACAACCAAAGACAAGGTGAGTGAAAAGATAATGACCATAAAAACAAAAACGCATACCTTCCTTACCTTCTACTGAGTTCAAATTGTCTCTAGTCTAAGATTTATCTTTGTATGTCCTTTTTACACAACAAAAATGTTATTCTTCCACATTGAACAAGACATTTTCTATCACCCACCTAAGTAGAATAATACATACATTTCTCCCTTTGCTTCATTAATAATTGTTCCACTTATCTCATGGGATCAAATTTGTTGTTTCTATGTCTCCCTTCAAAATTACAGAAAGTGAGTTTCTCAAGAAGAAATGCCATATTTTATTTGGCTTCTTATCCTCAGTGCCTGACAGAGAGCCTGACATAATAGGTGTATAATATATATTTTTTTAAATGAGGGAAAAATTATATTGAAAGAACAGATTAATCAATTGATTTATCATATTTTTTAAAAAAGTGGAAAAAGAACAGGAGAGATATAAATATTCGCTTTTCTTTTGATAAGAAATGGTCACACAATTACCACAATAAGAGCCTTATACAGAAATAAAGAAATGCAATGGTTCTTTCCTACAATACCAGTAGTCCCAATATCAATGATGTTACCCCCTTAAATAAAACAAGATTTTGTACAAAATTGGATATTAACTGAAAAATGGAAATTTTCTTCTCAAAAACAACTTTTGCTTATATTTCTTTTTTTCTCAGCAATAGCCTCATGAAATAGCATACAGTGGCTATGCTGGGATTTGGCCGCTCTGGGAATTTAATGTCTAAGAAATTTTATTTTGTGATAGAAGAAAACAGAAGATAAATTTCCAAAAGCATATAATTGGTTGGAAAAGAACCTCCATGCCCATGTTAACTGAACAGCCAGGAATAGGCCAAGAATTACATTCCTTAATAATCTACAGTTTATTTGTGCTTGTTGTATTTTTTTTAAACTATTTCTAATGAATAAGTGAATTCCTGGAAGCAGGTTAGAAAACCCTCAGAATACCTGAAAGAATCAAGAATTTAATTTTCTTGTTAATAAGAGAACTTTTGTTAGTAGTCCTGTCTTTTAAATGAGATATTGAGTTATTTACTGGTACAACTAAGGTCATTCATGAGTAATAAAAATAAGCAGTCAAAGATAAATTACAAATAAAAACCTGTCTCAACCTAATTTATTTTGAGGCTGCACAGGGTGTTGCTGCTCCAAGAATGTGGTTTAAAAGTCTGGGTGAGCACTTTGTGTTCTTCAATCAAAATATATCACATAGTGAAAACTCTGAGAAGTCCTATGGTAAAGAGAAACATTTAATTTGGTTTAATCCAGAACCTTATATGCTTATTTAAAGGCAGGAATGTGGGTTGTGTTAGTATTAGTCACATAAATTTACAACTCACCCAAAGCAGTAGTTATGTGAATTGCTGCTCTGTGAGATGAATGCAGTTTTTTTCAAATATTTAAGTGACATCTTGTCAAATAAAACATTCTGTGTTTGTTTGTGTATGTGTACAGCATTGGTTCACTGAAGAGTGAATCTATAGTGTAAGTATTTAATATGATAATTTTTCTGAGTAATATGCATTTTCTTTTGTGTTAGGCTTGAAATTATCAGAGACTAAAGTACTAAGACTTTAATTTTGACTACAACTAACTGTAATTTTGACTACAACCTTAATAATGAATAATATAAAATTACTGCTACTGATCTTGGTACTTATTCTGTCAATATTCTTTGGTCCAAAACAAGGAAACTGACCAGACATGAAATAATTTATTGAATACTGGGTATTCATTTTAAGAGCAATGCCAATAAATTTTAACTCTACCCAGAGAGTCATGTGTTCTTTCTGAATAGTTAATAATTTGTAAGCCATAATCTGTGAATAAAAATTAAATGACTGAGATGACAACGGTTAGCAAACACTTAAAATTGTAGGCACATATGAAGGAATTCTATGTAAACTGCAAAGGGCATAACTTGCAGAGTTGAAGGCAGTTAGAAAGATATGGGGGCTCGTATAATGAAGTACCCTTAACAACTGGAACTGTTCTAAAATGGAAAGATATTCTTCAGGAGCTATCCAATAAGTAAAGGATGATTTATCAGAGGGTGTATAAATTTGATTCATGAATGGGTGCATATCTTTAACTCTGCTGTTATTTGCTGTCAAAAATGAACCAGTAGCATGTGTTAGATGTGCAAAATTGAATAAGAATACAAAATTTAGATCAGACTAGGATGACTTCTATGAGCAAATCATTAGGTACTTGTAATTCAATTTGGCTGAACATTTGGCATATATTTGCATTACTTTTACACATAAAAGTAGATGAATTATATATTGCCACATGGTATTTCTCTTCTCTCTTATTTTAAAGCTCCCATCAGATTCTTTTAAATACCTCACTTGGCATAGGATAGAACAACATGACATTCAAGGAAGTCAACTGCGCTGCCCAAGAGTAAGAGAAGGTAAAATAACATATGTGTGTATTCTTTGTGTGTATGCACTGAGTAAAATGTTTTTTGGGAGATTGAAAGATGTTACTTGAAAATAAAATATTACTTGGAAGTAGAAAATTTCCTTTTTCAAGATCATAGAATTATTAATCCAGTGAAGCTATCTTGAAAAACATATATTTTTTTACGTAATTATATAAATGTTTCATATTAAATATTGGAAAAATATACAAATAAAGAAGAATTCATAATTCAACTATGCAGAAATAGTCACTAATTACTTTTATTTCTATTATCATTTTTAGAATGCATTTATAGTTCTTTATAAAATTGAACAATTTTTTCTCTTGAGTTTTTCCACTTTCCTTGATATTTATTGTGAGCATATATCTTCTACACTTTTAAATATTACCCATTTCCTAAAAATTTCATATCTCTCCATCATGTGGATAATATTAAATTATTTAATCAGTGGTCTTTGTTAGATATTCAACTTATTTATTTTATTTCATGGTCACTAATAACATTGTCACTTCATGAATAAGTTAATTCTACAGATTTTTAAAATGCTTAAAAATCTAAATAAACCATCTGGTCACATTTAACATTTTCAATAATTAGTTTTAAGTTTTAGAAGATAACCAATATTTTCTACTATTCCTTTTTCATCCTATCAGATATTACATTGTATGATGTGATAGTATGAAACACTGTTATCTGCGCCCTCGATAAAGTGTTCAACTTTTATAAATACCTTTAAATAGATTATAAATTATGTAAAAATGGAAATCACATATTTATTGTGTAGTTTTTGCAACCCTTATAATTTGATAAAATAATCCTTGCTGCTATAAATAGTCTTTATAAAACATCAGATAGTTTGGCTATCTTCCATCTGTTTTTGCAGATTTGTGGTTGTGCGATTGTATTATACAATTATAGCAATGATTCAGAAAAAGTTGGCTTACATATATTCATCTAACCATTTCTCTCTCTCAATTGCACTACTTTACCCACACTATGCCTTTCTTTTTCACTCATTCAGTTAAGAAAAGCAAACTAAATAGCAGCATTTTATGAAACATTGAGTAAAATGTATTTTAACTCTGTTAGCTCAACATACAGCTAAACACTGACAGTTTCATCAGCTATTAATAACAATAGATGTTATTAATATCTGGCATTACTAAATACAAATCTGAATGTTTTTTGTGGAATATGGAATATTTTTCAAGAGAAGGAAATTTAAATTATGGGGGATTAGGAACGAGACTAGAAGCAGTAGAGTTTTTGAATTTCATATGTATAAGTAGTTCACCAATAAAAGAGTGCTACATCAGGGAATAATGTGGGCAGGATTCAGTTGGTCTTGAAACTTTAGTGTGTGAACAAATTATCTGGAGGTGTATACAAATACAGATCACCAGGTATTAATCCCAAAGCTTCTAGGTTGTATAGAGTGGGGTTCTGGAGCCTGCATTTGTAAAAATTATCACAGGAGATGATTTTATTGTAGATGATTTGATAGTTTTTTATGAGAAACATTGGTTTAGAGGGCTTGTGGGAAAGGAGAGAAGGAAGAAATTTGAATGGAAAGTGAAAAAAGGGCCTCCATGGTGGCACAAGGGCGCCACTGTGGAGCTTTTGCAGCCACTGCAGCATGAGAGTTTGATACCTGGCCAGGGAGGGGACCCACATGGCGCGGCAGACCTCTCCTGCCTCGCCTGCAGCTCCCCTCAGCAGTGTACTTCAGTTGATCTGCCTGTTCTGTTCCCCACTCTGTCTCTGGTGAATCCTCTCATCCCTCGCACCTCTAGCCTGTACCCCAGCTCTTACATCCATAAATAAGTTTAATCTTAAAAAAATGTTAATTAAAAATTTGTTTAAGGGCATTGGTTTTTAGGGTGCGTGTATGTGTGTGTATGGGGGTGACTGTGGCAGTCACATTGAAGTGAAAAGAAATTGTCCTTTTTGCACAAATAGACTTGAGGTTTAGAGTATTCCATGGTACTCTTTAATGATAGGAAAATAAAACGTAGGACTAAGCTGGAAATGAGAATGTATGAAGAGAATCCAATGGCATCTCTTCTTCCCTGACTTATGTGTTGAGATTTTCTCTCAGAAAACCAATCCCATGTAATGTCTACAGCAGCAATTCATGCAGATGACATCATTGCTTTGCTGAGATAAGGTACATTCCTTTCCATTGATCATTAACAACACACAATCTCTCTCAAATGCTTAGTAGTTATAGGAATGAAACATGATCTAGGAGATGGAAAATAATGGGAATTCTCAATGCCTTACACCATGAAGAAAAGAGAAATCCCTAGTTTGCTGCCCTTAATTTTGTTTATTTTGTTTCATGGACAACAAGTGTATTTTAAGAGATTCTGATAAGAATTACCCTTATGTAATGGCAGGAAGGAGGCACCGAGCAAGTTCTGGATGACTCTTAGCAGATGGGGGTAAAGGAAGGAGTCTAGGAGCTCTCGGTGGCTTTTATGCTTTTATCACAGAGGTGGCCAGGTACATGGCAGTCAGGGTTGGGGGGGGGAGGGAGGCTGGCAGATGTCCCAGCCCCCGGCACATCTTACCCTCTTGGCTGCTTTGCTGGTCTTTCATTCTTCCGCCGCTAGCATTGGTTGGTACTATTGGTTCTCATTCGTTGGGGGTAAGTACTGGTGTCCTCATGACACCGCCCATATAAGCCTGTGTCCAAACTCAGGTGGCACCACAGGTGTCCATCATTATACCAGTGGTGGGAGGGTGGAAAGACATGATAGTTCTCTGATCCTATACCTTATTATATGTTAGAACCACAAACACCCATTAAGAACACTTCATTTAATCTCACTTGCCCTAATTGTACATTCAGGAAGAGTTCTTACAAAAGGAAAAGTTATCTCTTGTGTGATAAAAGGTAATTTACCAAGACTTTAATTGCCAGATCAAAATTGAGACTTACTTTCTCCCAATTAAATGTAGTGAAAGAACAGTTGATAGAATTTTTTAAGGTATAGACTCTTTCAGTTTGAAAATCCCCCAGCAAGTGAATTCATTTGGTATGTGTTATATATAAGGGGACAAAGAACAAGTTTAGAAATTGCAGGTGAAACCAATATCCTTGGTCTATCAGTTACTCCAGGTTGTAGTTCTCAGCTGCTAAAATAGATCTTCAATCACCAACTAAGTCTGAGTGAAAAAAAATCCAATTTAGTACAACTCACATGGCAAGTGACCTTTGGCCTCCAACTTCCAAGAAATATTTGAAAGCTTCTTTAAAAAGAGATATTTGAAAGAGAAGAAGATTGATAGAACTCAAACAAACAACATTGGTCAGAGTTTAATAAATTTTGGGTGGACGTTGTTGAAGACAGTAAGGCTGGAGGTCTCCAGTTGGATGGTTATTTATCATTCAATGGCTTTTAGCTCCAATCACCATTATCATTGAACTCAATAATTTCATAACACAAGGATAATTTTTTTGTGAATTTGTTGGCATACTACTGCCTCAGTGTTAAGATATTTTATGAATGGCAATAGTATAGTTCATTGGGGAGGCTTCATTGGGGACCTCCGTTGTGTTGCAAGGGGTTGAACACCATACTGTGGGGCTCCTGCAGCTGCTGCAGCATGAGTTCAATCCCTGGCTAGGGAGAGAACCCACATGGTGCAGCAGACCTCTCCTGCCTTGCCACTGTTCCCCTCAGCAGTGTACTTCAGTTGATCTGCCTGTTCTGCTCCCCACTCTGTATCTGGTGAATCCTCTTACCCCTGGTGCCTCTGGCCTCTACCCCAAATCTTGCATGCATAAATAAATAAAATCTTTATTAAAAAATAGTAGAGTTCATTGGAAAGAAATCATGAAAAGGCAGGTTACACCTTAACTTTGACCTGAGCCTGATGAAAGACCAGATGTTTATATGACCACAGTGAAATATTGAACCTTCCTTTATTGTATTCCATAAATCCTTCAAAAATGGACTCATTATCTGCCATTGTAGTCCAATCAAACTTGTCACAAAAGTAGTTTGTTCCTGATGGCTTTGCTACCCTCTTTTTTTTGTTGTTGTTATTTTCATCTTGAAAATGAAAGAAATCATCTACTCAGAAAATTAGAGGGGGATAATTGTGTACAAATTGTAGCAGGTATGACTTTCTGTAGCGGCAGGAAAGGCAGGAGCAAGGTTCAGGATGGTTCTTAGCAGACGGGAGTAAAGTAAAGGAGTCTTGGAGCCCTGGGTGGCTTTTTATGCTTTTATTGATCTCTACATCAGAGGTGGCCAGGTACATGGCAGGCATGGGTGCCGGGGGGCCGGGAGGCTGGCAGGCCTCCCGGCCCCCGGCGCATCTCACCTTCTCGGCTGCTTTGCTGCTCTTCTGTTCTCCCGTTGCTCTCACTGCTACTCGTTGGTGCTCTCACTGTTGGTCGGTCCTGTTGGTCTTGGCGTCCTCATGACGCTGCCCATTGAAGCCCCTGTCAAACTCAGGTGTGCTCACTTGCGCATGCCCACCCTGGAATGCTGGCAGCACTGCAGGTGTCCATCATCACAGTGGTGGGAGGGTGGAAAGACCTGATTTCTCTAATCTTACACTTACAGAAATACAAAATGTTAGAGTTGGGAAGGAATTGAAATCATGTAGTTTAGGATTGATTTCAGGGGCCTCGGTGACCTCTTGAAATTTAAGTTTGCTTAGGATATCTTAGTAGAATATAAGATTTTGTGGCAATTAAAAGGCATGTTTACCCAAAAATGTTAGAAATCAGTTTTTTTTATAAAATATAAACAAAAATCTTCTCATCCGAATCCATGATGGGTTCATGATTTAGTCTTCCTGTATTTTTGCAGATGTGGAAAACTGAAAGTCACAAAATTAAAATCAATCATTTAGAGTTACTCAATTATATGCAACACTACTCCAGACTGAAAACAGAATATCCTCTCCTTAACAAACTGGAGGTTTGTGCACACAGGATTTGAAATACAGTAAGACTGGGGAATGAGTTTGGAAATGGAGATGGAAGATGTAGAAGGCTTGATTGATAACATGACTTTCCATCTTTATTTGGTAGACATTAAGAAATTTTTGAAATATTTTGAAAACATGAGTGCTATGGTAAAATCTACATTTTTTAAATAGCAAATTGTGAAATTTGTATTGAAGGAAAGAAGAATGCAAACCAGAGAAAGATATGAAGGTCTAGACATTGAAAGGAAAGGGGAAATTTCTCAAGGTGAACACTGATAGGACAAGGTGACTAACTGAATTAAAATACAAAAGAAAAAATCAGGAGTAACCTCAGGATCCCTAAAGAGAAAGTTATGTGAAGATTAAAGTTACTGTACTCATGATTTTTCTCACTTGCTTGGCTTAAAAATTATTTATGTAGGCTAAAAGTTAAATTTACATGTTGGCTTTTGTCATTATCATTCATTCCTCTTTTAAATCATCCTAGAAAATCATTTCAATTATCTTTGAACCTCAAAATATAAGACCAAAATTGGGGGAAGTTTAGTAAAAACATAGATATTATATGTCTTAAATTATTACATTGTTCTTAGCAATATACTAACTTGGATTTTATAAAGAAACTACATGAAAATATTAGCTAAGGTTAACTTGATCTATTTAGAAGCATACAATACGACAACATAACTATGAATAATTTAAATGAAAACATTCCAAAATCCTTATTTTTTCCTGAAAAATGTAAACTTAGAAAAACAGATTAAAGAGATGTAAAGTTGTAGACTTGTTTGGTATTTTTTCTCTTATATGTAATTATTTTTGTGACAAGAAGGCATAGATAGTAAGTTCTTCATAAATGCCCAAATTGTCCTGCAGCAGAAAGAATAAATAAGAAGTGGATGGCATAAGTGCTTATTAATAATATCTTGATTAATTATTATAACAACTGTGAATATGATTAAGTAGTTTCAAATTGGAAGGTTAGCTAAATTCTGCTTGGAAAACATAAAAGTTTTCAAAACATAAAACACAAAAATTTAAATAATAATTTTCAATAATTGAGAGTGAACAATATAGCAAAATACTGGATCCCTTCTCATGACCACTTCTCCTCTACCAGGTAAGGCATCTAGGGGTGAGCTTAATCACACTTTGTTATTTCTCATACTACTTGGGCTATTTCTAATTATGTTTCTCCAAATTTTCATATTCGAAGGAATTTTAAAACTGTCCAAATTTCAAGTGATGAGATCAGTCTTGTCCCTCTAAACCTAATTCCAAGATCTCATCATTTGATTTTTCCATAGGCCCTCCTGGAGAAGAGTTGCTATTGAAACATGAGGAATGTGCAATGCCTCTACAAAGAAAAGTTCCTGAAAAAATTAAATGGAAAACATGGTTACAAGAAAACTGGGAAGACTGTACGGTGAGCACTTATGAAATCAGAGAAAAAAACCATTTTGTTCATTGATTGACTGTGATACTTTTTTTTAAGGGCAGTTACTAGCATAAATGCCAAAACATTAAACCCCTCTCAGAGCTTCCTCTAAAACAAGTGAACTATCTTTTACCACCTTTCTACCTGACATATTTTCTACCTTTTATTTTATTCTGAGATTACCAAAGTTTATTTGGAAAAATTTAAAACAGTTGAGAATGAAGATGTTATTTTTGATAATAGAAAGTGAAAATGTATTCATGTCAATGACTTTATGACACAATCTAGAATACCATAAATAATGCATTAACTCAAAGTTTTTAGTTAAATAGGGTGGGCAGCCTGGTCTGAATAGAGTTACCCTGGAACAAATAAGAATTTCTTCTAAGTTACTAATGAAGTATATGAGCTGGGGTTATATAGTACTAAAAATGACCCAGTTGATTAAACTACTAGTAATTAAAGAGGCCCTATCAGAGTGTGACCACAACAAAGCTATGGAGGATACAATTAATCAACCTTTTAATAATAGTCGTATCAAGTCATGTGTAGTCGAAGGATTGAAAATTTAATTGGGAAGCATAAATGTTGATAGCAATAAAATAATAAATTAACTACATAAGGGTGCTATACCACTATTTTCGGTTCTTGAAGTAATAAAATTATATGTGAAGATTTTAGAAACTCCCAGAAAAGACACTGAGTTTAAAATATATTGGTAGCTCATAAAACCATTTTTCTTCACAGATTAATCTTGTATGTGATATAATTTTGTATGTTAAGGAAATTCTTTCCTTTAAAAAGGAAAGGAAAATCCAGATAGAGAAATGATTTGACCAAGGTTACAAAATTTGTTAATGGAATCTGAAAATAGAATATTGTTTCTCAATTCATTGCTTTCTTTTTGTCTTTAAAGTAATTTTAAATTATTTATATATAATAGATGGATATATTAACTCTTTAAATAATTTAAACAATACTCTTTAAATAATTTAAACAATGCTCCAATTTATTTAAAATAATGTGTATACATACAATAGACCTAAAACAAAGACCTCCACTCCCTTGATTCTCTTTAGAGATAATAATTTCTTTGTGTATATGCTTTTACTCTTTATAGCTGTCATTTAAACGATGGATATTTTGTAAAGGTCAATAGAGTTTTGTTAATAAACTGTAATATAAAACTTAATTGTCCTCTAGATAATTATACAGTAAGAGAACGGCTAAATACACTCTCAAACTATCATAGAAAACTGGATGGGAAAATAGTGGTCAAAAATTCTTTCTATAGAGGTTTTATTTATTATAGAAATGATTGCTGTCATCATTTATCATCTCATAAGTTTTACTAAAAATTAAGGTCTTTTGTATTTTTGAAAAATGGTATTTTAAAGTGTCAAAACTTATACAGTTTAATGTCTAAATATAACAAGGACTTAATGATCTTTTGAAGAGTCAAGTATATTTCTTTAATAATAGTTAAGTACACCAGCAATGGAACAGAGGCCATGATAAGGTCACCACCAACCTGAAGCCTATGCAGGGGACTGAGACTTGTTCAGCTTGGAAGTCCCCAGAAAAACAAGTGGGACATTATGGCAAAAGAAAAGGAGGAAGACAAATAATCCCACAATAAACAGTAATATGAGTCCACAGGGTATACTACACCACAGAAGAGATATATCATGTTTTTTAGGACTGTATTCCTTGTCACTTAAAAGTGAAATCATAGTTTTCACTTCTCAAATAATGGTATCTTATTTTGACTTTTTAAATTTTTTAAAAATTTATTTATTTATGAATATAAGAATTAGAGTACAGGCCAGAGGTGGGGAGGGGTGAGAAGATACACCACAGACAGACTGGAGAACAGAACAGGCAGATCTACTGAAATACACTGCTGAGGGGAGCAGCCGGACAGTTAAGAGAGGTCTGCTGCATCATGTGGGTCACCTTGCTGGCCAGTGGCAAGGATTGAACTCATGCTTTAGCGGCTTTTTGCCTCTGCTGTGCTTAACCCATTGCACCACCAGGGAGGTCCCTTATTTTGACCTTTTAAAAATACAATTTTGAGTATTTCCAAAAGGTTTAAAGATAACTAATTTAAACCAAGAGATAAAGCTTGCCAACAGAGTTTTATCACCCCCATCATCCACCCCGAGAGTGTTACACAATCTCAATCTCCTTCACATCCAATACTGAATGGAATTATAAATATAGGACAGTCAGGATCACCACCTTCCCTTGAGAACCACTGCTACATAATTGTGTTTGTATGCATGAGTATTTAGAGTAAAATTTTTTTTAAATGTGAAAATTACCTGTTTAAAATACATATACAACACATTTTTGATTAATAACTATTTTTAAAAAATCAAAATTTGTTTTTTCTTTTTATTTCTTTTTCCTTCAGAATTTGAACATTTCATTTCAGGACTTGGGGGACCCTTATCAAGTTGAAAATTTAAAAAGAATTCTTAGAAGACTAATTCGAGTTGAAACCCTCTGGTTAGTGGATAATTCATTGGTGGATTTAAGTGCCATAAGATTGCCAAGGTATCTGCTCTCTAATGTGTCCAGTTACTAAGTTAAAGCTAAGTCTTTGCTGTTTGGATAATATAGTCTGCACATATTGTGAAGAGTTTTAAAAATTGATGCTTACTACTAAGTGATACCTGGGTAAGACAAAAAGAAGTATTTGACTATCAAAACGTCATACTTTAGAGAAAAGAAGTTTCTTTTTCCCAACTTATTTTTTTTTGTAATCAATTTTAAAGGAGAAATTTATAATCATGGAATCATGGTGGCAAGAGAATTTGCAATGGCCCTTGTGTTGTTAGCTAGAAAGATGTTACAGGTAGTTGACAAGAGTCTTGGTATCCAGGTCACATTCTAATGGAGGGGTAGGAGTTAGAAATCTGATCAGTGATGGAAACAAACTGTAATACACACACACACACACACACACAGTGTCCTTGATTTTCCAAGAATCCAAATTCCTGCTATTAAAGATGATATGTGTTTGCTAGGGATTGTATGAGAACACTTTTTGAAGAGGGCTGCCATCTTTTTTTCTCAGGCATAGCAGGTAAGTGGGGTGACCTCTGGTAATTATTAGAGGGACAAACACTGTCCTCTGGAGAAAATTAGGAGATGAAGGAAGTCGAAAAGCCACAAAAAGGGTTAATCTTAGAACTCCTAGCCTGGACTGAGATTGCACGACAAAAGAGTTAGTCACAACAGCACAACAGAGAGAGACTCTCTGGCAGACATGTAATGACATACAATGTGCCCAGATATTGCCACCTTCATTATTTTTAAAACACCTCCAAAACATTAGACAGATTTTTATAGGAGTTGAATTTATTTATGTCTCTTAATTTTTATTTTAAAAGTTTACTTTGAAAATTATTATTGAAGTGGCAATTGATTTATGTTATATAGATATCAGGTGTTCATTATATGTCAATGTCTATTTATAGTATATTTATATTCATGTGTTCACCACTAAACATCTAATTCCATCCATCTCTATACAATTGATCTCTTTTACCTGATTTACTCACCCATCTTCCCCCTTCCCTGCTGATAACTACTAATCTAGTCTTGTAGTCTAAATGTTTTTTTTTGTTTTCTTTAGTTCATTATTTGTTTCTTTATGTACATGTGAGTAGGACAAAGTTTATTAATCAAATATTGCATTCTAACTATTGTATTTATATAAAATACCTACTTATGTTACTTACTGCTCTGTATTTCCCAAGAATATTTAAATAAAATTTTACAATTAGTTATAGTTTCTTAAAGTACATTAAAATAGACATAAAGCAAAAATAAACAGACAACTACAAATCAGAGTCATCTTCAGGGAAGAGAGAGGGGTTGGAATCAAGGCCAGGATGGGAAGAGCACATAGGACTTTGGTTATTGTGTACAAGTGAATTGGTGGTGGAGCTCTTAGTGGACTAAACTGTAAAGCAAACATTGTGAAAATAAATAAACAAACAAATAAATAAAATAGACATACAGCAAAAATTTGTATATTTTAGAAACACTGAACTAGATCATTATCTTGGAGTATCTAAATGTGACTTTTTCATATCAATAAACTTCTAAATCTTTGCCATTTTATGGAAAAGAGAAGTAGGCCATGTAGTCACCACCACCACCAGAAGTGCTGCATGACACAGCCATGGTGAAGCCCATGGTTGTTCTCCACATTGCTGAGGGCTGCAAGCCCTTGGACCACATGGTCTTGGAGCTGTTTGCAGGCAAAGTTCCAAAGATGGCAGAAAAATGTTGTGCCATGAGCAATAGGAAAAAAGTATTTGGTTATAAAGTTTCCTCTTTTCACAGAATTATTCCAGGATTTATAAGCCAATATGGTGACTACATTTGCCATAATGGCACTGGAGGCAAATCTCCCTCTGGGGAGAAAATTTGATGATGAGAATTTCATCCTGAAGTATACAGGTTCTGGAATCTTGTCAAATGCTGGACCCAACACATGTGGCTCCTAGTTTTTCACCTGCACTGCCAAGATTGCATGGTTGGATGCAAACATGTGGTCTTTGGCCAGGTAAAGGAGGACGTGTGGAAGCCGTGAGGGCTTTGGGTGCAGGAGTGGCCAGACCGGTAAGAAGAGCACCATGGCTGACTGGGGACAAATATAATAAATTTGACTTGTGTTTTATCCTAACCCCCAGACCGTACTTTCTTCAGTGCAGGAGTGTACCCCTTCATCTCCATCTGCTAGAAAAATCCTATAACCTTTATCCCTTTCCAAGTCTAGCAGCTGGATTGCAGAGTTCAGTTTATGACTATGAAATAAGCAATAAACAAAACAAAACCAAAAAAAAAGAGGAAAAAAAAACCTACATCACTAAGAAATACTAGTTTCAGTATTCTCTAGATGTGTTCTTTTGGCCTTTCTTTCTTTAGCAGTAGGATATATAATGTAAAAGTATACAATTGCTATTCAACTTCACAACTGTCAAATCAATGTATCAAGGGAGAAAAAAAATTGGTGCATGTATATTCATAACCACCTTTCCTTCAGTCCCAGGGGAAAACCACACTTGGTTTGCTACTCTTCTTTCCCTAACATTATTTTCCTGAGTTAGCCAGTGGTGCCAGTAATGGGGTGAATCTGCAAAACTGAGCAGATGGAAGGATACACATTGAAACATGAGAGAATGACTGACAGATGAGAAAAGAACAGATTTCAGAGAATGAAGAGGGCAAGAGTGACAGGAATCACTTGGGCTTGGCTTTTATTAGAAATTGTCATAACACTAACATGCTCCCCTAGTATGCATAACCTGAAAAAGAGTCAAATTCAAAAGTTATCAAAGATATGATAGCAGTTTGTAAAATATCCATATGGAGAGGGCTTGGAAGGAAACAAGAACAATGAATATGATAGATGTGGGAAAAAATTATAATGAAATTTGGGTGAATTCAAACTGGATTTGGTTTTTTGGTGTTATGATAAAGTAATCTTTCTGTATAACACTATCTTTTACCATTAACAATTAGTATTTTTTGTGTCTTTTCAAGGTCTGAGACCCATAAATAATTAACTGTGTTCCCTTAGAGCATTATATACCAACATATATGAAGGATTTTTTCTTTGAAGTAAAGTGTCAGTGATAGATTTTGAATTATTTCTTTTATTTGCAAAATCTCATACAATGAGGATTTTAAGTAAAAAAAAATATTGTAAAGCATTATCTGTAGGGAAATTTATTCAGTCAGGAGGAGGAGCAGCTGCACAGACTATACACATCCAAAGTATTCATTCGTCAGCCTGCTCACTGATTGAGCAGTCAGTGAAAATGGAAAATAGAGAATAAACTACTTACTATGATCTTTTGGCAGTCAAATGCAATGCCACCCAAGAAGAACAGAAAAAGACTTAGAGGAAACTGGCCTTGAAGTACCTCTAAACAAATGACAGAAGTTTAACCTAGATTTCTCAAGCTTATGAAATGATTTCTGATGCAAAGAAAAAGGACTTCAATGACAAAGGAGAATGGGCCATTAACAAATGTAGAGCAGGTAGTGGGTTTGGCTACTTCAAGGCTCCTTCAAGGATAACTTCGATGTTTTGAAGGAGAAGAATAATGTAAAAAGAAATGAGTGGTAAAGATGTTATGCATCAACTGTCAGAAACTTTAGGAGATTTATATACGATGCTATAAGAAAACTAGCTCTGCAAAAGAATGTGATTTGTGACAAATGTGAAGACCGAAATGGCAAAAAAGAAGAACTAAAATGCTGTTCCAATTAGCAAGATACTGGAATGCAAATGAAAATTCTTCAAATAGGACCTGGATTGAAGTAGCAAATTCCATGTACATGGAATGCCAGGACCAGGGACTAGATCAATCCTAAAGATAGACGTCAAAGCTACCATGGATGGAAGACAGTTGGAGAGATAAGATTCTAGGAGTTCATACTGGAAAAGGCATGGCCAGAAGACAACAACCCCTAGTAAAGGAGACCAAGAACCAGGAGTAGAGTCAGAAGAGACTGTCATTGTTCTAGATCAGAAGGATCATGCTGATTTATCATGTGAGGAGACCTTTGCATGTATGTGGACATACAGCTGGTTGAAGCATTGTGACTTTTTGTCAACCAACCATGGTAATTATTGCTCATCCAGGTCAGATTGTTAAACATGAAGACATGATGTGTGTTCTTAAAGAAGGCAGACCCATTATCATAGACCACAAGTAAAAGGTCACTTAATCTTTGAATTTAAGGTAATATTTCCTGAAAATGGCTTTCATTCTCCCAGAAAACTCATTACCAAAAAACTACCTAAAAGTAAGGCAGTAGAAGAGACTGATGAAATGGATGAGGTAGAACTGGTGGACTTAATCCAACTCAGCAAGGAGACACTGTTACAATGGAGACACTTATGAGGATGATGAACATCATCCTGAATTGGTCTGGGGCCTGGGACCCAGACCCCAAAAGTTAGGCCCTTGTCTCATCAAGGAAAGATTTGAACATTGAGACCAGAGTTAGGCAAAAAAGCAAGAAATTTATTGTCAGCTAAAGAGGACAGAAAAGCTCTCTGAGCAGAGAGGGGTCCCATGCATGGAGCTGCTGGGGGGAAAGAAGAAAGGGCTTCTATTTTTTGTTGTTTGAAATGGGGCGGCATAGAGCTCTGTTTTGTGTCTTTTTCAGATAGGCAGAACATTAAAATGGGCTTTCTCTGATTGGTTTCAGCCACTAGTTATCAATTGGGGCTGAGGTCTTCTTGCTAGAATGATGTCTGGTTCTTGGAAGTCAAGTGGTGCTAATCTTGGTCAACACAGATGTTTGCTGGGAGTGGGGTGGGGAGAGGAGGCCAACCTGTGGCAATTCCTGTTTTCCAGGGTGTTATCTAAGCTGAGGCTCCCTGTGGCCCTAATTGTCTAAATTTCTAGCTTCTTCCTTCATTCCTGGGGGTGGTTGGTGTGAGTGTCAGACTTCCCATTGCGTTTCATTACTTAAAAGCTAAGAACAAAATACATTCAACCTAAATGCCAACCACACACTTCTGAGCCTAACTTATAGTTTTCTTCTATACGTATAAAATGACTTTTTTAAATTTAAAAATTTTCTAAAATTAGAATTTTAATACAGAAAAAATGGTTATAATCCCACTAATTATAGGAACTCCACTTCATAAGTTATAATAATTTTGAAATATATCATTTTATTTTATTTTTTCCCCATCACCATTTCTTGTATCCCCTTATCCCTTTTCTCTCCCCTTCTTCTTAACCTCAGAACCCTCATGATGTTTATTTATGTCCACTGATTTATGAAAGTGTTTTACATTATCAACTTTTAATCTAGCAGTCTTATTGTTAATTACTACATATAATTATCTCAAACTCCCTCCATTTTGTTGAAAATGACTGCATCTCACCTTTCCTTAGGGTTATATAGTATTCCGTGGTGCGGATACACCACATCTTGATGAAATCATCCATTAATGGATATTTAAGCTGCTTCCATGTCCTAGCTATTTTAAGTAACATGGCTCTTGCCATTGTGTATCATATGAAGTTTTGTATTCATTGGGTACCTGTTAGAAAATGGGATTGCTGGGTCATACAGTATTTCCATTTTTAGTTTTTTAAAGAAAATCCAAATTGCTTTATATAGAGGTTGATAAAGATGAACAGTATAGGTTTCCTTTTTCTCCACATCTTTTCCAATAGTTGTTGGAGATCTTTTTAATATGTTTTATTCTTATGGGCAGGAGGTAGCAATCCCATTGTGATTTTAAATTGCATCACTTTTTTTTGGAAGTGAGGGGGGACCTTTTTTCATCTTTTACCTTTCAGATATCCTCTGTTGAATTAGCTATACATATCTGTTTCCCATTTATTAATTGGGTTGCTACTTCTTTTACTGTTAAGTTTTATGTGTTTTTAAAATATATCTTGGATATTAATCCCCTATCAGTTATATATTGTGCAGATATTTTCCATTCAACAGGGTGTCTTTTTAATCATCTTGTGTTTTCTTTTATAGAATCTTTTGAACTTTAGCTAATCCCAATTGTTTGTTTTTCTTTAGTTCCCTTTAGTTTTAGTTCCCAAGCCATATGTATCAAGTCACCAAAATAAATTTTATTACCGCTATCATGGATCACATTGACAATGTTTTCTTTGCATTTTATTGTTGCAGGTCTTAAATCTAAGCCTTTGATCCATTTGGATTTTGCTTTTATGTGTGAGGTTACTGAATGAAAGCAACATGTGCAGCTTTCCAATTTTCCCAGCAACATTTATTAAAGAGATTGTTCTTTCTCCATTTTATGTCTGTAGCTGCTTTATCATAGATTGAGTGCTGGTATTTTTGTTGATTTATTTCTGGATTTATATTCTATTGATTCATATACCTATTTTTTTCCAGTACCAACCTGTTTTTAATACTGTTGCTTTAAAGTTTGCAGTCAGGTAACATCAACCTCCACTTCTCTCCTTTTTTCTTTGGGTTGCTTTTGCTATTTTGTGGTTACATGTAAATTTCAATATTTTTCCATTAAAAAAATTTGATGGGGATTGCATTTAATTTATATATCAGTTTAGGCAGAATAGTCATTTTGGTTATACTGATTCTCCCCATCCATGAGCATTGGATAACCTTCCATCTCTTTGTGTCACTAAGTCCTTTAATAACATCTTATATTTCTATTTGTATGGATTTTACCTTAGTTAGTTTGATTCTTTGTAAAGTAATTATAAATGGAGTTATGTTCTTAATTTATTTTGCTTCTCATTCACTGTTTATATATAAAAAGTCTATGGATCTTTATATGCTGACTTTGTAACCTGCCACTTTGCTCTTTTTATTTATCACTTTTAAGACCTTTTTGATAAAGCCTTTAGGATTTCCTATTTATAATATGTCATTTGTGAATAATTATAGTTTCACTTCTCTTCTGATTTGCATTATCTTATTATTTCCAGTGTTTGATAGTTTTAACCAAAATCTCTAATATTTAACTAAACAGAAGTCATGACAATGGGCATCCTTGACTTGTTCCCAATCCAAAGTGAAAAATTTTTAGTTTTTCGCCATTAAGTAGTATATTTGCTTTTGAACTGTAATATATTGCCTTCATTATACTGAGGTAGGTTTCTTCTCTTCCCATCTTGTTTAGAGTTTTTATCATAAATCCCAACGTTATATTCTTCTGCCATGTTCTATAGTTCTGCTTGTTTGAAGCTCCTTTCAGATATTTTCCCCCCTATGGAGTTTTTGGTGTGTTTCTGTGATCTCTTCATTTTTAGTTTTGTGTGTTGTTAATAAGAATATATTCAGACTGTGCCTTTGCACCTGTTGAAGCTATCTAAAAACTGGTTATGGTGAGAGATAGTGAGTATGAAAGATAATTAGGGTCATAGGGCACCAATGATCACCTCCAGTAATTCAGGAATTCAAATTTCATGATTGTGGGAGCCAGAGTTGTGTGTCAGGGATCCATCCTCTCTTCTAATTTAGTACCTAGACCTTAATGTCTCTTACAGTCTCATATCCACTTCTACTCTAGGCTAGTGTTAAACACTAGATGTTGTACAGGGCATGGGTTGATATGTGGTCACAGGTCAGAAGAGGTTTGCTTTATTTTCCATCACCGAATCTTTTCCTGTTTGCTCCTGTTATTTACAGATGCTTGAACTCTATGTTGTTGATATACTCCTTTATTTTGATTTTAGCCCTAGGTAGGATGATGGCAGGTGTTTAGAATATCTCCACCTCAGCCTGGGCTTTGAGTAGTAGCTTCTTCCCTATGGAGACCCAAGTGCTCTGACTCACAGCTCCCTGACAGTTCAGTCACCAGCTACTTTATATTGACAGCATCAGGCTCAATCTAGTAATCCTCACTCCGCATCTCTACCCTGCACTTCTCTAACAGTGCAACCTCTATCCTGGGTGCCAACTCACGTACTCTCTTGTCCAGTTATAGAGTAAATGGAAGTAATCAGGTTTTTCCCCCACTCCTGCCATTAACATCTATAATTGACACTTGAGGTCTTACATGCGTTCCTGATGGCTGCACCTGGAGTGTGGCGTGGGCGTGTGTAAGTGGGTGCACCTGAGGCAAGAGATGGACCATCTACAGAGAGCAAAGGACTAGGCAGTAGAGGACCATGCGGCAGAGAGCAGTAGAGACTAAAGAAGAGGTCACAGGAGAATGCCTGAGAGACCAGAAAGGGTAAAGATTTGCCTGGGACTAGGAGGCCTCGCAGCCTCCTGCCTTCCCTCCTTCCGGCACCCCTGCCTATGCTGTACCTGGTTTGCCTCGCTACAAATGGTGAAGAAAGATCATTAAAAGCCTGAAAAAAGCCACTGAGAGCTCCAGGACTCCTCCTTTTCCTGTCTGCTTGGATCATAGAAAACCTTTCCTGTGCCTTGCTGGTGCTACACCAGTGCAGTCCTGAGTCTTAGGAATGCCTGATATTGGCATGTATCTGACTCAACAATTATTGGGGTTTTTACAGTCCTCTTCTGGGTTGAACTGCCTGTTATAAAGTTCACTTCAAGTTTTTCCTAGACCATTCAGTCAGATCATTACTCCTAGAGTGTGCTGTGAATCTGTTTTTTTTTTTTTGCCTCAGGATGTTTTTTTTTATTTTGAAACAAAATTGAAATTTAGTTGTAGCTAGAGGAGGTGAGCCCACTATCTTCAGTCTGCTGCCATTTTAATGGACTCCTCAAGTACAATATTTCTTTGTATGAAATTTTACATTGCTACTATTATATGCAATCATTCACTCTTATTCAAGATGTATTCTTAATCCATCATGGACCAAATGCTATACTAAGTTCTGAGTGTGTGCACAGGAACAAGTAAACAGAGGTCTGTGTCTAGTAAGCTTACATTATCATGTCACTTATTTTTGTTATATTTTCATATAAATCTCTTTTTTCTTACAAATGGATTTGTAGCAAGCATTACTGTCACTCCTTTGAGAGCTTATGGTCTAGGTGAGGCAAACTATTCTTGTGCAGTTTACTATCCTCCTTAAGAGCAAATGACAAGATGTTTATATTTTATATCCAGCTGCAGAGTTTTAATCATGAACAAAAACCACCTTACATCTTTCAAGCAATTGCCAAAGATACCTCAGATACAGCATTTATCCTTGGCTGAAAACCACATTGAGACATTAACTGGGCTCTCCAGTTTACACTGTACTCCACTGGAATCCCTAGTGCTCAAGAGGAACCCTTGTGAGTTTCATCAAAATTACCGTAAAAGGTAAGGCCCAAATGTATTAAGTCATCTTTTATACTTTGAATATTAAGTGGTTTTATAGTTGTTCCTTTTGCTAAAATTTCACTCAGCAAACATTTATCGTACCACTGTGTGTTGAAAGCTTCATGCTTTTAAAGGCCTCCCTGGTGGCCGAGGGGTTAAGTTTCACAAATATCACCATTAAGGCCTGAGTTTAATCCCTGGCCAGGGAGCTGACTACATGGCACAGCTGACTTCTCCTGTGTCACCTGCTGCTCCCCGTAGCAGTGTAGATTTGCCTGTTCTCCCCACTCTGTCTCTGCTAAATCCTCTCACAGCTACCGCCCCCACACCTCTGGCCTGAACCCCAGTTCTACATAAAAATATAAAAAGAAAATTTTATGATCTTAATCTCAAGGAAATGATTTTCTTTTACTTTTTTAAAGAAATTTAATATTTTTTTTCAGTTTATCATAATTGCTGTATAAATTTTAGGCACCTATTGTATTTAATAATTTTATTGATTAAATGTTGTTATTTTCTTACACTGTTGTTCATTTTTGTACAGTATTTGATTTCTCCCCTCAGGTTTAAACCCTATAAATGTCCCACATCACCCATAAACCATCACTATAGTCCCTTATAGGCACCTATTTTAATGTTATTTCACATGTACTAAGAGGTTTCATTAAATATTTCATTAGATGGAGGGAAATCTTGTACAATAATAGAAGCTTTAGAGCTGGCTATGAGATTTGTGAGGCAATACAAAATGCAAATAGACAACCCTTTGTTCAAAGAGCAGGAAATAAGTGCCACTATACATACTAATATAGAGGTTTTTCTCTTCCTTCCATTGTCTGTCATTTTCTGGCCCAACTTGCCATGGTGTTTTTAATTTGCTGGTTAATATCAATATAACTAAAATAAATATTATTCTGAAAAAAATAATTATGAACATTTTATATTGGTAAGACAATAGTATTCAGGTATACACTCTTAGAAGATGGAAAGAGAAAAACAACAAAAAAGTGATTAATACTAAAGGATAGTGATCCCTTCAGGGGAAACAGGAAGATTAAATTAAGGTGGCATACATAGCAGAGCTTCTGAGGTGATTGGAAAAACTGTATTTATTGATCTTACATATAGTTACAAGAGTGTTCATTTTATACTATTTCACAAACCTATACATTCTTAATGTTTATCTGTTATATTTTGTTTTAAAAGTACTTTAAGATATAAAAAATATTAAAGTAACTTATTTATCATATTATATGGATTTCAGGTGTACAGCACTGTCAATTAATATTTGTGTCTATTACATTTTACTCACACCAGAAGTCCAGTTTTTACTATCACCATATAATCGAACTATTTTACCTACGTCCCTTTCCCTTTCCATGTGACAGTCTCCCTTTTAATACAGCCTAAGAGTTTGTTTTAAGATGTTTCACTTTTGCTTTCAAATCCTTTGCATTTATCATAATATTTAATAAATATTGTCTTTTTAAAACATTATAATATTGATTCCTTTCAGGGTCTATGTGACAGTCTTAGAAATTTTTTATTCCCTCTCTTTTATTTTCCTACTATTTTTGGAGCTACAAGAGCACCACTTGGTGAATACAAGAAGTAATTGATTCAATCCACTCTAGTGCCTGAAAGATCTTCAAAACCTGCCAAAAATAAACCACTTTTATTCCATTATCAATATTGGAAACATTCCTAATGATAGTAATGGTACATAAGCAACCCTGGTGTGTGCAAAAATTGGCACCAATTTATCTCCAAGCAATTCTGAACATTACTATTAGTGTACTTATGAGAAGTAAAATGATAAAAAACATGTAATGGAATTCTAGAAGCCTATTAGCCATCATATAATCCCAAGTCACCTCATATCTCAGTTTTAATATAAATGGTTATATAATTTGCAGTTACCATTCCTGTTCTCTGATTATTACCCTTTCATCTACAAAGAACCTTTTCATAGAAGTCCTTCATGTGAACATTTCAATTTTCTGATGACATTCTCCTTATTTCAAATTTCTTTTAGTCTTCAACTGATGATGTACAATAAAAATTGTTAAAATAAAATTTCTAATCTGTATTATTACTACATAAATCTCATTACTGAAGCTGTCTCTCCCCCAAAAGTAGTCTGAAAGTAAAGTTTCATGTTTGGTTATAATAAATTTTCAAATTGCTTTTATGTAACAGTGAAAATTAGCAGCACAGCTGCTTTAATATTAAACTAATATTTAACCATAATAATGTTTGAAACTTAAAATTATTTTTTCCTGCAGTTAAAGAAAGTTTATATTGATATTTCAACATAGTTCATAAAAATTCATGTTGTCATAAAGATAATGTATCAGTATTACATTTCAGTTTTGTTAATTTATATATGAGATTTTATAATTTTGGTCCAAACTCAATAACTTCCCTCACTTCAAATAATGCATTCAAGCAACAGTATTAAGATTAGTTGTTTGAAATATGGTATTCCCTGAGGACACACTATATATCTTTCTTCAAAATTCATGATGTGGAAATGAGAGATACACTGAGGTTCTTTTATTTTTCTAGTATTAACTCTACTGGATTAAGTTCAAGGTGAATAAATACTGACAATCAAGTTATGCCAAGCCAGGTTATATTTAGTTAGTAATACAGGGTTGCTTTAAACAGAATGATGTGATCATGTTAAAGTATGACAAGATTTAAGTTGTCTTTCGTCCTGATGACCAAAGCTAAATTGAAGTCCCAAGTTCATCCACACTTAGATTCAGTTACTTATCCAAAACTCATAGGGTTATAACAGCATTCATTTTGTCAGTGGATATCTTTGTGTCAAGGATTTGGACCATAACTTTAAGTAGTTTACATCACGATCAGAATTATTTAAGTATAAATTTTTCTTGATCACTGTCATCTAAAATTATGATTGTCTTTCCCTTCCTCCTTTGCTTCAGATCCTGCAATATGAAAATGGCACAGTTAAAAAGAAAAAAAAATTTACTCATTGGTAGAGCTAATAGTGTAAATCTCAGGAGAGAGTGGGCAACTCCACATCTATGTTAGCACCTGTCAAACTCTACAACCAGTTTTAAGAAATCAATATGATCTTAATTCACCAAGTCTGTTGTTCTAAAAAAAACTAGGAGTGCAAGATAAATCCAACACTGTATCCAGAAAATTTAGATTTAAATTTTCTTGCTCTGTCACCTGCAGACTTTATTATCTCAGTTATTTAAAATGGGGGATAAAAACTGACATGACAGTGTTGTGAGAACTGAGTACAGAAGGATTTTACACTAAGAAAATCAAGCAGTCAGTGGGAACAGTAACCACTATCATTAGTTGACTTAAATTAGAAGACTTAAAAAGTCTGCTGAGATATTTTATTATGACTCATCCTGGGCAAATCTGAGGGTCATATATTCCCTCTCCATCCTTGGAATTCCCAGACCTAGGGAAGATGTCCGCTTAAAAGAAAACACTGCTTTATAATACTGCTAGATAGGTGACTACAGTTTAATTGGAGTTGGTGTGAAGAACCCCTTCCTGAATGTGGAAGTGACTGGGTAAATTCAAATAATGAGCTTCAAAAATGTTCTCAGTTAACATGATATAACCCAGTACAATGTTATATCTCAACCTTTCTTTTACATCTCTCAACCAGAATTTTCCCTTAACTATCACTGAACAACAGAGGCTTTCAGTAATTTTTCTTATTTTAAACTTTTATAATGTGCACATATCTGATGACCTCATTCTTTCTATCATGCATAGTTTGCAAAATCACTCATTATTTTTTTTCCTTTATAGAGCTTTTAAAATTAGATTGAGGTTTTCTCTTAAAAGAAGATTTTATGCACTTCTCTTACCAACACTTAGATATCCTGAATTATGTATTAGGTCTCTGAGAAGACAAGATAGAGCAGGGTCATCAAATCAATGAACATAAACAGTATTTAATTTAATCCCATTGCAAAGATAAGGTAAACTGAATAAAGTAATAACTACACATCTGTCTTGACACAATAGGCAAACTTTACACATAAAGAAAATAAGTGAAATAAAATGCTTTTTCTCAATGTAGTTTCTTCTTCTTTTTTAACATTTGCTTCAGAGTGTTTTCCTGTTTGCCAAATTTAAAAATGCTCGATGGAATCCTGAAGCTACCAGAAGATTCTTCACCAACTCAAACCAGTATTTTTTCAAAAGTATGTACTGTATCATGATGTAAACTTGAAAGCGAGAAAAAAATAATTAAGGGGCTGGTATACCACACACAGGCAGGATCCCAAGTAAGAGAAAAACATAGACAGTGCTGAAGACTAACCTGTCATTAAGATGAAAAGATATCCTAATGAATGTTATAAATATTTGGACATTATCCACCTGGCAAGTGACTAATATCCAAGATCTACAAATAACTCAAAGAATTCAACAACAAGAAAGCAAGTAACCCAATCAGAAAAATGGGCAGAAATGCTAGATACTTTTTCAAATAGAACATGGAAATGGCCAATAAGTATATAAAAAATGTTCATCTCTTATCATCAGGGAAATGTAAATCAAAACCACAATGAGGTGATAACCTGACACCTCAGAGAATGGCCCTATATAAAAATTGCCAGTAAATGATAAGTGGTGTTGAGGGTGAGGATAAAAATAAACCCTCATACACTGTAGATAGGAATGTGGGCTGGGCCAGTTTATATGAAAAATTGTATGGCGTTTCCCAAAATATTAAAAATAGATCTGATGTATGATCCAGCAATTCCATTCCTAAAAGGCATTTACTAAAAGAATACAAAAACACTAATTCAAAGGGTTATATGCCCTCCTATGCTCAATGTAACACTATTCACAATAGTCATGATACTGAATTAGTCTAAGTGGCCAAGCACAGATCAGTGACAAAGAAGATGTGTTCTATACACAAAATAGAATACTACTCAGCTATACAAAAATTATGAAATCTTATCATTTTCAACAGAGTTGCAGTATGTATTGACCTAGAGGAGGTTATACTAAACAAACTAAGTCAGAAGGAGAAAGCCACATACCAGATGTGTACACTCATGTATGGAATATAAAGAAAGTAAATAATGGAACAAACAAAAAAAAACTCAAACAAATCCTGAAAAGTGAAGAATGTCATGTGTGGAACAGAGGTTGGGAGGTGACCCAGTGAACATAAGTGAAGGATTACTAGTACTTTTATGGTGGGTATAATATGGTACTATACATCTAAAGATGTGTGAACTTAGATCCCTAAGTAGTGTCATAAACCAATGGTACTGCAGTAAAAATAATGCAATAAAAAGCAAATATAAACAAAACAAAAATCAAAATGAAAGCTCAAATATTTATTAAGCACACTAGTTAACTTGGGGGGGAAGGGGGAACATTTTGGCACTGTCCAGACTATTGAAAACCTCTTGTGAAATTTTGTGAATAATATACTTATCAAAGGACCTTAATTATGATTAATTTAAAGATTTTCTTTTTGAAACATACTTATAAAAACTTCCCTTGGTAATGGAAAATAACTTGTAAATTATGAGGGTTACATAGTATCAGTTTCTTTATATGAACCCTACAATCTGTAATATCAAGAGTACACCCTTCTATAAAGTACATACTGATTTACTAATAATGTGTTAATAGAAGCTCATCAATTGTAACAAACGTACATCAAATGGGGAATATTGACATTGGGGCGGCTATCCATATGTGAGTGCAGGTTTTTATAGGAAATCTCTGTTCTTGCCTCTCAATTTTGCTGTTAACCTAAACTGCTCTAAAAAATAAAGTCTATTTAAAAAATATGAACCATTTTCTGTTCATTAATGATTTTCACATAATAGAAATTTAGGAAGGCCTTAAGCCGTAGGTTTGTTATTGAGTAAATAGAAAATAAAAATACATTTTTTTTCTATTTTGAGAGCTTCATAAACATTATTTTAAGCCTGCCTTTCCTATATGCTAATGAAAGAAGACAAATAAATTTAACAGCTCTCAAAACTTAGAGAAAGGTCAATGTATTATCTTACAGTTTTCTTATTTTTAAAGATCAACTAAGTTGCAGAAGAACTAAGTTTCCCCCAAGATGACTCTGACTGGTCAGGTACCTTAGTGTGAAATAAATCAAATAACTATTTTCTGGATAATTCTGCCATGACTGAAAACCACTTGTAAAATTATATTACAAGGAATTTAACAGGATGATGACACAGTCCCTTTCCCCAAGAATTTTACCAATGTTTAAAGACAGTAGACACATAAACACTAATATACAATGAAATATTTTGTGAAGATCTACTATGAAAGTAAATGGGAGAAAAGCTACAGTAAATCACTTTGAGGATTTTATAGAAAACCTCATTTGAGATATATGTTAAAGAACAACAGGTTTCTACCACCCAATTGCCAAAAAGTAGATGACTGGGTCAAGAAGATGTGATATAAATGTATATGTGTACACACACACACACACACACACACACACAATGGAGTACTATTCAGAAAGCAAAAAAAGATATACTTGTGCCATTTGTACCAACATGGATGGAGCTGGAAGGGATTATGCTCAGTGAAATAAGCCAGAAGGAAAATATATATATGTTGGATGACTTCACTTATAGGATGAATATAGTAGAACCAAATAAGGACCAGGAAAAAATTAAAAAAAAACAAAACAGGCAATTATAAATCAGAATATTCTGCAGGGGAGGGGGAGAGAGAGTGCTCAAAACAGGGGAAGGAAAAGCACAAGGGACTGTAGTGATGGTGCACAGGTGAATTAGTGGTAGGCATTTTCAAGAACTACATCCGAGAGGAGAAAGCTAACAATGTACAAAAATGAACAATGATGTAAATATATATACATAAATATAAAAATAATAACATATTTCCATAGATAGCAAGTAGTAGGTTATTCCAGTCAGAAATTACAACATAAAAAGGGTTATAAAGATTAGAAAAAGAATGTATTTAGAAGTAGGTCTGGCAGCAAAAGTAAAGATTAGATTGACAATAGCTTTAAAATATGGGCCTGCCCCGGTGGCACAGTGGGTTAAGCAATGCACTATGAAGCAAACTGCAGCCACTGCAGCATGAGTTCGATCCCTGTCGCCGGCCAGGGAGGGGACCCACATGGCGCGGCAGACCTCTCCTGCCTCGCCTGCTGCTGCCCTCGGCAGTGTGTTTCTGTCAATCTGCCTGTTCTGCATCCTGCTCTGTCTGGTGGATTCTCTCACCACCCTCACACCTCTGGCCTGTACCCCAGTGCTTGTATGCATAAATAAATAAATCTTTTAAAAAAATAAAATATAATAATTGATATAATCACTACTATTGTGACATCTACTATGTCACAGTTATAGGAATATGAATATCATACATCTACACATCTTATGCAATACTGCAGCACACCATACACACCATACATGCACTATTTAAATTCTGAAAAACAATGAGTTTCCAAGTATTGTCACTTTATAGGCAGGGAGATCTAAGGGTCATCAAGTCATTTGCTTAAAGTCTCACAAGGTAGGTCACACAGCTGTTATGTGGCATAGACAAGGTTCAAAACCTGACCACCTTTCAGCATTCTTACTAAATCTTCTAAAACTAGAGTTCTAATATAAAATTTCAAGATGGTACTTTGGATTCCTAGGGATAATGTCTATCATAGTTCATCACAAATCCTAATAGTTAATCATAATCAAGTATTCCCCATTCTTTGAACATACCCTAAGCTTTCCTAGTTCAAGACTTTCCCTTCTTTTTGCCAGATTTTCTCTTAAAGTCACCCTAAGAAAGTTTTTGCCTCCTCTCAATGCTCCCTTTAAGTATTATTTCCTTCAAAAATCTTTTTTTCCAATTATGTTTCCTCAGCAGTCCCATAGTACTTTTTAAAAATATTGTTTTTATGATATGCTTTCTTAATAATGCCTCAATTTGATTCAAATATAAAAATTTGTATATTATCAGCTTTTACAAATTTGTTTCCATTATGAAATAAACATGAAAATGGAACACATTTCTTTTTACATGTTTATACATGCCTTTTTCTGCTTCTCTAAATCAGGATAGGGAGACTTTTTCTCAAAGAAAAATATTTTATGTTTTGGGGACATATGGTCTGTGTAATAGCCACTCAATTTTACCCTTCTAGTACAAAACAACCAGAGACCATATGTATATGAATAGATGTGGTTGTGCCCCAATAAAACTACAAAAATTGGTAGTGGGCTGAATTTTGATTTAAGTGTAATTTTATTTAAAATTAATTTTGATTTAAAATTAATTTTATTTTGTTTAAAAATAGTGTGGTTAATTGATTGCTTTATGCTTCAACAATGTCCATTGCACTCCCTGGAAGAGTTATATATTTCTCTTAAACCCTTGGTCGTCAACTATGTCAACCAAAGTGATTTGATCAGTGAAATATTATCAAGTGTAATGTAAGTTTTTGTAGGCAAAAATATTTGGAACCAGTTTGAACTTTGTCACACTTTCCTTGTGCCACATCAGCAGGTAAATTTCTAGATAACAGTTATTCCTTCTGCCTAAATCCTATGGTGAATATGATGACATAGGACAGAGTCACAGTCATCCTTCAGATGATATGCAATAAGAGAGTAGACACAAGAGCCTCTGGAATTCTATCAATGCTGTACTATGGCCTAGCCTTTCCCTAGTAATGCAGCTCCTTAAATTTACAGACTGAATTTTAACTTTGTTAGATGATTATGTTTTCCAAAAAAATAACATAGTAAGCATTCAATATGATTAATGAATGGTTAAATGTCTTTTATAGGAAGCCATGAATAGAGTGACAGAGTCAGCAGGTAGGAGAAAACTATAATAGTTTAAATGAAACATATTACAAACTATAGTTAGGGCAAGCATTAGAAATACACAAAATATGAGGACATAAGGAATTGTGTAGGTTTGAATTCAATGAATTGTTTTATTATTTAGACTATATAAATTGAGTTGTCTATCACAAAAACATTGTGACAAAGTAAAATCATGGGTTTTTACACTGGAAGTAAGAGGCACAATATACTGTGTGGCTAATAGGAAGAATGAGTTGCCTCACTGGTAAGAGTTTCAAAATATTTATTATTCTATTCTTAAGAGATGCCCTGTGCTGGCTAATATGATGTTCTGATATTAAGAGGTGTAGTTTCTATGGAAGTGTGGCAAGAGGGGTTGAATTTAACTGATGAGGCTTATTTATGCTAGAGAGGAACTGATTGGTTGGAGGCCAATGACTTGAATAACATTAAATCTAATATTGAGTCTTAACTATTCATTGCAGTGACAGTTTCTCTAATAGTTATCACTGGTGACATAGCCAGTAATAATAATGCTATTATTTAAAATAAATCTATTCACCTGACTGGTGTAATACTTCCTTGCAATTCCTATAATAACAGAGATCAAGCTACTCAATCCCATGACCTAAGTATAATAGTATACATAACTATATTGGAAATTTTACAGGGATTTTTTTTTATCAGCAATAGAATTGTGTTTGTGGAAAATTTACACATATACTCAAAATATGACAAAATTCTGTTCATATTCTATTTAATTCAACAAAGCTACTTTAAACTCTCAATTGAAAATATTTAGGTATATCCATCCTTTCAGGATATTCAGTTCTCCAATTCACTGGTCATAGTATTCATTAAAAGAATGACAATGACACAACATTGCACATCTGTTTTGTGTCAGATACATTTTATTCTTCCCATGAATGACACATATTTGCAAGTTCATAATTATCTAGAAAGATTATTTTTAAACAGTGATAAGGATTAAATTGTATAGACTACGATTTTCAGAGATGGCATGATTCAAATAATTCCTTTGTTAGAAAATAATTTCAGTAACAAAAGCTCATTCAGTGCATGAAGAAAATTTACATATGAACCAGTCTAGTTATTTTGCATGACCCAGTGAATAATTGTATAATTCTATATCACCCAATAAAGGATTTTTCTGCTCACATTTGAACAAATTGAGAGATTTGAACATTTGAGGACAATGTGTTCCTCATCTTAGTTTTCAAAAAATTCTTCCTTATATTGAACTGATTCTTCTGGAATTTCCAACAAATTGCTCAAGACTTCCAAATAATTATTATTAATTCTATGTTATGGGGAATTTTTCTTAGTTCTCAGTTTCTTGAAGGTACCCCAATATTTTCAATTATATTACAATAAAATGGAAATAGCTAAACAGGGGTAAGTTGGAAGATGGATATGGAGACTAGAGAAAAATTACTGGAAATGTGCAAAATAAGAACATATTTTTTCAAGTACTATACACATCCAAAGATGAAGATTTTCAAACTGAATTCCTTATGCCAAATTAAAAAAAAAAAAGTTAGAAAGCTTATTTTTAAATTCCTTTAGAAAGAATCTAACTTCTAATTATTATTTCTTCCCAGAATAGAGCAATTATAACTAATTGCTTGTCATTATTCTACAAAACTGTGTGAATGGATGTCCATCTTTTTAAAGGCTAATTGCAGTAATGAAACAAGATTTCTAATTAGTTTTAAACCCTTACAACAGATGAATCAATATTTGAATCAAGCAGGTGTGTATTTGTTTATTGCTTTTCATTTTATTCAGTAGACTCCTCTGAGTTTTGGTTGGAATTACTATAAGTAACTCCAAATTTATTATATTACATTATAAAAATCATAGGGAAATCTGTTATAGCTAAAAAATAATTGTTTTTACCAAATACTTAATGTCTTTGAGCTTTAGTATTTTGAGCTATAGTTTCTAATTTAGCAATTTTTGACTATGTCTAAATGCAAGTGACTCCATGAGTTTCATTCATCTTAATGATTAAAAGGGAAAATATGAAGATATTTCTGATGAAATAATTGCCATCAATATTTATGCAACCAACACAGGTGCATCTAAATATATGAAACAACCATTAACAAACCTAAACAATATATTAACAACAACACAATACTAGAAGATGATATAAACACAATATTAATAGCAATTGATTGATTATCCAGAAAGAAAGTGAACAAGGTAATAATGGACTTGAATAAAATATTGGATCAGATGGACTTATTAAACATACACAGAGATTTCCATCACAGAAAAAATGAAAATTCATTCTTCTCAATACACAGGGGAATTTCCACTATTAGATCATATGCTGTGACACAAAACAAGCATCCACAAATATATATTATAATCAAAATTATGTGATGAAATTTTTCTGATCACAATGATTTAAAACTAGACATTAACCACACACACACACACCAAAAGCCTAAGAAAAAACCCAAATGTACTATGACTAGACAAAAAAATTCTGAATAACTCTTGGTAATAAAGAAAACAAAATCTCAAATAGGTGATCTAACATCTTTTGAAAGAACTACAAAAATGAGAACATCGGAAACCACAACTCAATAGAAGAAGGAATATATTACAATTGAAGTAATATTAAGGGAAATAGAAATGAGTGTATGAAAGATAAAAGAAACCAAGAGTTGGTTCTCAGAAAACATAGATAAAATTAGTAACCCCTTTTTTAGTTTCAGTGATAAAAACAAAAACCTTAAAAAGAATCCAAAATGAAGAGAAATTTACAACAGATACTGTAGGATTACAAAGAATCAAAGAAGACTACTGTGAACTGTAGGTAGGGTTCATATTTCTTGGGCTGTATTGTCTAAAAGTTGGATTTTTTCCATACATGAAAGTAACAGTTCCTTTCCTTCTATATTGGCTTAAAATACCTTGTTTTTCTGTGAACATTAATATGCAAATAGTTAGACAATTTAAAAGAAATAGACACATTTTTAGAATCATACAGCCTTCTGGACTGAACCAGGATGAGACAAAAAGCTCAAACAATCACAGCAAAGAAATTGTAGAAGTAATAAAGATCTCCCTAAGAACAAAACACCAGGACATGATGTCTTCACTAGTAAATTCTACTAAATTATCAAAGACCATCTAAGATCTATCCTTTTCAAACTCTTCAAAGAAAAAAACTGAAGGATAAGATCTATCCTTCTCAAACTCTTCAAAGAAAAAACTGAAGGGTAAAGTGAGCAAAAATTTTTCACAAGGTCAATATTACTCGAACCCCCAAACCAGGAAGAACTTCATAAAAAGATAATGATAGACATTTCTGAGGCATATAAATGAAAAAATCTCAACAAATTCTTGGCAAATTCATACACATATTAAGCCAATATCATGACCAAATGAGATTCATTTCAGGTATGCAAATTTGCAACAACATCTGCAAATCAATCAGTATGATTCACCATATGGCCCTCTCAAAATCTGCTGAAAAAAATTTTTAAAATTTTGACACCAATTTATTATAAAACTATTATTAAACATGCAATAAAAGAAATACATCTCAATATAATAAAGGCAATATATGACAGACCAATGCCTAACATACTGAATGGGGAAAAACTGAAAGTATTCCCCCTAAGATGAGAAACAGGACAATGATATCTATTCTCACCATTACTGTTCAATGTAGTATTAAAAACGCTAGCTTGAGCTATTAGACAAGATAAAGATAGAAAAAGGAACCCAAATTAGAAAAGAAGTAAAGCTATCACGATTTGCAGTTGACATGATAATGATAATATATCCAGAAAACACTGAGGAACACCACCAAAAAACAAACCAACAAAAAACAAACAAAAAATAGGAATTATAAACCAGAAATAAATACCATGAAATGTCTGGATACAAAATCGATAAACAAAAATTTTTTGCATTTCTAAATTGCACAAAGTAAGTTTGAGGATTGCACCATCTACAAATGCACCAAAAGCATGGAATACCTAGGAGCAATTTAACAGAGTGACTTATACACTGTGAAGGAAATACACACTGAAAACTATAAGACATTAAAACAAGTGGAAAAAAAAAACACAAAGAAATAGAAAGATATCCCAAATTCATGAACTAGAAGTGTAATAAGAAAAAAAGAAATGATCATTATTTATCTTCATGCAAAAAAAAATTCTAAATGTATTAAAGACCTAGATGTAATATCTAAAACCTAACAATGTTAGGTTACCTAAATCAACTTACACAGTTAATGCAACACCTATCAAAATCTCAATGACATTTTTTCAAGAAAAAAGAACACACATTTCTAAAATTTTATGAAAACATGAAAGATTGTAAAAACTGGCCTCCCTGGTGGTGCCGGGGTTAAACTCTCAGTGCTAGCAAGCTATCAGCAGCCACTGCAGCATGAATTAGATCCTGGCCTAGGAGCACATGGTCACATGGTGCAGCAGATCTCTCCTGTCTCCCTGCTGCTTCCCTCAGCAGTGTATTTCAGTAGATCTGCCTGTTCTGCTCCCCACTCTGTCTCTGGTGAATCATCTCATGTCCCTGCACCTCTAGCTGCACTCCAGCTCTTGTGTGCATAAATAAATAAAAACAAATCTTTTTTAAAAATATTGCAAAAACCATGGCAGTCCTGACAGAAAAGAAGTAAAATGGCTTTACCCTCTTTGAATTATTCTACAAAATGCTAGAAATCATAACTGTGTGAGATTAGAACAAAAACAGAAACACTGATCAATGGAATAGAATTGAGAGTCCAGAAATAAACCCACAATAAGTGAACAATTATTCTTTGACAAAAAATCGATGCCATAGTATGGAGAAAGGAAAATATCTTTGTTAAATGTTCTTAGGAATATAGCAGTCTCATGTAAAAAGAAAAAAAGAAATGATCATTATTTATCTTCATGCAAAAAAAATTCAAAATGTATTAAAGACCTAGATGTGATATCTAACCATAGAATACATAGATAATACACTACTAGACATCAATCTCAGAGGTGTATTTCAAGACTCGACTCCAACAACAAAGATAACAAAACCAAAAATAAGCAAATGTGACTATATAAAACTAAAAAACTTATAATATGAAAGAAATCACCACACAAAACCAAAATCCTAGCTATGGATTTGGATCTAAGTAAAGGTCTTTTTGTACGTCATGCATCTGATAAGAGGTTAATGTCCAAACTATACAAAGAATAAATACAAAACTACATAAAGAACAAATACAGGGGCCTCCCTGGTGGTGCAAGGGGTTAAGTCTCAGCACTATGAAGCTATCCACAGCCACTGCAGCACAAGTTAGATCTCCAGCCAGGGAACTGACCCACATGGCACAACACACCTCTCCTGTCTTGCCCGCTGCTCCCCTCAGCAGAGTATTTCAGTCAATCAACCTGTTCTGTTCCCCGGCCTGTCTCTGGTGAATCCTCTTATCCATCCCCCCACCTCTAGCCTGTACCCTAGTTCTTATATACATAAATAAATAAATAAATCTTAAAAAAAAAGAACAAATACAATTTAACAACAACAACAAGGACAAACATCAAAAAATGTTTGAACAACCTACCTAAACTCATCTCCAAAGAAAATATACACTGTCCACAGGCATGTGAAAAAAAATGTTTTATATCACTGACTTAACAGAAATGCAAATCAAAGCAACCATGAAAATCAAAATCACTACACTATGTGTGAGTGGCTTATATAGAAATGACTTGAAACAAAGCATGCTGTCAAAAATTTATAGCAAAAGGACTATACTTTGTGAATGTAAATTGAAGCAGACCATATGGAAAACAGCATGGTAATTCCTTAAAAAATTAAATGGAAATACTATATGATGCAGCAGTACTTATCCAAAGAATGTGAAAGCACTAATGTGAAAAGACTATGCCCTCTATATTCATACCAGCATTATTCACAATAGTCATGGAATCAACCTAAATACCCACTGACAAATGACAGGAAAGAGAAACTGGGATCCTGGAGGGAGAGGATGTTATCAGAGTTTTCTTGCTTTGCTCTTGGGAAAACAATCTTAAAGTACTTCAGAGAGGCAGAGAACCCAAAGGGTCCTACTACTTGGGATGAGAGTAGAGTACCTCTTGGACATCAGAGACCAACATTGACCATACCAGATGGGACACTGAGGAAATTCAACACTGTATGACTAAAATGGCTGGAGAGAGGTGCTTAGAAGCTGATGTCAGGGCAGAAGCCTGCCATGCAAACCTGTGCTCCTTTGTTCAGCTGGGTAGCCCTGGGGAAGGGTATGTTAATGTGGAAGCAAACCTTAAATGAGGGGAGCTATGTTCAGAAGAGTTGTAATATGTCAGGTGGGTTGGTCCACAGGATGCATAACTACACTCCTCCTCCTCCAGCCCTCAGGACTCAAGCTGATGCTGTGATGTACCTGACAATGTAGCCTTCAGACTGCATAGATGTACATCTTCAAAATCACAGAGGAGCGTGCTGAGTGGTGCCACAAACACAAGTCAATCCCAACAAGTCAATCCCAACTGGCCTCTCCAGGACAGTTTCCTCCTACCCTAACTTAGCAGTTCCTATCATTTCTTCCCATAATACAATTTACTGAAATACTAAGCAAGGTATGGGTGGGAAGCCCATAGTGCCATCTGCTGAAAATATGGAGGTGTTGTACCCTTTGGACAAGAGCAATATCACAGGGAAAACTACAAAATGGGGGGATCATGTAAATAAATGGTAAGTCAATAAAATTTTTTTGAAATAATAGCATGTCAGTCTCACCTTGTCTTAATGTGTTCCAGTAATACATAAATGCATAAAAACATGCTGATAGTTTTCATATTAAACATTAAAGTGAAGTTGACCTGAGTCAAAATATTATATAAAAAAGATACCTTGATTAAATTATATAGGTCCCAATGGTACCAGTTCTTACTTTTTATTACCTATATTTGTTAGACTTAGATGAATGATATTGCTTATACATATGCATGACATAAAAATCTAATAATATTTCTAATCTTTGTCATGCAAATTGAGGATTAAAATAAAGAACTATTATGAATATTTATTTATGCTCACACAGACTTGTAAATTTCAAGCAAATAGCTGAATATTGGCCTGTATTATTCAAAAGAATTATGACCTCTTTTTTTAGCTTTCTAAGATAAAAATAAAGACTAAGCAATTGATCATTGGGTGAAAACCTCTAGGATGCCTTTCAAATGAAATTGTATTAAGTATCCACAGGGTATATTGCCACCATTTTTTAGAAGTAAAACTCATTTTGATGAAAAATTGTGTTTTAAAGGTTCATTTGTTTTCCTTTTGTAAGCACACACCTGCTCAATGACTAGATATATTTTCCTGCTTTAAAAATCATTATCTGTCTAAAACCCCCTTTTAAGAAGCTTTGTGTCTTTTTCTCTCAGTAAATTATCAGTAATAAACAGAAAATGGCCCAGTGGTAATAGAAAATGAATTTATAAAAAGCAAATGTATTTTATCATTTATTATTCTAATATTTTCAACTTTGGGGGAAGGCATAAGCACATCCCTGTCCTCGCTCCTCCCACACTTAACTCTCCATAATTCTTTCTTCTACACAAAAAGAGTAAAAGTGACCTAGTTCCGGTTTAAATTCAGGAAAGTCAGCAGATTGGAATCAGGTAATTTATAATATTTCTAAGATGGCAAATATTTATTTTGCAGACACAATATGCTTGCCCAGTGCAAGCATTTTTAATTAATATGCTATCATGTATGGAACTGCTCCCTATCTTTAAAAAACATAATTCTACCTTAAAAGAGAAAGAATGTAAGCATACATTGTACAGAAATGAGCACTGATGTAAAAACATATATTAATTAATTTTAAAATAAAAAATATAATTCTAGCAGTAATTCAGCCTTTGGGATATGAGGTCCATCATACTCTCCCTCCAGCTAAAATATTGTCTCTTGGGTTTCCTTTGCATTTGGCTCTGAAATCCATCTGGGTATTCCTTTTTCTGAGTTTTGACTGAGGCAGAGTGGGAAGGAGAGATTAAGAGATAAGTATATACTGGTGAACTGGCGGTGGGAACTTTATGGGGCTACACCTGAGAGGAAAAAGCAAATATTGCACAAAAATGAAAAATGATGTAAATATATATATATATATATTTTTTTTTTTTTTAAAGAGAGATAAGTGTGGTATAAGCACTTTTACCAGGTATGAGTTTTTCTGTTTTGGTTGAAATCAGTGCTTAAATCAGTGGACTTAGAGTAAAGCAGATTGTGGTTCACATATGTGTCTGAGCCTCATGCAATCGGGTGAAGGCTTAAAGGGAAGAAAACATTATCCCTCCTACTACTACCCACACCATCAGCCCACTCCACACCACTATCCTCTCACCTCCCAAATTCTACTAGCTGCCTACAAGAGGGAACTGCCAACAATGGTCCCTTACTGGATCTCGTCTGCTGGTTCAATCTGCAGATTTGGGGCTTGTCCGCCTTCATTATTGCATGAATCAATTCTAGAAAAACAAATAAATAAATAGGCAAACACAAAGACACACAACCTACAAGTTCTGTTTCTTTGGGAAACTGACAAATATACTCTCTCTAAGTTTTCTAGCCTCTAACCCAGTAAATGGTTACCACTGCTGTTTTTTTTTATCCCCCACCCCCCTTTTTTTTGTTTGTTTTAGAAATGGCCATTTCAACTTGTTCATTTTTCTCTGTGTTTCACTTTTTATACCTTATGCCTGAGTTCACCAGTATCTTACTTTTGATATTTCAAGATTTTGAATTCACAAAAAAACTTTCCTGCCTCACGTACCTGGTCCTTGTCATTAAGAGACTAGTTTTTCAAAGGAGAACACAACAACTGGAACTACATTAAACTAGAAAGCTTCTGTACTGTGAAAGCGACAATATCCAAAATGAGACACCCTAATAAATAGGAAAAAAATATTTGCATACCATACTGCTGACAAAGGACTGATACCCAAACAGAAAGAAAACAAAAAGAATAAATAGATACAACCAGTACATGAAAAAAATCTAAAATGTGTTCATCATCACTTACCATCTGGGAAATGCAAATCAAAACCTCAGTAACAATTCACACCAGTGAGAATGGCCCATATCAAAAAGATCAGAAACAAGTACTACTGGCAAGAGTTTAGGAAAAAAAAAAAAGATCCCTCACACACTGTTGGTGGGAATGTAAACTGGTCCAGCCCCTATGGAAAGAAGTGTGGAGGTTTCTCCAAAGACTAAAAATAGATCTGTCATATGACCTAGCAATCCCACTCCTGGGTATCTATCGCAAACATTTGAAAAACTTTCCTGCTTCATGTGCCTCATAATTTGAAAGGAAGACTACCCTCAATGTTGTTAGCAGCACTAGATATAATAACCAAGATATGGAGACAACATAAGTGCCCTAGTGATGAATGGATCAAGAAGATATGGTATATAGACACATTGGAATATCACTCAGCAATTAAAAATGATAAACTCATGCCACTTGCAGCAATATGGATGAAGTTGGAAGGACTTATACCAAGTGAGTTATAACAAAAGGAGAATGGAAAATACCAGACAATCTCACCTATGTATATAATATAGAGGAAATAAAGGGTCAGAAAAAGATATACTATAAAACCAACACTTGAAAGCTGACCACAGATCTGAGGTATCAAGGAGGAAATGGGGATGGAGAGCAGACATGGGGGAAGAGTTAAGAGCAGGGGAATACACAATAGACTATGGTGTAGGATGATGATTTGTTGACCACAGTAACCACACCTGAAGGGCAAAATCCTATACTGTCAAAATAGTAACAAGAATGTAAAATGAACTTCATTCAAGTTAAAAGTAAATGAAGAGTGTTAAGCAAAAATGTCACTCTTAAAAGTACTTTTTTTGCTCTATGCTTTTTAAAGTTTTTCCTGAAAACCAAAGTTAAATGACTTTTGTCTTGATAGCTTTTTATCTGCCCTACCCTAAAGCAATGACTGCCTTATCTTTGTGTGAAAAAAAAATTTAAACCATCAACAAATATTTCTAAATATTTTCACTCTGCAAGAGAGCTACTAAAATATGATCCCCAACACTGATTTCATACTAAAATAACCAAACTATTAATTCCCTAGTTTCACCTTCCCAGTCTTTATTTCCTCCTGGTCTTCCATGCCCCAGGAATTTGACTCAGTTTGTTCTGGGTGAAGGTTAGTGTCACAGTTTTTGCTAAGCTCTTTCCATGAGTCTGGTGTGCTCATGTAGAGGAAAAGGCGCTGGACTGGACTGTTTTGTCACAAACTGTGAGACCTGGAGTGATGCACTTCACCTAACCTGAGCTCAGTTTGCATGTATGAAAAATGTGGAGTTGAGTATCAAGGTTTCAATGAATTTCCCTACACTGACATTCTTTAAAGTAGTCATTCTTTAAAGCAATCATTGTCAGACTAAGAGTATTGCTTTGCTCAGTGAGTGATTAGAGGGAAAAAAAAGTCTACTCACACAAACCTTTCTACTTGAATTTGAAATAATGTATAACCACTAAAAGACCTAGTGTAATTTCAATACAATGGTATTTCCTGTTGCAGACTGCTGGATTGTTTAGGCACCAACATTGATTCATATGGTGATGATGACATATCTGATTCCACTCCTTCAGTTGTTCAATGAGTTAAGCACCAAGCATTTGCCAGTGAAATATGTGCTCTAAAATAAGTAGGGAGGGGCCTCCCTGGTGGTGCAAGGGGTTAAGTACCACACAATGACTCATCCCCAGCCACTGCAGCACAATCAGGGAGGTGATTCTATACCCAATCAGGGAGGTGACCCATGTGGTGAAGTGACCTCTTCTGCCCAACCCAGTGCTCCCCTCAGCAGTGTATTTCAGTCTATCTGCCTGTTCTGTTCCCCGCTCTGTCTCTGGTGGATCCTCTGACCCCTCACACCTCTGGCCTTTACCCTAGTTCTTGTATGCATAAATAAATGTTCTTTAAAAATTAAATAAAATAATATGAGGAGAGAAATTTGCCAGCTCTCATTAGTAGAAAATTTTGCAAAATGTTGTGTACAAAAAAATGGTTCTATCCACAAAGAGAAGATTTCTCCCTTTTAATTCTGTTTTATTTCTCCTGGTTAACAAAAAAAAAAAGTCTCCGTTTAGTGCTTCGATATCTTTACTACATCATAATTGCTAATAAGTTTTAAGAAAGAGATGATAAATTTCTATCTCAAAGACTCAAGGAGACAGCAATATTTAGCTAATATTTAATAGCAATATTTTATTTTCTCTCTTAGAGATGTTTTATATTTATATGAGGTTGGTTTCTATTTAATTAGAGACACAAAACTTACCTTTAAAATATATGCATATACATAAAGAATTTATCAAATCATTTACATACAACTATTGAGAGAGCATTTATTTGGGAACAGTTACATAAGAGTCAGGCCTCAGAGAGTTAGTGGACTGAATAATCAAAAAAAATAAAATAAAGGGAGAAAAAATGGAAAATTACCAAATTACTATTTAGGTGTTTAAATATTTTGTCATTGAGTAAGTCATCCTATCACTGGACCTGATAATGTCTTCTTTCAATTGGATAAATAATAGGTACTTATGAGCCAAATCTTACTATTCTATTACTAACTGCCTTAATTGTAAATGAATTCAACACCCAAGCAAAAGTCAGAGAAGTTTTTAAAAAGGATACAACTAGATGTGTGTGTGAAACACTACATGGATATGTAGGAAGAAAAACCATAGAAAAGAATTAAAATGCAAGCAATAACAAAGAGAGATATCAGAAAAAGTAGACTTTAATACCAGATACAAATGTTGGTATTGGTATGGAGGTTACAGAGCCCTCCAAAATTGTTAGTGGGAATGTAGAATGATCTAATCCTTATGAAAAACAGTATAGAGGTTTTTGAAAATATTAAAAGTAGGTAAAGCCATATGATCAAACAATTTTCCTCCTCGATATCTATCCAAGAAACACAAAAACACTAATTCAAAGTATATATACATGTCTCTGTCCATTGCAGCATGATTTACCACAGTCAGAGAAACAATCTAAGTGCCCAAAGACAAGTGAGTGGATTAGAAACATGTTTTATAAATATATAATATAATGCTACTCAGTTATTTAAAAAGATGAAATCTTGACATTTGCAATACCAAGAATAGAACTGGAAAATATTATGCCTAGCATATAAGTCAGATAGACACAACAAAAAAACTGGGTAATTTCTTTCAGATGTAGAATATAGAGAAGCAAAACAAAGGAACTGACAAAACTAACTAAAACAAATCTTACAACTCTGACTGTGGAATTGATTCTACAAGAAGACCAAGGTGAAAGATGAGGAATAAAGTGGGGAGGGGTCCCAATGGTATATGATGGAGGAGTATTGGTGCTCTGGTGGTGGGTATGATATGGTGTGGTCACATGCATCTAAAGAGGTGTGAATCTATACCGTTAAATTATATACAATAGTTTAAACTACCTTCTATCAATAAATAAAATGCATTTGTTAAATTAAAAGTCAAAAGCTCTTCTCTCATTATAGATTGGGGGAATGAGAATATGGAAGGTATTTGGGAAGCACTCATTTCAGCTAACCTTACAAGAATGCAATAGTCATTGAATTATTTTGGATAACACTTATTAATGTAAGGTACAACATTATAATACCAATGAGAAAGAACCACATTTAGCTCTCCAGAAAATCACAGATGATTCAGGAACCAAGATCCTACATTAAACTCATGGTCTTCTAAGATAACAATCTAGAAGTGGTTACTGAATATTCTTTTTGGTGTAGTTGTATGTGGCTCTTTATTTTGATTTTAAGAAAAAACACTTTACATTTTGACATGGTAATTTAAAGTTAATTGCAACTGGTTTATGTCAAGGCACGCTATACTCTGATGTAGTAACAATCCCCAGACCTCAGTGATTTTAAACAAATAAGGTTTATTCCTCACTCACAAGAACACTTGTACACTGTTAGCGGGAATGTAGATTGTCTCATTCCCTGTGGAAATCATATGGAGGGTTCTCAAGATATTAAGAATAGTTATGCCATTGATCTAGCACTTTCATTCCGATGTAACCATCCAAAAAGGCAGCTGGGTGCTCGGCTACTACTGTCATCATCATTGCTTTGAAGTGTAGGCTGATAGAACATTTGTCATTAAAAAAACAGTAAAGAAAAACAGAATTTAAGATAAAAATTTTAGGAAACAAAGAGCAATAATTTTTCATTTTGAGGACCTATGTTAAGACCTATATTAAAGGAACTATTTTGAGTAGTTAGGTATTCTGATACTGCCTATCTAGTTATTTGTAATATTTATTTTCCAAATATGCTATTATTTTCATTCAAATTATTTATAGTGAAGAGGGATATTAGGTAAGGTCCTAATACTTTGGTGTAAGGAATTGCCAGTATCTAGGCACAATCTCTTACTTTTATTTAGACCAGGAGGCTCACAGAAGACAATCTGGACCTAGTTTGTACTGAGGGACAAGATAAGCTAAATTAGAGAGATCCCATTGGCACTCCTGGAATAATAGTCTCCATAACTGAGGAGCAAGCTTAATATGATAGACATGGTTCATCCAGCAGTGTAGAAAAATTGCAGCAGAATGTAGAAAAATTGCAGAGGGTGGAACATCTGGGACGTGGGTGAATTATCTGAAGGGCTGAAAAAGGTGGTGTGGCAAAAATATCTTTCTTCCCAATAAGATAAGTGAAGAATGTGGTATTTTAAAGTCAATTGTCAGAAAAAAGGTAAATCAGATCCTAAAACAGGATGGGAAGAGAGAGGAGAAAGCATGTCCCCAGAGGGCACTAGAGGTCATGGAGGGGTCAGGGCCATATTAAAAAGTCTGGGGAAAGAAAGCTCTGGTTGCCTGGAACTTTGTGTTTAAGTAACTAGCTCACAGCAAGATCATTTTTCTGAGCAGAGGAGAAAAATATGCATTAGAAACATTCGATTTAATCTGAAATAAATCTCTTTGGGGACTCCAAAAAGAATTCAAAAGTTTTTAGAAATGTCAAGAAAAGTCAGAATATTATACAAAATTCAAGAAAGACTATTTCCTATTTGAACTACTGATTGATATAGCAATCTTAGGGGTAAGCTTCAAAATAAACCTCCAAGTGAAATTATGGCATCTATGCAGCAAGTCCTTCAATAATGTTATGATGCTGACATTTTGTAATAATGTTGATGGGAAAATAAATCCATTTCTGCCTGGGGTCACTGAATGGGTAAAGTTTACATGTTTTTTTGATGTCTTTGTCAGTTTTCTCTCTGGATTCCTCCCATATCTGAAAGATGAACATGTTAGTCTAATTGGTGTCTCTAATTTCCCAATCTGAGTGAATGTATGTGTGGGTGTGAGTGTGCCCTCGGCATCCTATCCAGGATTGGTTACCACTGCTCTGAGCTCAGGGATAGTCAGTCTCCAGGCAACTCTGAACTGGAATAAGCAGGTTAGAAAATGAATGAATACAAATTACTATTTAATATTAGAAGTGTTTGGGGTCTTTATTTTAGAAGTTTGATGATTTGTGTGTGTGTGTGTGATCAAGAATATGCAGTAAAATTTATAACTTATGGTTATATCAGTTAGCTTCTAGTAAAAATTATTTCATTATATATAGTTTTGCTTTAAGTCATAGGTTCCAAGAACAATGTTAAGTAAGGATTTTATGTACTCTACTGCAATATATTTGAATTTGCTATGTAAAACATTTATTCCTATATTATTTACATAATCTTCATAATTTATCTATGAGGCTATGTTATTCCCATTATATCCTTCAGGAAATTGAAGCACAGAGATAATAGAACCCCTTTCTTGAGATCATCAGACTAGTGGTTTTGCTGCCTCAATCCCAGGTCTTATTACCACCAGACCAATGGAGTTGCTGCAATGAAACTGAGGCTAAAGGATTTAACTGATCCTAGGCTCTTAAGAGTCTGAGGGGAGAAGTGAGTAAAGAGGAAAAAACTTATCTGATTTTCTGTTTGAGACAGGAAAGGCTGGATCTACAACCTGATCTAAGCTGCAAATCTGTCCAGGAACTGATAATGCAGAAGAAGGGGCTACCCAGATGAGATGAGGCACATCAACAGAAATTCAAAATTTCAGTAATCTGAAGAAAAAAATTCTTCATACATAATGTATGATGTACTCTTTAATAGCTAATAAACTTTAATCAGTGTACATTTCTTTGGCTCTAACCCATTTGCCAACCAATAAAATTTAGCATCTTTGTCCTCAGTCTTGTACCACAAAACATACATAACCTCATTCCTTTTCCTATTTAGAGAGGTAGAGTTAAGCTTATCTCCTTCCTCTTTGTCAATCAATTTACAAAAAAGATTGATTTCTCAAATACCTGATTCTTTATCTGACCTATGAATATCAGGTAGAGAACCCCACTGGTCGATAAAAATATGACCTCCAGTCTTCACAACTTTCAGAATGAATCTACCATTGCTACATTTATAGACATTCCCCAAGAGCCCAAAATGTGTTTTAATCAAAGTGGACTTCATGGTAGGTCTCACAGGTAACTGGTTACATGCTGACTGAAGGATAAGATTACTTTTCCCTGGGGATCTAGACTTAAGATTCATCTTTGTCATATTGTAATATTTAAAGTCCAGACATTGTCATTTCCTACCAGAATAAGTGCATTATCTGGAATGATACATATTACATCCAGGTGAATAGAGGAAACAGGAGAGGAGGGTGATTGTGTACAGTGTTGATTCAAGATGAAATGTGGGGAAAGGCCTTACTTTTTTCTAATATACAAAACTGAACAAAATTTAAAACTACCAGTTTGTTCAAAATCTTTAAATATCAATATTCATGCTATGTCTAATATAACTCAGTAAGCTAAGATCTGGCTGTACTCATCAAAAGACATGATTGTTCTTAGTCTTCAAGAAAGTGATTATGGAGAAACACATCTGTTGGAAGTGTACATCTTTACAGATTTATAGGGTTTGTTAAATGAGTGTATAAGTCATTTACTCACTTTTTTTCTTTATTTACTGAAGTTCTCAGATTGGAAAAAAAGTAAAGCAGAAAAATGTGGTGATTTATGGCTATAATTTGTACACACCAGTAGTTCTGGGTAAGCAGAACAACTTACTCCACTAAAATACCATTTTTAAAAGCTTTTGTGGCAAAATACCAAGATATATTTCAATGGCATACTTCAGTGTAAAGTTTGCTATTCCAATATGAGAACAAAAGTCATATTTTATGATTTTAAATTGTATACATTTATAGAAATATCATCAACATCACAATCATCCTTATCATCAAGAACTGTCTAAGTATATATGGCAGAGCAGAAGAAAATTTGATTTACTAAAAAGAATGCCGAAGGTGGAAATCTTTGAGCAAGGCGATTATTATGATACAAAACAAAAAATCTTTATTATGCTATTTTTAATATTTCCAGAAATTAAACAGAAGGGAATCAATTAAGATAGAACATAATGCAAGGAAAATATAACAACAGAAATTGCTGTGTGATACATGTATATCCATTTCCTAAAATAAACATCCTCCATTCCTCATTTTCCACCTCCAAAAATAATTTGTGGAAATTTTATTTAGCTGATGTTCTTCAATAATACCATCACCAACTTCTTAAAAGTTATTCAATTATGAGTCATGCCATAACACTCCTTAAAATTTCTGTTCTCCCAAACATTTAATTTCTGCTTTGTCTTTGTTTTCATCTTCTGTTAGAAAACATATTTCATTCCTTCTTTGTATGAAAAAGTTAAATGTCATCAAAAAGTTATTAGACAGACAAGACAATCTTACTTGACTCTATTCTGTTTAATTTCTGGAAATGTCCAAAATAGCATAGATAAAGACTTTGTCACCTTTTATTGTAATTATTCCTTTGCAAAAAGCATTCCACCTCTGACATTCTTCTTTTTTTTTAATAAATGCATTAAGAATACTCATAAAAGAGTAAATACCATGGGGAAATATGATGCTATATGTGGACTTCTTTTATTTTAATAGCTGTGTAATCAGTTGTCTCCCAATTTAGTACAAATTCTCTATATTTCTTCTAGTTTCATAATTATTACTGGACTGGGTATAAGTGATGTATAATAATAATGAAAATTTTTATGAGAAGCCACAATTATTGATGTGGAAACTTGCTAAAGGTCACTTGCCTAATAAGTAGCAGTACATGATTACATCACTTAAATTCTTACTCCAGAACTTCCCAACTTGAACATTATAAATATACCTCTCAAATATTTGTTGTTTCTTATTATTTTTATATGTGCCATTCTCACTGGTGTAAGATGGTATCTCTTTATGGTTTTGGCTGGCAATTCCCTAACCGTAGTCAGTGATATTAAAATTTTTTCCATATGCCTGTTGGCCATTTGCATTTCCTCTTTGAAGAAGCTTCTTTTTCTCACTTCTGCCCATTTTTGACTGGATTGTTTATTTTATTTTTGTTCAGTGATGTAAGCGCTTTGTATTTTTTTGTCATCAGTCCCTTTTTAGTAATATTGTGAGCAAAAATTTTCTCAGGTGTTTCTAAAATATCACACTTGTATAAAATATAGGTAATGTCACCTGTTCTTAGTTTAGACTCCTATTGATAAACATACATTTATGAGATATACATACCATATTTTCATTAGTAACACTTGTTTTTTATTAAAAACGTAAGCTGGAAGAATAAAAAAAACAGGCCTTACCTCAGAACTTGCCTTTAGTAAAACTAAAAATCATTTACTACAAAATGTTTTTTATATAGAAAAACTCTTTCTGGCCTCCCTGGTGGTGCAAGGGGATAAGTCTCAGCAATATGAAGCTATTTCTAGCTACTGCATCACAAGTTCCATCCCCAGCCAGGGAGCTAATTGACATGGCACAGCAGACCTCTCCTGTCTCACCCAGTGCTCCCCTTAGTAATACATTTCTATAGATCTGCCTGTTCTGCTCCCTGCTTTATCTCTGGTGAATTCTCTCACCCTGCCGCACCTCTGGCCTACACCCCAGCTAGTGTATACATCAATAAACCTTTCAAAAAATAAAAAAAAAAACTTTCAGTGTCTTCCCTTTCTGCACTAGAAAGATCATTATTATCTTTAAATATTTTTAAATAGAACATGCAGGGTTCATCCCAAGGGGAGAGGAACTGGGGTAGCAGCTTTAGGGAAAAATGAGTCCTCTGGAATACAAAAGGGAAAGTATTGGGCTGTGAGGGAGATGAGTTTATAAGAAGTATTTGCCCATATTTAACTCCCTTCCAGAAATCATGGAAATAGCAACACTGTAGGAGGTAGGATGATGTGATGAAACTAGGAAGCTTATTTAGCCACCAGTCTCCAAAATTGGCAAAATCTAATCTCTGCTGTCAGAATTGGGCATAGATGCAGCAGAGCGATTGTCTCCAAGGCAGCATACAAGCACAGCCTAGATTTCTCCCAGAGGAAGGAAATCAGAGCACCCTGGCTATTTCATGGACCTCTAAAGTCCCAAAATGTTTATACACGCTGGCAAAGCAAAGAGAGCCCTGATAGTGAATAATGTTGAGTTTTCTATTTGGCCAGACAGGGGTTCAAGGTACAAGTATGATTTAAAGAAATAAAGAGCTGCATAACATATGCAAGTTAATAACCACCACACTATAGAACAACATCTAGCAAACAAGTTTCACATTCAAGAAATTTAAAAAATTTTTTAAGTTCTATTCCTTTTGCGATAAGCAAATTCTGAACACATTGTACTCTTAGACAGGTATTTGTAGTATCCATTCAATTATTCTTTTTCACTGAAAGTGTATTTTACTCTCTATATTGGAAATATTCTAGGTGTGATAGATATAACTGAAACAAAAGAAACAAGAGCTGTTACAACCTGTAGAACTTATAATTTAGCAACCTAGACAATAAACAGCTGATAAAACAAAGTAAACATATTAGAGAGTGGTAAGTCTTAGAAAAATAAAGCACTAAGGCTGTATCTCAATTATTGAGTATAGGGCTCAATTATAAATGGTCTAAACAAGGAAGGAGTCTCTTAGAAGAAGACATTTGACTGAGGTAAGGAAGCAATTAATGTAGATTGTGGAGGGAAAGTAATTTAGGTACAGGAAACAGTTTATAAAAACCTGTATTTGGGGAGATCCCTGATATTTTTGTATTGTTTCCTTTACCTTCAAGGAATTTTGCAACAAGTAATGAGTTTCTGCTATAATACTGATTTGCATTTTGGAGGAAGTGCAATGAGGCCACTGTGAGTGAAGCACATGGATAAGGCAAAGAGAAATGAAGATGAAAGCCAAGAAACAGCGGAAAGTCAGATCACGCAGGGTCTTGTAAGCAAATGTAGAGTCTGGTTTTCACTGTGAGTGAGGTGGGAATGATTTGGAGGAATTTGTTTGGAGGAGTGAAATGTCTGAAATGTATTTTAAAAGATCATTTTGGTGACTTCACAAAGTATTTTTCTCCAGCAAGATCTAGTTGCATGGATTAGTATCAAGGTAATGTAGTGACATGATACAAGGAAGCTTCCCTGTTGAATTTCTGTTCTTTCCTGGTATTGTATTAAATTCTTTCTTTTTTTTCTTCCTATCTGATCCAATAATGCTGTCATTATTACCAGATACAACCACCAAAACCTGTACTACCGACAATAGTGAACAATGAAGACTTCCCAAAAGGCAAATATATTTACACTCTGTTTTTTTTTTTGTTGTTGTTGTTGTTTGTTTGTTTTCAGGGACTTGACTCTAAAAGAACTGCTCCTGTGGAATAATAACTCTAGCAAGTTCCTGGAACAAAGCATGCACTTCTGCTTTCAGCACTGTCAGTAATCCACTGATGTATTAAAATATGGCTCACCAGTTTCTCCTTTCTTATTTAACAATGAATTTTTAACCCAAAAGAACAAAGTACTAAAATGAATGTGGCATTTTTCTTCCCTCTCTGTTGTTTTTTTTTAAGTTGTAAATGTGTGTATTTAATTTCATTAATTTTATTTCTTTGTAAAATTTCTTCTGTGCTTGTGGGAGGCAGCTGATACAGCACTAAAGGGAAATGCTTAAACTAAAAAAGGAGGATCTCAAATTGATAATTTAATCATCTTTAAAAACTGGAAAGATAGAACAAAGGAAATTAAGATCAGAACAGAAATCGGTGAAACAGAAAAAAAAATAATCAAAGAAATCAGAAAATTTGTTCTTTGAAATCTTTAACAAAATTGAAAAATGATTTTTAGCTAGATTTATCACACACACAAAAAAAGAAAGCAAGAAAAATAGGACATCAATGTATAGCCACAAAGTTAAAAATATTATAAGGAAATATGAATAATTAAATAATATAGTTATTAATAACTTACTGAGTTAGACATAAAATTAGACAATATTTTTTAAAAATTTTGAGTTAATATTGCCTCCATAAGAGAAGTGTAGGATCTCCACTAAGGGCTTTGTGCCATAATGCATCCACCACCAAAGTACTCAAAGTCCAACCATCGACTCTGTGCTCCCTACCCGCTCTGTACTGATCCTATCCTTTCTTCCTCCTCCTCCCCCTTTGGTTGACCCCATTTCACAGTTAGGTTTCAAGGGTTAGTTTTTTAGTTTGGTTCTATATGATCCTTTGTTTGTCACTCTATATTCCATAATTAAGTGACAACAGCCGCTATTTGTCTGCCTTTCTCTGGCTAATTTCACTTGGCATTAATACTTTAAGCTCCATCTGTATTGCTGTAAATGATGAGTTTACCTTTTTGACATTGTATATATAACACATATTACTCCATTCCTCTGTTTGGGGGCATTTAGGCTGTTTCCATTATCTTGGCTATTGTAAACAATGAGGCAATAAACATGGAAGCACAAGTTTCATTTTTAATTAGTATTTTTGTGTTCTGCAGATAGATACCTGACAGTGGAATTGTTAGGTCATGTGGCACATCTAAATGTAGTCTTTTTTTTTTAAAGATTTATTTATCTATGCATACAAGAACTATGGTACAGGCCAGAGGTGTGAGGGGTGAGAGTATTCACCAGAGACAGAGTGGGGAACAGAACAGGCAGATCTACTGAAGTACAATGCTGAGGGGAGGCAAGACAGAAGAGGTCAACTGTGCCATGTTGGTTGCTGTCCTGGCCAGGGATCAAACTCGTGCTGTAGTGGCTGCAGATATTCATAGTGCAGTGCTTAACCCCTTGCACCACCAGGGAGGCCCCCCAAATGTAGACTCTATACTATTTTTCATAAAGTTTGAAAAAGTCTACATTCCCAACAGTGAAATAGGGCTTCTTTTTCTCCCCCTCATCATCAGCATTTATTGTTTCTGATTTTGTGATATAGCCATTGTCTTCAGGTCTGAAGTGGTATCTCATGATGTTTAGATTTGCATTTATTTGACAATGAATATTTTTCATTTGACTGTTTGCCATTTGTATGCATTCTTTGGAGAAGTATCTTTTTAGTTCTTCTGCCCATTTTTCAATTGGGTTATTTGTTTTAATTTTTCAGATGTGTATAAGTTCTTTTTAAAGCTTTGATTTCACCCCCTTGTCAAATGTATGGTATGAAAATATTTGAATTATATATCTGATGGGGAAATTAGCTCTTCCAATTTTTTGTGGTTAGTTCCAGAATTTTGCTCTCTCTTTGTATGATGTTTTATTACCCTGAGGATTTTTGTGGCAATTTACTGTGTTTTTCCTTCTCCCCCTTTTTAGTATTAGCCTGCGAGGATATAGATCTGTTCTTCCCATGCTGACCTAAACTTATATCAGGGCTACTCCCCAGTGCTAGGTTTGGTGCTCAGTGGTTGGTGGTGGGAAGAGGCTTGAGTGTCTTCCTTCTCAATGTCAGGCAACAGATGCTCACCTAATACCTCCTTAAGTGGCAGGGTGTCAGGGTGGAGAGAAAGCTGCAATAGCAGTGGTGATGGAGGGAATATGAGGCACCTAAATTAGACAAACTAGATGAAATTCATAAATTCCTTTAAAAGCTACAAACAGCCAAAACATATTCAAGAAGAAATCAAGTATCAAAATAGATCTATAACAAGTAAGATTTTGAAAAAGTAATTAAAGTTTTTCACATAAATAAAATGTCAGTTCCAGTGGCTTTACTTGTTAATTCCATAAAATATTTAATAAAGAATAATACAAGTGCTTCCCAAACCTTTCAGAAGATAGAGAAAACACTCTACTCACTGTGGGAACTGCCCAATCAGTGTGTATTTTAATTTTGATGCAGGAACTACACCACTAAATAAAACATGAATGTCTTATATCTTATCTCACTACAGTCATGAAGGAAAATACACATTCCTGAAGGAAGTGACACCCCAGTTTTAGAGATACAAAAAATTATCTTTCTGGATATAAATTCTATTCACTCAGTATCTACTTCTTAAAGCAGAATGGCATTCAATACAACTTGGAGCTTTTGTGCTAGTATAACTATCATATCTCAAAGCATAGTTCATAATCATCAAAAGCTCTCAACCTCTTCTGATTGTTTATTTCCATTAAATTCAGTATGATGGGTTGGATTCAGTTTCCTTTGATTTGAAGGAGTTTCGCAATAGGAAATGAAATTTCCCTACCATAGCCAATTGTGTAATCTATCTATACACTATGTGTCATAGTCTGGTTTCTCCAGAGAACAGAAATAATCTATTTATATAGGTAGATTTATTATTAGGCATTATATCATATAATTATGAAGGCTGAGTATGCCAGGATCTTCAAATTGCAGACTGGAGTCCCAGAAAAGTCCATGGTATGTCTATCTGAGCCCAAATTGAAATGCATAATACCAACATCTAAGTTCAAAGACCATCAGACGGAAAGACCAACTTCTCTCATGTTTATCCTGTTTTAAAATTATATTCAGGCCTCCAGTGATTTGGATAAACACTACCCACATTGAAGAATATGATCTGTTTCATTCAGTCTACTGATTCAACTGTTATTTTCCTCCACAAAAATGACACATCCAGACTCAATCAAATTGACATGTAAAATTAACCATTAAAAAAGGCTTTGTGGAACAATCATCACAGATTAGTAAATGAGGTTTTAATCAAATTTTCAACAAATTTGACAATGCTTACTAGCTCTTACTGTATATATATTCCAGGTGTAGGATCTGACATTATAATAGTAATAAAAAAAAAAACATGTGGAGTTTACATTAAGAGGTATATTCCATTATTTCACAGGTACTGTTTTCCAATGTCTATTGAGGGACATAGGAATTGTAAATTGTATTGAAAAGTTGTCTTATCACACATTACCCAAATATTTTAGAAATTATATGAGTCAGCCAATAATCATTTGTGGAATGAATGTCAACCATTTTCTTTCTCTTTCACTGCTGGAGCTGTGGTTTATTTGAGTAGCCAGGTGAAAGTGCTTAGCATCTGAGAAACTGTGAGGCTCATAGATGACTCCAACCTTGATGGTCGCCATAGTCATTCTTACAGGTATCTCCTTGAGAGGTCAAAAGTGTCTTCATTTCCTGGAGTTCTCAATCAGTAAAGAAAATGTGTTTCATGCAGAATTGGGGATGGGTTAGGGTGTATCTCTCTTTGGTGATACACTGTGTCACAGAGATAAACAAAAAGAGCTGTTGCACTAAAGAGTTGTTAATACAAATCTGTGATTAAGAAAAGATTTATAGTCCTGTAAGTCTATATAAAACATAGGAAATTTGAGAAAGGTTGGAGGGGAGATGGAGAATGTAAGTAATGTAAGCCATGCTATACTCATCATGTCTTGTCAAGTGAGCACACCTTTGCCATTGGACCAGGTTCATGCATCTAATTCCTCTTTTCCTTAGAGTGATTTAAACAGGTGCTTCATTTCTCATATAAATTGATTTCTGATGAGCCAGTGGCACTAGTTCTTTAGACATGCCTGGTCATGGTTTGGCTCCAGCAGTGCACACAACCACAGTTCAAGCTGGCTCTCCAACTACACTCATAATAAACTTAAACCCAAGCTACTACATCCTGAACAAATCAATATTGGAATTGTTTTCCCTCCCTGAGGCTTTAAGACCACATGTTCAGTATCTTACCACTGCAGTAGAAAATCCAATCTTGTGATCATGAAGGACCTGGCAAGTTGGTTCCATTGGAGACCCTCTGTTCCAAACATTTCTTACTATGAAAAATTTCCTCATGTTTTCATAGTTCAGTCACATAGTTCTCCTATGTGACTAAAAGTAAAAAACTATGCTTTTAGTGTTTATTTTATCTTCTTCCAGAAATACAAAACCAGGTACAATTTAAAGGTCAAAACAGAAAGAAAAGGTTCACATTAATATCTCTTTTTTGTCATTGTACAAAATCTCACTTACAAAGTCCCCAGCACAGAATCTCCTAATGGGTATTGCAAATCAGGTGTGACAAATCAACCTCCCCTTGTCTTGAGCAAGCTGCTGAGATTTTCTGCTTTTGCTTTTCAGTTTTGATAAGTTCATTCAGATTTATAAAACATTTCTCAAATTCTGTATTGGTAAAAGAGTTAACCTCTATTTTTTTTTCTGCACTTGCATGCTGAGTTTTTTCTTTATTTTATGTTGAATAGATTATCAACAACTATGATTTGTTGAAAGATAGTCATGATTGTACAATAATTTCTCTATCTTCATTACTTCAATATCTGCAAAGCAGATATTATACTTCCCATATCACAGTTGAGATAATCATGACTTAAAAAAACCAATTTTCTTGTTTATATAACGTCACTCAACAAAATGCTAAACTGAGGTTTAAAAATAAGCTTTTACTGAATATCTCATGGTGCTTATGTGTTAGTAATGCTTAACACAATACCTATACAGTTATATGTGATTCTAGTACAACACAGCTATGACTAGAAATTTTGTGGCTTGATGCTTTATAAAGATGTTTTGAAAACCCATCTCTACACAGTTTCCTGTGTTTGTCTTGCTGGTAAAGGCTTACAAGAAGAAGAAACAGTTATATTAGCTTGTTCACAGAACAATTTGCAGGTTAAATTTTGCCCCACATTAAATCCAACTGAAACTAACAATGTTTTTTTTGGCATCAGATATTAAATATAGCCAGGAATATATTTTTATGTTTCATAAAAATAAAGATGTTACGATGAAGGTTGTGTCACATACTGAACTTTGTATTGAGCGTTGCTTTAGAAGTACAAGAATATGTAAAAAGTGAAAAGTGACATGTTAAAAATTTTAAAGTTACAGATTTTTACTCTGTGCTAATATTTACCAGGTGGGAAATCAATGATTACAAGAACAAGAAATAGACAACAACTCAAAATTATTTAAAACAAAAACCATGACTTAAGACTGGCAGCATTTGCAACACTTGGTTACTACAGTGTTTTAATGATGACAATGCTGTATAATTTCTTATGGACATGCTCTTGAATTTCCTTTCTGGTTTTCTTCTAACTCTTTATTAGAGTAGTTCTGAACTTCTAATTTAAAGGATAATATAATTATCCTTTCAGTTTGGAATCTTTTGAGTTTTCATATTTTGATGTAATATTTTCTTGAGGTGTCATGTTGCAATGCATTCTTTCTTTGCTTGCCCATTTTGTTACTTGAAATCTCTGTATTTTATTCTTTCTCTACATCCATAGCAATAACTTAGGGATATGGACTATATAACTTTTCTGGCAAGTACTGCTGTGCTTTGATTTGATTGGAGGGGGGTACATTGCTGCCCTCCGTATATACTGTTATGCTGAATAGACATAACAGATAAAGGGTCTAAAGTGGTACAGATGCTGCTAAGAATGAATTGATCTAGGGCCTCCCTGGTGGCGCAGTGGGTTAAGCAACGCACTATGAAGCAAACCACAGCCACTGCAGCACAAATTCGATCCCTGCTGCTGGCCAGGGAGGGGACCCAC
>JAGFMF010011830.1:8244547-8330868 GCA_019455555.1 Galemys pyrenaicus | reverse complement strand
ATGGTGCACTGGTGAGATGGTGATGGGGAATACATGGGGATTACAATTAATGGCAAGTATATGTAAATTTTAAAATATTTTAATAAAAGGAAAAAAAATTTATCCAATAAAAAAAAAAAAGGGTAAAAAGAAGGGCCTCCCTGGTGGCGCAGTGGGTTAAGCAATGCACTATAAAAAGGGTAAAAAGAGTACATTGTATGGTGAAGGATAAAAATTGAACTTTTGGTAATGGACTCAATGTGTTGTAAACACAGTGATTTTTTAAGCTGACTATATGAAAATTATATAACATTAAATTGCAATGTCACTTCAATAAACAATCATAAGAAAATAAATAAAGGCAATATTTAGGTATTTAAAAAATTTATACTTTATTGTATCCTCTGTTTTTTTAACTAAATATATATAATGGTGTTAAAATTTAAAACTTATAAACATATATAGGTTTCTTTCTTTTTTTAAAAAAGATAATATTGTCAGATATGAATTTAGAATGAGGTGAGAGATACTATTATCTAGTCGGGAGTACTCCAGAACTTCAAGTAACACTATTCAACAGTAATATAATGAGACATTCCCCACTAATCTACAAGTTCGCATTCAATATATAAGGTCTATATTGCAACATGGACATATGGGTTCAGATCCTAGTACCATTAGATTTTAAGTGTGTTACTTATAAGAGTTACTAGTAGATAAAAATCTAAGACCATCTACAATAACTAACCTATGTATTATGCCCTCCCCATTGAGTAGAGGTGTGAAATGTGAACAGGTCAGGATAGTCACTTCCAAGACTAGATTATGTCATATCACCTAATTAACTTTAAAGAATGGAGCTGGACAAACTTCATGGACCTTTTACGTCTGTGTTTTGAGGTCATAAAGAAGTGAGAGGTTTGACATGGGGTATTCTGCTATCAAGCTAAAGGGAGGCATATGGCAAGAATAAGGGAAGTCTCTGGTTGTTTGCTAACCCCAGCGAGCAAGCTGTTCTATAGTCTCATGGAACTAGATTCTGCCAACAACTGAATGAGGTTGGAAGTACATTCTTCCCCAGAAGCTCTAGATGAGTAAACAGCCTGGAAGATACCTTGATTTTAGAACTGTGAAATACTAAACAAGAAACCAATCCATTAAGCCCAGATAGTTGTCCTAAACAACTGTGAGCTAATACATGGGTGTTTTATCATTATTATTTCAATTACATCATCTTTCTAAGTAAAGTACCATTGTTTTACATCACTGTTAATAAAATACTAATAGTCCTTTATTTTAATCCATTGTGTTGTCCCACCCCATTCTTACCTCTAACCCTCTTTTGAGGGAATGCCACACCGCTTTCCGTAAGGCTGTAAAACCCTTCCTTTCCCCCTCTCCTCATAGACACTTTCAGTATATGGTCAGCTTTCAAGGGTTGGTTTTAACTTCCCCCTTAGTTTGATTTCTCTATATTCCACGTATAAGTTACACCATCCTGTATTATTTTTCTCCTTTTAGCTTATTTATTTTAACACAATCATTTTCAGTTCCATCCATGTTGTTGCAAAGAGCACGTGTTTTTCTTTTACGATCACTGAGTAGTATACCATTGTGCATACGTACTACAATTTCTTGATTCACTCATCTGTTTTGGGACATATAGGTTCTTTCCATAACTTGGTTATCAGATACTGTAATATCTTCTTGTGGTTTTGATTTGCATTTTTCGTATAAGTGGTGAATATTTTTCGTGCATCTATTGGCCATCTGCGTGTTTTCTTTAGAGAAGTGCTTATTTAGCTCTTCTGTCCACTTTCTACTTGGGTTATTTGATTTCATTGAGTGTTCTTTAAATTTTTATAATAGTATCCCATTATGAAGCAACAGAAAAGCATTCATTTCCACACATATAACAAGAATAATAACACTATCTGTTCCATAGCATGATGTATCCTTATCAAATAAAATGATCATATAAAACATTTAGCAGTCTTTTATATAGCACATGTTTAAGCTGGGTTAGCTCTCAGTAATAACTACTATTATTGTTATTAAGATTGGGTAAAACAGGGCCTCCCTGGTGGCCCAGCCGGTTGAGCACTGCACTGTGAAGCATCCGCAGCCAGGGAGGGAACCCACATTGCGCAGCAGACCTCTCCTGCCTCGCCCACTGCTCGCCTGAGCAGTGTATTTCAGTAAATCTGCCTGTTCTGTTCCCCACTCTGTCTCTGGTGAATCCTCTCACCCCCCACAACTCTGGCCTGTACCTCAGGTTTTGTATGATAAATAAATAAAATATTAAAAAAAAAGATTGGGTAAAACAAATTCACAAAAAGAAATCAGAATCTTCTCTAATAAATCTATAATAAATTCAGTAGTATTATTATTCAGTAATAGTCTAACCAAAATATTTTGGCATATCTTGCAACGAACACTATTCTTAATATTATCTATAGTTGAAGCTTTGACTTTTATTCAACATCTGATTCATCTCTATGTTGGTATTTCATAGTGGAAGATAACTTTCTTAGTCCTTTAAAGCATTAATCACAGAACTACCTGTTAGGTTCTGATGATGGACAAAAAATGATGGTGACAGCAGGGAACACTCTTATAAATTTTTCTTGAATATGGCATTTAAATTTTAATGTTAACTGTAAAACTGAAATACTCTTGCCAACTAATAGAGCCAAAGTGGTATTCAAAATACAAGCATGCCAAATCATCTGAAAAAAGTCTCACTTGTAAAATTGACTGAATAGTTTTGTGTCACCTAATCCCAGTTAGGGACTGATACCTATATCTTGAAATATATTTATGTAATAAAGTGTATGTATTTGTGCATATAATTTCCACTTATGTTTGACAACTTTGTTAAGATTGCCATTAGTTAATCCTTATTATTGAACAAAGACTACTTTTTCACTTCCTATCAAATTTTAAATGATACCAGTATTTTAAGACTTGTGGGATTAGCATAAATTAACCAGTGAATGATCAGAGAAATAAAGAATGACAAATGCATTAATAAATTGAAGACATGCAATAAAACTTGCAAAAATTTGAATGCTAGAGAAATTGAATTAGAATACAACTTTTTACATAGTGAAATTGTCATTAAGATGTATGATAATTTTTGAAGAAATTGCATAAATTTGAGAAAATCATAAATTAGAAGAACTTGGATAACTGCATATGATAAATAACTTGATAATTCTAAGAAAATTTATTTCAAATTTTATTAAAATCACATTCAACCCCTTCTTCTTAGATATAAGTCCATTTTTTTATTGTAGTCATTTTATGTTGACTTTTATGTTTTGAATCCTTTAATTTTCACTTTTATCTTCCTTAAAACATTACTGTTGGGGGCCTCCCTGGTGGTGCAGTGGGTTCAACGCACTATGAAGCAAACCACAGCCACTGCAGCATGAGTTTGATCCCTGCCGCTGGCAAAGGAGGGGACCCACATGGCCAGGCAGACCTCTCCTGCCTTGCCCACTGCTCCCTTCAGCAATGTGTTTCAGTCCATCTGCCTGTTCTGCTCCCTGTTCTGTCTCTGGTTAATCCTCTCACCACCCTGGACTCTGGCCTGTACCCCAGATCTTGCATGTATAAATAAAAAATAAATCTTAAAAAAAAAACATTACTGTTGAAAGGAAGGTTTTTATATACTATCTTTAGAAAACACCTAAGTTTATCGCCAAAAGAAATATTGATTTACATGATTAATTTGTTTTTATGTTATCTGTGTCTTATTTATATGGACATCAAATTCAACATTCAAGTTATGCAATATAAATAAAATGCAATATAAATAAAACAAATCCAGACTAAATCTTGATATTATGAACACATCTCTTTATTGCAGAAGGAGGGGCAGTTTTCACATTAAGAGACTTAAATTGACTTATGAACTGTTTATTTTTTAATTGGGATATAATTAATATAGTTAAGCATGTTAGGCATATATCTTTGAGAGTGTAACATTTGAATATAGAACTATAAATGTAGGTTTGACCTACATTTTTTATTGCTAAATATTATTTTAAATTGCTTCATTTTAGGGTACTCCCAGGTGACTTAGGGGTTATGTCTCAGCTCTGTCACCACAAAGACCAGAGATGGATTCCAAGCCAGGGAGCTAAACCACATATGGCACAGCATCTCCTATCTCACTCACTGCTCACCTTAGCATTCTATTTCTGCAAATCTGCCTGTTCTGCTCCCCACTCTGTCTCTGGTGAATCCTCAAACCCCTTCACCTCTGGCCTACACCCCAGTTCTTCTATGACAAAATAAACAAAATCTAAAAAATAGTTTTTAAAAATAGTTTCATTTTAATATAAATTAAGAAGTTTTAGAATTTATTTCCAAGAGAACAATAGTTTTTTCATAGACATTTCTAATGAAACATGTCTCAGATAAACAGTTAATCCCTGTAATCCCCACTTTTTGTTTATAGGCTTACAAAATTTTATTTGAACACAACAATTTTGAGACACTCAAATTATAAGAACTATGAGATTGCTTCATTGTTTTCAGAAATTTAAATAAATATTGAAAAGATACTCAACAAAGAGTTAAAAATATTTTATCATAGTAGTGATAGAAAACAATTTTATATCTTTTATTTAATTGAAACATGTAAAAACATTACAAATCAGCTATGACTCTACCATAATATTTATATGCATTTATGTATAATATTCCTTATTACATTTCACATTCGATGAGATGTAATATTTGAATTATTATGCTATATTATGATATATTATTATGCTATATTAACCATTTGGGATGTGTCTCTGTAGATGTTTTCCTCAGTTTACACAGACACATTTGTGAATATTTATGGAAATATTTGATTTTTATAAAAAGAGGTCCTGACATATATGTACAGAACAGTTTTATCTATTACTTGCAATTACTTTATGAACAAAATTTCAAATCTGTATATATATATCTAATCAATTTTCTTTATTTGTCCCACAATACTGTTATGTAAATTTACTTATTTGTTATGCTTGTTGTCTGTTTCACCCCTAGAACATAAGCTTCATTGTATAATGGTGCTTTGTTTGTTTATTGCTATATATAATTCTTAAGCAGACCACTATCTCTTACCATAAGTGAAAATCAATTCAAAATGGATCAAAAAGTTATCCATAAGAATGAGACTGAAAAACCCAGGCAAAACCACTTTTAGACTACAACTTTACAGACATCTTTGCAGGAAAAAAAATCTTTGCAGACTCACATCCAGCAGCAAGGACAACAAAGAAGAATATAAACAACTAGGACTACATCAAACTAAAAAGAGTCTATAAAAGACAGTAATCAAAATGAAGAAACATCCTAATGAATAGAAAAAATATTTGTTTACCATACAGCTGACAAGACACTGATATTAAAGATCTAAGAGCTTACACAATTCAACAAAACAAAACAAGAAACACAGAAGAGCTAAATAGGCACTACTTCAAAGAAGATATATAGAAGGCCAACAGGCATATGAAATTAAATCCCAGGAAGTTTTACTTATATGTGGAATATAAAGAAACAAAACAAAGGGCCAGACAAAAACAAACCTTTAAACAAACACTTGAAAGCTGACCATGGATCTGAAACATTCAAAAGGGAGGGGACATACCAGAGAGAGGGTGAAAAGGAGGGGTGTAGTACACAATGGAATATGGTGGATGACCGTGGGTACCTTGGTGGTTGGAGAGCTATGGTGACCATACCTGAGGAGAGAAATATTATACTGTCAAAAAATTAAAAAGGATAGAAGAAAATGGTATAATTTATTTTTTAAATTAAAAATAACTTGATTGCTAACAATAAAAAATAAAATATAATAAAAGTTTGCTTTAGTTTAAGAAATAGATATTGTCAAATTGATCTTCAAAAACAGTGTGTCAGTTAAATTATTATTACTGTAATCAGTAGGCCCTTTACTTTTATTTCTTATAATTTTATGCTTTTCCAGTTTTCATTGAGCAATATTTTGTAATAAGGAGAAATCATGATAAAAAAATTAACTTATTTTCTTAATCAGTCTAAAAATATGGTAGTTTAAACCATGAAAATTAAAAATATCTTTAGAGACTTGTTTCACTTGTGTAAATTATCCCATTATCTGATTTTGAAAAATAGTTACTTCAGTGTCTAGTACCAATATACAATCAGATTGGAATTTGACAGCATGCTTATTAGAGAGGAAAAATTAGAAAGAAAAGCTTAATAATGTCTTCAAGATGGTGTTACTTTATAATTTGCACTTCAAGCAGAGAAATTCTTTTTTATAATTCATTCTATTTTGATAAATTATAAGTTATTAGTAAATAAGCATTTGCCTCTCAGTTAATCCTTTTAGTAAAAAATCCAGAAAGAAAAAAAATCATTAAAATTTTGAGAGTATGCAAGGATTATTTTAGTTTCTAGAATTAGAACATTTCAAAGATGGTCATAAATTAAGAATCTGGTAATTTTTTATTCAGCCTTAAGTTTTGTTATGCAATGTGTGGTAAAGGTTGGTCTTCTACAAAATTATGCTATTTATGCAGTCACAGTAGTATATTTGCTGATAAATTGCTCTGAAACATTCAGACACATTCATATCCTATCTAGCTGGAAATAAGGTAAAGTACATGTCAGAGTAGAAATTTTTCTTTGTGAAAGGCAAATAAAGAAATAACTACAACGGAACTGGACACTGTCAATGTCTCTGTCCTCTAATTCAACTAATTGACCCAGAACAAAATTCAGTGTGTCTTAAACATTTCAGAAACAAACAAAAATTAAAACCACCCAACTTCTAATATATATAGCAACTTGTAAGTAAATAAAATAGGAAACTTGTAAAGAGAAACAATTCAATAAATATCAAAGAATACGTCTGAGTATTCACTTGCATATGGCATGATTTTAGATTTATGTAAAATTATCATAAGGGAACCAAATAAGGATCAAGGAAAGGAATAAGAACAATAATAATAACAATAACAGCAATAAAGACACAAAAACCAAAAATGAGGAGACAAGGACAGACTGGGGACACCTGGTGGGGAGGGGAGGGGGGAGGTTTAGGGAAGATGGGAGCACGAGGGACTGAGGTAATGGTGCACTGGTGAAATGGTGATGGGGAATACATGGGGATTACAACTGATGGCAAGTATATGTAAATTTTTTTAAAAAATTTTTATATTAATAAAAAAAAACCATATCCTCAAAAGTTTTACATTTTGTCTAGTAGCCAAGGAGATTAAGAGAATGTGGTGAAAACAGAAGTGCCAATTTGAGTAGGCACATTATGTAGAGGTGAATTTTATGAATCTTCATATAAATGTGATTAAAAGAAATTATAATGAACCAGTATCCTGGCTAGGTGGGAAAACACAGTAAGCTGATGAAAAAACTGGTAGATCTCAAATAAGTTTCACAGACGAGTTAAATTTGCTGCCAAGACCATCATTCTGCATTCTGATTTTTATCTTTTACCCCAGATTAAGAAATTTATTTTTGCTCAGATTCCTTCAATCGCTATTTCATTTTATCTCTAGTGAAGAAAAAATTGTCTCTCTAACTTTGCAATGCTTCTTAATCTCCTGGATTTGCATGGATAATCTTCAAAAGACATATATATTTCTTTAAAACAGCTTTTGTGAAAATACTTTGAATAGCTATTGTTAGGTCCTATATTAAGCCTAACAAGAGTAGGACACTAATTAGTAATCAAGACCTTGTAGGTTAAGATCAACAATCTCACTCTATTATTTTATAGCATAAATTTAAATACAATAAAATGTTCTGCCAGTAATCAAAGGCACTAAATTATTGTGAAATTTTAGATGAATGTTTTTGACAGAAATATCTTTATGTTTATCTGCACTTTCTGTACATTATTGTGCCACCTTCCTATCTTTTTACCACATAACTTCTATTACTCATTCTTTTTTTTATCATTTTAAATTTTGTCACTTTTATAGGTTCAGAAAGGAATCTATTTTTTTAATTTAACTTTTTTTTTTATTTAATTATTTTGACATCATTTGTATTCCCCAAGGAGTTCCCACTACCATTCCACGCACGCACCATCACCTCAGTCTCTTGTGTTCTTTCTGCCCTCTTCCCCATTTTTTGTCCTCCCATCCTCCCCCCACCCCAATGGTCCCTTTGGTTTATCTTTGACCTTTTGATCTTGTTGAGTTTTTGTTTGCTTTCAGTTGTAATTGCCCATTTCCTCGAGCTTCTTCTTCTTTTTTGTTGTTGTTGTAGTTGTTGCTTTTTCATGTTCCTCCGTGAAGCCATCCAACATTTTTCTCTTGACTTCTGACTTGTTTCTCTGAGTATAAGTCCTTCTAGCTCCATCCATGTTTCTATTAAATGGCCCTAGCTTGTCATTTTTGATTGCTGGATAATATTCCATTGTGTAAGTATACCACATCTTCTTGATCCAGTCCTCTACTTTTGGGCATGTGGGCTGTTTCCAGGTCTTACCAATTACAAATAGTGCTGCAATAAACATATGAGTACAGGTGCTCTTTTGGATTGGTGTTTTTGTGTCCTTTGGGTAGATTCCTAGGAGCCATATTGCCAGATCATATGGTAGTTCCATCTCTAGTAGGCCGAGGAACCTCCATATGGCCTTCCATAATGGTTGGATGAGCTTGCATTCCCACCAGCAGTGTACTAGGGTTCCTTTTTCTCCACATTCTCGCCAGCATTTGTTGTTGTTGTTTTTTTTGATGTGTGCCATTCTTACCAGTGTAAGGTAGTACCTCATTGTGGCCTTAATTTGCATTTCCCTGATTATGAGGGATGCTGAGCATTTCCTCATGTGCCTGTTGGCCATGTGTATGTTCTCTTTGGAGAAGTGTCTTTTCAGTTCTTCTGCCCATTTTTTGATTTTTTTTTTTTTGCTCTATTTTTCTTGAGTCTTATGAGTTCTTTGTATATCTTTGTGATCAGACCCTTGTCTGTTGTGTGGAGCACAAAGATTTTTTCCCACTCAGTGGGGTTTCTTTTTGTTTTGTTTAATGTTTCCTTTGCTGTACAGAAGTTTTTTATCTTGATGTAGTCCCAAATGTTTATCTTCTCTCTCATTTTTATTGCTTTGGGGACTGCCACCTCAAAAGCACTATTGAGGTGTAAGTTGCAGCATTTTACCTATGTTTTCATCTATATATTTCATAGTTCCAGGTCTTACATTTAGGTCTTTTATCCATTTTGAGTTGATTTTTGTACATGATGTGAGATAGTGGTCCAGTTTCAAATTTTTGCATATGGTGGACCAGTTTTGCCAGTACCATTTATTGAATAAGCTGTCTTAGTGGAAAGATGCCATCATTCTGTTGAACCTAGTAAGAGTTATCCAAAGAGTCACTTAATTACTCAACTCTGTAGACATTGATTCAACACAGGCTTGAAAAGAAAAATCATAGCTGCTGAGATTAAAAAAAAAGAAGAACAAGAATTAATCACAGACCTAACTCTTCAAAAGGTCACAGTCAACAAGCAGAGATGGTGACAACATATACAACTCAATGCCTGGTAAGATGTTGAGAAAACAATAAGTTCCTTATTGGTCATCAGTGCAGAATTTTTGTATTATACTACAAAAAAATATTAAAAACTTTCTGATTTAAACAATTCCCACATCTCTCATTTATTCATTTTTTCCCACATACTATTATCTATTGAGTACTTCCTGTATATGCATGGTGTGAAGATATGTACAAATACACTAGTATCTACAAATAAAATATTAAATACATAAGGGACTACTGTTTTTCATAGAACTATTTATTTAGGATGACACAAAATTTTCTAGACTAAGCTTACTTTCATAGAAAATATAGTTGTACTTTACTTAACACATTTTACTTTAATTTTTCATCATAAAATTTAAATCTTAAAACATGTTTTTGATCATTTCATCAAAATATCTTCCAGTAAGTGGGGAACATCAGAATTTAGGTTTATCCCCAATTATTTATTCACTTATTTAATTTTTGGTGAAATTGTGAATGTTATGGCTTTCATAATTACTTTTTCTTCTAGCTAATTGTTTGCCTATAAGAATGCAATCAATTGTTGTTGATTTTGTATTCTGTAATGTTGTTGAACTGATTTATTGTCTTGATTATTCCATGGATTCTTTAGGCTCCTTTCTATTATCATATCATCAGCAAATAATGATCACTTTATGTTTTCTTTCCCAATATGAATTCACTTTATAGCTTTCTCTTGCTTAATTGCTCTACCTAGGATTTCAAATACTGTGTTAAATAGCAGTAGCAATAGTAAACATATTTGTTTCCTACCAGATCATAGTGAAAGGCTTTTAGGTATTCAATAAGGATGATACTAGTTGTGGGCTACATGGATTTTATTATGTTATTTTCCATTTATCCCAAATATTTTTTTTTAAAAAAATGGATGGTGAATCTTATCAAATGCATTCTCAGCATGTATGGATATGATCATTAGGTTTTCAGTTTCCTTTGCATTGGTGAGTTACATTGATCAATTTTTCATTATCTCAACTATAGAATATGATGGAAAATAATACAAGCAATTTCTGCACTTTGGTTATTTGGACATTACCAATCTGTAAGTCTAAACCTAACTTTAACTTGATTTGATGTTGGGTTTGTGTCAGTAGAAGGGAGGGACACAGATCAGCGTTGGGCATTGTCCAGGTGTCCTTGAGAGAGAAAAATACGGTATAAATAAGAAATAGCATGGATTTGATGTTTGAATTTCCACCTTAATACTAATTCTGAGGAAGATTTTCCTCACCAGTATAAAAGATTTTCCTTACCAGTATAAAAGTGTCTCACCAAATAAACTGTTTTTGTAAGTTTTAAGTGAAGTAACTAATGTGCATAGTAAAGAACATGCATTAGAAAAAAATAAGTGTTTCTTTTTCTTCTTTTCAAAGATCATATTCTAGAATGAGGTTGGTCTGGTCAATATATGGGAAAGGATCCAATTTGGAACAAAAGTTATGTGCATAGAAGCCTAATATTTCACTCAGCTATAAAATATCTCCAAGCTTACTAGTGAATAGAAGCAGAATCATTTCCTGTTCCCTCTAACAGATAATAGTTCTAACATTGTGTCCTTTACAAAGTGCGAGAGGAACAGCTCAATACACTACAGGAGAAAAACAAATCACAACTTCTCAGATCCACATGGTTCCTGGATCCTGCTGCCCAAAATTGAGACACAGTCTGACCTGATTTTACTCAAAAATAGGGTCTTAGGATAAGAGGCTTTTTCTTAACCTTGAAAAACAGGTATATTCTTTAGAATGGAAATTATTTGTGCAAAGCTATGTTGATGCATAACTGAGAACAAATTACGAAGCCTCTTATGAACTCATTGAATGCTAGTTTTACACAGTGAGGAAACCACTTGGTCATGCAGAGATGATACCATAAATGTTCATCTGTCCCTGGATCCCATGGCTTTCTAATTACCTCCAAAATCCCTAAAGCGATTGTTACCCAACTTTGTGCCAAATTATCTAAAAGTAAAGTAGAAAATACATAGGGAAGGTGTGAATTCTTTATATTTCTAGGGGAAACACAGTGATCCTAAGTATCTGTCAGTTGGTCCACGAATTCCAAGCTTGAGATTATTTTCAGACCATAGAGTATCCTTTTGCATGACAGCTTATATTATAGAAGATGTATTTTCTACAGTCGATATGATGAAAATAAGATGCTGATTAGGAAGTGAGAGTATTGATATTTAATTTGATTCTAAGATACAAAAATTTGTACAATGCCTAACTGTTACACACATCTTATTAGGAATAGACTATGGCGATGACATTTTTTAAAATTTCTGTTTATGTGTAATTTGCTTTTCAGATGATTTCTAAATTGTTGGGACATGAATACTTTGGAAATTGGTTAGATCTAACTATTTCTTTTGACCTAAGAATGTTATGGAAATAAATACTGAAACATGGTGCGCCCCATGAACAGAGAAAATTTGATAACTTCTGTCTTGCTATCATATTCTACCTGTTCTGTATAGCTTAGGTCAATGTTTCATATTCAAATGTTTATCTATTGCAATAAAATACCCCAGGAGGCTTTGGAAGTAGGTGTTCTTTTTATCAAAGCAGGGAAAATTAAAATAAATTTTAGGTTATTAAGAACTTGTCAGCCTACTGAGAAATGCCTGATTTGGCTTATGTTAAATAGTTGTCACCTAAGGACAACCATCTGTTCTTTACAATTAATATTTGGCCTGGGCATCCTCTCCTCTTGCCAAAAGTAATAAATGGTTGATGACTTCATTTCCAAAATCAGGAAGTTTGGGAGTTATCTATTTTATGTGCCTATTTATAACAATATTTTTTTTCTGACCTCCATTTTGTAAAACAGAAGAAATCTGAATAAATATTTCATAAAAATACTATGGAATTTCTAATTTCATTGCAAGTGACAAGTACCCTATAATGATTACTTCTCCTTTCTGCCTGAAGTGGAAAACTAGAAAATATCCAGACTTTATTAGTTACCTATATAAAAAATAAGCCATAGACACTACAGTTTATAATTTCATAATAAAAATCTTGAAGAATCTGTTTGAAAACCATTCACTTTTTTCTATACTCATTCTTTCTAGGAAAACTCCTCCTATTTTATTGCTACAACCATATAATAATACAGAAGTGGGCTAGGAATTTCTACCTCCTCCCATATCCTGTTGTTTGAATTAAAGTCACAAATTCCAAATTGCCTAAATATTCCATAGGCCCCACAATGTGTGTGTCAAATATAATCACCAAATCTCCTCTCCTACTTCTCTTCTTTGCTTCTCCTTTCACAAACTACTCAGATTTAAAAATCTCCATTAGCTTTTATAGTTCCTCCTCCTCATTCCCAACAAATAGTTGATTTCCAATTTTTAGCCATATATCACTTCAGTCATCCTCCATTTCCACTCTTCAACTTTCCTGGTATAGCTTTTTATTCCTTCTTACTCCAATTTACCTTTACAAAACAGCAAGAGCAACTTTGTTGAGTCAAATAGTCCCTTGTCACTTCTTCCCATGCTCTCAGATTTATTCTTATATAAGACTTCAATTTTATTTTATGTTTGTTAATTCTATTTCTCAGGTCATTTACTTGTTTTTCTGAAACATGCTATTCCTCTTTGATTAGCTTTTCTTTGTTTTCTTCCATCTCTGATTTTCTTTATTATAGTAATTTTGAACTCTCTATCTGATAGGAAGTTAAAATTCCCCATGTTTTGGATCTTGGAGAGTCACTCTCTCCTTGTGATTCACACATTCTTTTGATTTCCCAAGGTGCCATATGTTGTTCTCATTTTGCTATTTTAAGTTACTTTGTATCTTTTTAAGTATCTGTAATAGCAGCTCAGTTGAAAATTATTTTAATTTTTCAGAAGATGGCACTGTGTTTTAATTTGGTTCTAGTTTTTAGCCTTTTTGAGTACTCAAAGATTCTGTAGATACTGAAAACTGTTGCTGAGTTATAAGGTAAGGAAGGGCCTCCAGCTGTTAGTGTTGGGTGGGGTGAGAGGGCTGGTGTGTGTTTGTCATACGTTCAATATCCCTCATCTCTAGGATTCCAAAAAACTCTGCAGTCTATGCACTGTCATCATCCTTTACAAGATCAGTACCATTCTGAGGGGAAATGGAGGGAGAGTGTAGTCCAGAGTACAATCTCTGATCTAACAGACAACCTATTCTGTTGAAGAACCCCAGTTCTTCCACTAGTGTATACTTCAGTCAATGATTTGTGCCTCCATTCTCTTTCATTGTATCCTCCCGAAGGTCCATAACTGAGCTATCAGTTCATTAATTTATCCCCATCCCTGGGCCTTAACCTCCAGATATTTCTCTTCACCTACCTCCTATTCAGTGAAGTGTGATCCTCATTTCTTCTCTGTTGTATCTCTTTTAATCTTCAACATCCAAGGAATGTTCCAGTTTCTCCCCCAAGCCACAGGATTTCATAGTGTAATGTTCCTCTGGTTAATTATTGGATAAATTCTCTCTCAAGCAAAACAAGAAACTTCTTCTGATGCCATCTCGATCGAATCCAATCATCTCTCCCCCAACTTCATTGAGATAGAATGGACATACATCATTTGTATAAGTTTAAGGTGTATCATGCAATTACATATGATATATGTGTATACTGAAAATATGATTACCACAATCACATTAGTTAATATATATGTCACTGCATAGAAATACAACTTGTTGGACCTCGATGGTGGTGCAAGAAGTTGAGTGCCGCACTGTGGGGCTTCTCCAGCCACTGAAGCAAGACTTCGATCCGCAGTCACATGGCACAACAGACCTCTCCTGCCTTGTGGGCTGCTCCCCTCAGCAGTTGATCTGTGTGTTCTGCTCCCCACTCTGTCTCTGGTGAATTCTCTCACCATCCCTCCCACCCCTACCCCTGGTACCTCTGGCCTGTAACCCAGGTCTTGTATGCATAAATGCATTTTTTTAAAAATCCCCCCAAAAAAAGGAAAATCTGTTGTATGTGTGGTGAGAACTTTTAAAATTTACATTTTAAGCAACTTTCAAACATGCAATAATGCTAATTGTCATTATGTCATAGATTATATAACAGGACTTATTTGTCTTTTAACTGGAAATTTGTGCACTTTAACCATCTTCCTCTATTTTCCCCACTCTTCATTGTCTACCTGTGGCAACAACCAATTTGTTATCCATTTCTTTCTAAGTCTAGTTTTCTTTAAATTTCACACAAAAGTGATACCATAATGCATTTTTCTTTCTTGCCTGAATTATTTCATTCAGCATAACATCTTCAAGTTTCACCTATGCTTCCACAAATAGAGAATTTCCTTCTTTTTAAGATTATATAACATTAAATTGTATATATTACTTTTGCTCTATTCATACATCAGTTAATAAACAGGGGTTATTTTCATGTCTTGGTTATCTTAAATAATGTTGTCATATCACCTTTGTAATTTAGCCCTTCAAGTTTTGACCTTGTACCCCCAAGGCGTGATTTGCATGATTTGATCAATGCTTGTCTCAAAAGCTTTATCTCAAGCTGCTAACTACTCTGTCTGTTTTGCAGTATCTCATAATTTCTCATCTTCAATTCAAAGTCCATATAATACTTATTACTTTTACTTGAAACCATTCCTATTTGGATTTTCTTCACTTTTAAATGTGGGCTAGTATTAAGTTTAAATTGATCTTCGTTTAAATTCCCTCCTCTTCCCTAGGAGTTCTTAATGCAAAGTAGCACAGATATATTGTCATCTATCACTGCCCCACTCTGTCCCCCAAGAAAGAAAAGTATTATCAGTTTAAGTTGTATTCAAACTTGCTTCAAATTTGAAGTACACAACAGCTTGAATAATAATAATTAAAAATTATGGTGGTATAATGAGCTAAATTATCTAGCATAGCAGAAAATATTCATGTACATTGATTGTAAAAAAAAAAATCTTAAAAATACTGGAAGCACTCCTAGGGATCTAGCCAAAGGACACAAAAACACTGATTCAAAAGAATACCTGGACCCCTATGTTTATTGCAGCACTATTTATAATAGGTAAGACCTGGAGACAACCTAAATGCCCCAAAATATATGACTAGATCAAGAAAATGGGGTAGATACACACAATGGAATACAATTCAGCAATCAACAGAGATAAAATAATAACATTTGCAACACCACGGATGGAGCTAGACGGGATTATGCTCAGTGAAATAAGTCAGAAAGAAAAGGAAAAATATCGGATGGTTTCACTTTTGTGAGGAATATAAGGGAACCAAATAGGGGATCAAGGAAAAGAACAATAACAATAAAAAAATACAACACAACAAAAGCAAACAGACAAAGACAAATCACAGGGACTTTGTGGGGGGGGAGGATAGAAGGAGAGGGACTGGGATGAGAGCAGGAAAAGCACAAGGGACTGAGGTGATGGTGCACTAGTGGAATGGTGGTTGTAATTTCATGGGGGCTACAATTGATGTGAAATATATGTAAATGAAGAAAAAAAATTTTTAAAAAAGAGTATTGAAAGCAAACCTAAGTGAAATATTTATTAAATTTTGGTGAGAAATATTTTCCTTACCATACTTTACAACTTAGAAGCCAATCAATGAAAATATTAACACATTGCCTTTGTAAAATACTGACTTTGTATATATTTCAATCAATATTAAACCATAATCTTTACTTACTAATTTATCACACATTCTTTTTAAGATAACATTGGTTCACAACATTATTTGGGTTTAGAGACATAAGATCTCTCCTTCAAATGTTATAACTACAAAGCACCTACCAGCTCATCATCCACAGTTCTTTGAGTTCCCTTTCCACTTAGTTCTTGCCCTTTCCCTACCCTCTCTGTTAACCACAGTTCTAAAATAATGTCTATGGTTTATTATTAACTTGGCTTTATATAAACCTTGCTTGTTATATTCTACATGTAAAGGATACCATCCTGTATTTGTATTACTCCTTCATAGTTATATAAATCACTTAGAATAATTCCTCTACTGTCATCCATGTTGCTGCAAATGATAAGTTATCTTTTTGATGGCTGAGTAGTATTCCATTGTGTGTATCTACCACATCTTCCTGATTTGCATAGCTGTATTTGAGCATTTAGGTTGTTTCCACAGTTAAACTGCTGTAAATAGTACTGCATTAAACATAGACATGCATGCATCCCTTCAAATTAGTGTTTTTGAATTTTTCAGGTTGATACCTAGAAATGGATTTCTTGGATTGTATGGAATGTCTATATTTAATAGTTTGAGAAATGTCCATACTGGTTTTGATAGGTGCTGAACTATTCTATATTTCCACTACCAATGTAATAGGTTTGCTTTTTCTCCATATCCTCTCTGGCACTTGTTTGTAGTTTTTAGATATTGACCATTCTCACAGGTGTAAGGTGGTATGTCATTGTGGTTTTGATCTGCATTATCCTGATAGGTGATGATGAGCATTTTTTCATGTACCTGATAGTCATCTGTCTGTCTTCTTTGGAAAAGTGTCTGTTTAAGTCTTCCACCCATTTTTTATTGGGTTGTATCTTTATTCATGTTGAGTTGCACAAGCTCTTTGCTGATCTATGGTATCAGTTCCTTGTCAGATATATTGTGCACAGATATTTTCTCCCATTCAGTACAGTGTTATTTTTATTTTTATTTATTGAACACTGTCTCTTTTGCTGTATGGAAGATTTTTAGTTGGATATAATCCCAGCTATTTATTCACTCTTCTATTTTCCTTGCTGCTCGGGATGAGTACTTAAAATGTTTCTGATGTTTAGGTCATGGAGTGGTTTCCTGTGTTTTCTTCTATATGTTTTCTGGTTTTAAGTATTATATCCAATTCATCTAACCATATTTATGTATGTTATGAGATAATGGTCTAAGTTCATTAATTTTCATGTGGCAGTCCAGTTTTCTGAACATAATTTAATGAAGCAGTCTTCCTTGTCCCAGTGTATATATTTTTCTTCTTTGCCATTTATAAGTTGTCCATTAATGTGTGAGTTTATATCTGGGTTCTAAATTCTACTCCATTGGTCTGAGTGTCTTTTTTCATTTCAGTAACATTATGTTTTAATTATTGTGGTTTTATAATATAGTTTGAAGTCCAGAAGTATAACACCTCCAATTTTCCTCTTTTTAGTCAGGAGATCTTTGGGTATTCATGGTGTTTTTATGGTTCCATATGAATTTCAGTAATCTTTCTTCAGTATGAGAGTGGTCATCCTTGTCTTGTGCCATGTCTTAATGGAAATGTGTCAGTTTTTCTCCATTGAGAATAATATCTGCTGTGGGTTTGCCATATATAGTTTTTATTTTGTTAAGTCCCATTTATCATTAGTTTTTCAAGAATTTTCATCATTAATAAATGCTAAATCTTTTTTAATACATTCTCAACATCTACTGATATGATCATGTGGTTATTTCCTTTTGTTGAGTGATGTATTATCTTGATTTTCACATGTTGAAGCATACTTGTATTCCTTGTTCAATATTTGAACCAGACATTAGTCTTTTAAATGTGTTTTTGAAAAAGTTTAGTAGGATTTTATTGAAGATTTTTGCATCTGTGTACATTAGGGAAATTGGTCTGTGGTCTTCTTTCTTTGTGTTGTCTTTAATTTCAGTATTAGTATAATGTTGATCGTGTAAAATATGTTTGAAATAATTCATTCTTTTTTTTTAACTTCTTTTTAATTTTTTTAAATTAGATTTAATTGTATTTGACATTGTTTGTAGTCCCCAGGCGGTTCCCACCACCATTTTCACCCGTGCACCATCACCTCATTCCCTTATGCTCTTTATGCACTCATCCCCGTCTTTGCCCTTTGAGCAAGTTAAAAATTAGTTTGTCTTTTTAAGTTTGATATTGATAGAACTCATTTGTGAAGCTATCTAGTCTTGGATTTTCATTTTGTGGGAGAGTTTTGATTATTGCTTTAATTTAATTCCTCATGATAATTTTGTTCAGGTTTTCTATTTCTTCTTTATCAGTCCTGGATGAGTGTATAGTTCTAAGAATCTGTCCATTTCATTTAGGTTGCTGAATTTGTTAGTACAAAATGTTTATAGTCATCTCATTATCCTCTGAATTTCTTCAATGTCTGTTGTAACTTTTCCACTTTTTCTTAGTAAAGCTAACTTCAGTTTGTTTCTCTGTAGTTGGGCACGTCTCTCCTATATTCTGGGATTTTACTGGTGTGGGGATGGTAGCTGGGCCCCCACATACTTGTTTCAGTGCTGGAAGTTCACCTTAGGGCTGGTCAGTGCCTGAATCTGGCATCTAGTGGCATCCCGGTCTTGGTCTGAGTGGGGGTGCAGGACTAGGCCCAGGGTGATTAACCTCACCACAGAGCAAGGTGATGAATTGCTTGTGGCCAGGAAGCCACATGTCTGGATATGTATTATGTTTATATTGCCTTCCTCATGGAATCATATCATTCTGAAAGCATTTCTTAATTCATTTTCTTTGTTTCTCTTTTCTCTTCCTCTTGAATACTTTGTGCATTTTCATCCTCAAGGTTACTGATTTGATCTTCCATTTGGTTTATTATGCTTGCATAGCTTTCTCCAGAAGTTTTTATTTTCTCTATTGATAATTTTGTATCCTGTAATTCTGTTACTTTCTTGTTTAAAACTCTCATTTTGATCTTCTGCTTGTTAATTTTATTTTTCTGTGTATTCATTTGTTTTTCTGAGTTTTTTCCTATGTCTTTGAGTTACTATATCATGACGATTTTCATTCCATATCTAAAATAAATCTCTTCTGTGGCTATACTTTTGGGATCCAGAGATTTGTTCCTTCTCTGTGGTAATAAGTTTTGCCTCAGGGAGCCACTTGCCCATTTTTTACTTTCTGATTATTAAGCATGCAGAGTTTCCACTTTTCCGTTTTATGACACTATATGATTGTGTTAGCTAATGAGTAGCTGGCTCTTCAGTGGGTGGATAGACTCCTCTCATCTGCCATGAGAATACCATTTGCTTGTTCCGGCTTGGATTGTCACTAAGTCCACATTATTGATCTTCTGAAAGACTCAGACCTGTATCTTTGCTGTTTATAAATTGGATTCCTTAGACAACCTGGTTTATTACAACTTGGCCACACTTTCTACACTTAGTTATATATTTGCCCATCTCCACTGGCTCATGGGGGAACTAGGTGGATTGAGCCATGCTTTTCTGACATTTTCCACATCTCTTGGAGTGGCTGCATTGTTCTCCATATCATTCAAACTGACCTGTCCCTCAACTTTACCTTCCTTGGGCAGATTAGACCCATAGTGCCCAACCCAAAATCCATCTCTCCCTCTATTCACCCTTCTTTTTGCTTAAGGTGACATTGCTGCAAGTGTCAGTATTTGTCCCTGTTGATTGTGAGGTACTTCAGTTTCTCCCAACCCATAGCAGTGTGCTCTGGATGCAATACTTATCTGAAATTTGTGGTGGTGTTTTGTTTTGTTTTTTTTCCCTTTGTGGAGGCAATTAGTAACTATAGTGTGATGCCATCTTCTAATCTCTCTCCTTATAAGCATATATTTATGGAGTATCTTTTCTGCTCTTGGGCTTGTACTAGCTCTGAAGTTGTTTCATCTTATGACAAGAGCACTGGCATTTGTGTTCTAATATCAGTTGCTCAGAGTTGGACAGTACAAATGTAATCTCCTGGACATGTTGCTCCTGTTTCTCCAGGAAAAAAGTTTGCAGCTGTGAGTTCTTAGCAACCAAAACTCACATCAGCTATGGGATGAGCACACCAGCCTTATACAGGGTATATGGTACAGGAACAATTTCACTAACAGGTATAGATGAAATATTTATTTCATTTGAATAAGTATCCTTCCTTCATTTGGATGAGTCTCTGGGGTTTTTTATTAATTTGAGAAACAAAAAGAGTTAGTAAAAATTTTCAAAATATATGGAGTTCAGAGGACTTGATTTTAAAAAAAATAAAAGAATGTGAACATCCTTTTACACTTAAGGTTAACAGATCTCATATCAAGTTTGAGTTGTCAAGAAGGAGATTATGACTAGGTTAAGGTGAAGGTTCCTAAAACACTGTTTCTTGCTTCTATATGAGACTGTGAATTAATAACTTTGGAAAGGAGAGATAGTAATCAAGTAATAGGTGGTGTCAATCTCAAGGTCTGAAAATAAAAGAGGAAATCCACATGAAAGAGCTCCTTACTGATGAATCTCTATGATAATTCCTTTTGAGCAGTGATTGAACATGTGTAAAATATCAAATCAACATTGATGAATATACAAATATTTTAATAAAGATAATAATAATTTTTAAAACCTGAAATTTCACAAAATTTTAAAAATTCTGTTCAGGTTTACTTTTATGTGTAGTCTAACTATAATATTTAAAGTTTAGAGAAAAGATATATAATTTTTCTTAGGTTCATTATTCTTTTTCTTATTATTACAAAGCTTTGGTTTTGATATTTAAACTATCTAGTAGATAACAATAGTTAATCATGAGCAGTTAGAACTTTTTTTAATCAGGTAATAAATTCACATAGTTTAAAATCCAAATTCTGCAACATGGTAGATAGTGAAAGGCAGTGCTGTGGGAAAAAAATTCACATACCCACAGCAGTCATTGCACACAAGTATTCCAACTCACTGCTCACAGGAATTAAATTGTTATATTGGAAGTGAACTTGGTAAGAATATATATACCTTGGAAATTGTCAGATACCATAATTCAAAGACCTACTCTAATTCCATTTTTTTTTTAAACCCTCCTTCAAACTTCAGCCCAGTTTCCTAATTTTACTTTTTACTTGCAACTAATATAATTTGGGATTATTAGGACATTCTCCTTAAACATTTTGGAAGCATATTCCAGAAATATGTGAATGAAATAAATATATATAAATATTATATAATATAAATATATACATATATACATATTTATTTTTAACTTTGTGGCATGTATAATAGTAACATTTTATCTCATACAGTCCTGTCTCTTGAACTTTAAAATAGCAAAATACCTTGGAGATTATTTTGTGGCGGTCCTTAAAATATTTTCTCATTCATTTTTTTATGTTTTCAATGTAATCCATTCTATGGGTTACCATAATTTTTATTTAACTCAACGTGAGCATGAAGGTTGTTTCCCAATTTGGCAGGGGTGATGCTCTGTGACAAATCTGTACATTAGTGTCTTTAGACATGAACACATATATCTTCAAACAAAATCCTAGAAGTAAAATTGTTATATGTAAAGACACGTGTATTTTAAATCTGATGAAGAATGTCAAATCATCATCTAAAAATATTCCAGTTTGCATTCATGTCAGTGTTATATGAGGGGAAAATGTATAAATAAATGTACAACCATGTTATTATGTAGTCACTATAAAGTTGTTCTGTATTAAAGCAAAATACTCTGTGATTATTTGCCAAATAATAAACAAAGAATATATACAAGATATATATATATATATATATATACACACAGGCATATACAGGATATAATTTCAAGTGAAATTTTTTCAAGTGAAAAAAAATTCTCTTCTGCAGCTTCCTTATTCTCACTTGCAATGTTTTGTGTAAAATGGCTTCACTTAAAAACCTTAGAAAAAATTTCATAAGATTTGACACAAGAGAAACTTATTTTGTATTCTCCAAATTCCTTTTCTATCTCATTATTGCCACTCACCAAAAAACTTGAAGTGATGTAGAGAACTTACATTAGACAGTGATTTATCAGAAAGAGCAAGGGCATGCATTTAAAGTGCTCATCTTTAAAGAAAAGGAACAAGTTTAAAAATGGCTCCACTGTACATCTAACAAAAGAATCAATATCTGGCTTTCCTGCAGCAATCCTATAATGAAAATAAAATCACTCACCCTTGTAGTTTTAAACAATAAGCTTCTAGTTCTGAGGCAAAAACGTCATTTTCTAAAGAAAATTTAAAATATAGGGAGAAGTGAAAATTATTCATGATTTATTTTTTTTCTAATTCCCAAAGCATCAAAGATTTTTTTTGCAAAATTTAGTAAATAGTTAAGATTGAATCATATTAGTCAAAAAATTAAGAGAAAGATGTCAATAGACTTCATTAAAAGTATTACTTAATTCAAAGACCTCAACCAGGCACAAGTGCCAAAAGACTTGCTAGGATAACTTTTCAAAAGCTATAGACAGGAAATCAAAGAAAATATATATACCAACCATTATGGAAAGCAGTATGGCCGTTCCTCAATCTACTAAGAATGGAACTTCCATAGGATCCAGCAATCCCACTCCTAGGAATATACCCAAAGACACAAATACACTGATTCAAAAGAATATCTGCACCCCTATGTTTATAGCAGCACTCTTTACAATAGGTAAGACCTGGAAACAACCTAAATGCCCAAAAACAGATGAGTGATCGGGAAGCTGTGGTACATAGACACGATGGAATAATACTCTGCAATCAGAAATGAGAAACTAGACTCATTCATAGGAACATGGATGGATCTGGAGGGGATGATGCTCAGCGAAGTCAGTCAGAAGGCAAAAGAAAACTACCAGATGGTTCCTCCCTTAGGAGGAACATAAGGGAACCAAAGGAGGATCAAGGAAAGGAATAAGAACAATAATAATAACAATAACAGCAATAAAGACACAAAAACCAAAAATGAAAAGACTAGGACAAAATGTATTTGAGAATACATTATCAAGAATATATGGAATATTTTTTAGCATTGACTACATGTTAGGTCACAAAACAAGTATCAATTAATTCATGACAAATAAATAAATTCTCTGAACACAATGGTATAAAGCTAATAATCAACCACATTTTTTTAAAAAAAGGAAGAATAAATCTCTAATATGTGGAGATTGAACAACTCACTCTTGAATGACCTATGAATTAATGAGTAAGTAAAGAAAGATATTTAAAATGCCTGAGGACACACAAAAGTGAAGACATGAGATACCATACCCTATGGGACAAAGTAAAACATCACTCAAAGGGAAATACATAGCAATGCAGGTCTCCATCAAAAAGAAAGAAGTATCTCACTTAAATAATATAAACTTGCACAATAATTAGAGCAAAAAGAAATCAAAAAGATTATCCAAAAGATCATTGAAACCAAAACCTGGTACCTTGAAAAAACCAAATAGAAAAAAAAAACTCCAACTAGTATAATAAAAGAAAAGAAAGAAAGAGAACTCTCATAAATAGAATCAGAAATGAAGAATGAAAGTTACAACCTATATCAGAATCATACAGATGATCAGAAGAGACTACTATGAATGTTGATATGGTGATAAATTGAATAACCTAAGAAAATGAACAAATTCTTAGAAGCATATATCCTTCTGAGACTGATCAGGAAGAAATAGTAAACAATAACAGATCAATTACAAGCAAGATAATTGAAACGGTAACGAAAATACTTTCAAAATAACAAATGTCCAGGGAAAAAATAGCTTTAATGGTGATTTCTACCAAACCTTCAGGGAAGAACTGATACCTATACTTCCCAAATTTTCCAAAACTTTTAAGAAGAGGAAATGATCCTTAACATATTTTATGAGGCCAAATTTTATGATACCAAAAGCAGTCTTTGTGTCTTTCCATAAGAGAAAACTACAGACCAATATCCATGATGAACAAAATTCCTCAACAAAATCTTAGCAAATTGAATTAAAAGGATACATTAAATTTAATGCATATATTAAAAGGATCAAATGTAATGACGAAATTGGGGTTGGAAACAAGGATCAGAGACATAAGGATGACTCAACACCTGCAAATCAATCAATGTAATTCACCATGTCAATTAAAGAAAGATGCAAAGAAAGCACTTAATAAAGTCAACATCCATTTATGATATAAATTCCATAAAATATGGTAGAAGGGCCATATGTCAATAAAATAAAAGCTACATATGACAAATTCTCCATTAACATCATACATAATGGTGAAAAACAGAAGTTTTTGTTTAGAGGAACATGGCAGTTACATGGCAAAGATGTTCATTTTCACTACTACTATAATATTGTTGGTACTATCTAGAACAGGTAAGCAAGAGAAAAATATAAAAGAAGTTAAAACTGGAAAGATGCAAAACTATCACTAGTTAAAAATGACATGATACAAACCAGAAGTAAATAAGAAAGCAATCCAATTAAATAACTAGGAATAAACATAACTATTTAGGTAAGGGTCAGTTCAATTTAAAGTATATGACCTTGTTAAAAGAAGTGGAAGACACAAAGAAATGGAAAGAGAGTCCCTGCTCATTGGTTGGAATAATTAATATTGCTAAATAATTGATATTGTTAAAAAGTGACCATTTTACTCAAACCAATCTACAGATTCAATCCAATTCCTGTCTAAGTTTACATGGAATTATGCAAACAAACATTACTGAAGTAGATGTGGAATACAAAAAAGACTGGAATAGCACAAAAGAGGAAAAACAGAATCATCATACTCCCTAAATTCAAACTGTACCTCAAAGCTATAATACTTAAAGTGATATGGTATTGAAATAAAAATAGATACACAGACCAATGGAGCAGAATTAAGAGTCCCCATATTAACCCATATTAACTATTATATGTATAGTTAATCTGCAACAGAGTAGCCAAGAGTATCATTGGAAAGGGGAAAATTTCTTCAGCAAATAGTTTTGGGAAATTCATAAAAGAAAATGGGCAAAACACTCCATGGAATTGACTCCAGGGACATCTTTGAAGAGTCAACTCCAAAAGCAAGGAAAGCAAAGGCAAAAACAAACAAATGGGGCTGTATCAACATAAAAATCGCCTACACATAAATAAACTATCATTACAACAAAAAAATACCCCACTGAATGGGAAAAAAATGTTGTAAATTATACACTGACAAGGGGCTAATATTAATATCCAATCTCTACAAAGAAATTGTACATCTCAACGACAAAATAAAAAAAAATGTGGTGGAGGAAAATGTTTTTCCAAATATGATATACAGATAGTTAACAGGCATATGAAAATATGCTCATCATCACTGATTATCAGTAAAATGCAAATTAAAAACACAATGTGATATTACTTCACACCTGTGATAATAGGCCATATCAAAAAATATGAGTGACAAGTATTGAGAAATCAGAAATCTTGTTGATGGGAATGTAAGATTATCCTGCCCTTATTGAAAACAATATGGAAGTTTCTCAAAATATTAAAAATGATCTAGCATATGACTTAGCTATTCCATTACTATAAATATGCAAAAACACCAATTTGAAGAGATGTATGTACTCTTATATTCACTATAGTACTGGTCACAATAGATGAGTTATGGAAAAACCTAAGTACCAAACAACAGATGAGTAGGTTAAGAAAATGTAGTGTATATATATGTATACACACATGCATACATACATACACACAAATACTACACAGCTATAAAAAGATGAACTCTTGCCATTTGCAATGACATGGATGGAGCAAAACAAACCCTAGATATCTGAATGTAGAACTGAGGCCACTTGAAGCAGAGAATGGTGATGGGAAGCAAAATGTTCAGGAACCTGATGGACTATTGTGGAAGAATACAGAAGCCTTGGTGGTTGTTATGCTGTGGTAACATACATCTGAAAAGATGTGAACTTATACCTCTAAATCATATACAGTTTGTAAACTAGTATTGCCTTGTTAAAGAAAATACAAAATAATGATAAATATTTTAGTATTTATTTTTAAAGATTACAAGGTAGAAAGAGACAAAGAACAAACAAGTAGAGGTCAAGGGCAATGGCACTAGAGGGTCACTGCCCATTTGGCAAGCAGCTGGCAGAGGCAGCCTAGCCTCTCATCTTAGTCTCTCCATCTGTAATTTGAGGGGCTGTTTCTGTTCAATACCCTATGGGTCTCTAATTAAAAGCTCATGAACGTCTGTGAAATTATAAAGAGTAGCTCTGAAAGGCATTATCAGTAATGCTAATCCCCTCTGACATGATCTGAAATACAAGGATGTGACTCCCAAAACAGTTCCCCTAAGTCCCAACTGTCTTGCACTAAGGTGGAACTAGGTGGTTAAATCTAGTCAATGAACTGCGAACAACATCTCTGTCATGTTTATGCCAAAGTATAGAAAAGCCAATAAATGATCCTCCAACTGTCTTCCTGCCACAACAAATCCCAAAGCCTGGACCAGTGAGTGATGAAATGGAATAGAGGCTTCCACCAACAGAGTAATAAGAATGAAGAGAAAGAAGTGAGAAGAAAACAGGAAAAGAAGCAAAGTTACATGGCAAATGAGGAAATGACTGCAGAAAGAGACTGTGAAAACGATAGTATAAAAAAAAAAAAAAGATCAGATCCTGTAGAAACCGCAGCTGTGTGTGTTTCAATCGACCTCCAGGCTATAAATCCTATAGAAAACCCCACACAAATAAGTGTGGGTAAAGTGAACTGTTAATTGTTTCACTCATTTCCAGCTAAAGCATGGAAATTGTGCCATTGGTATGTAGCAGAAAAATGCACCTCAAGAAGACTTGTTATAAAACACACACACACACACACCCCAAAAACAGGGTGGCAAGAATATATCTTCATAGACCACATCCAAAAATGCTAAATATAAGGCAAGGCTAGGTTTAGGAGACTCACTTAAAAAATTGGTGTTATTTCAATAGAGGTGTTGCTTCCACACTCTAAGCCAGCTATTTTCTCTGTCTAGCAGGAAGTTTAAGACGCAAATCTAAGACATATATCTATCACACATGTTACTATCACATATATATCTGGAATTCTTTAACTTAAAGGTCACTGCTGAGCTATGGAAGAGGCATATGCTCTGGTTTAGTTTCTTCAACAACCATTTCTGACACATATCTTATTTGTCTTCTCTTTCTGTCAACCAGGAACCCTAAAGAAGTTTCCCAAGGACCCTTCCAGCTAGAATTCCAATATATCCTGGTCTAACAAATCCAAGTGCATTTTTAATGTAATGGAGAACAATCAGAGACAGCAGCCATTCACTAGAAGTAATTTTCAGACAGGCAGACAGAGGCAGTGGTTCCTTGGTCTTCTGAGATAACACTACTGAGTTTTGGTGTTTGAGGTTTTTTTTAAGATTTTTTAAAACTTTATTTATGCATACAGAACCTGGGGTACACGCCAGAAACGCGGGGGATGAGAAGATTTATCAGAGACAGAATGGGAATAGAACAGTCAAATCAACTGAAGTACACTGCTGTGAAGTACACAGCAGTCAAATCAACTGAAGTACACTGCTGTGAAGTACACAGCAGGTGAAGCAGGAGGGGTCTGCTATGCCATGTGGGTCTCCTCCCTGGCCGGGGATCAAACTTGTGCTGCAGTGGCTGCGGAAGCCCCACAGTGCAGCACTCAACCCTTTGCGCCACCAGGGAGTTTTTAGCATCCTTCCCCAGCGTCATGGAATGTGTTGATGAGCAGTGGTGATGGTGGTTTCGACTGGCTTTTCTGCTAGTTGTATTGCCTCTAGTTTTACACCTCAGCCTTGTTCCCAGCAACTACAGAGTTCCTGTGAGTTTCCCAGTAATATTGTACAAGCCTCTTTATGCTTAAATTACTTCGAATAAATTATGTAATCTGTAACTAATGTTACAGGGCAACCCTAATATAAAATGGGTTTCCCACACTGGGTTTTTCACCCACGCGCTCAGAAGACTTAAAAGTCCCAACTCCAGGTACATGTGTTAAAAGTTATTAGCACGTTTTATTTTATGAAAGAAAGGGGAATAAAATAGTAATAACACTAAAGGAAAAAGAAAGGGATACAAATTCACAAATACTCTACCACATTTAAGCAATGGCGCGTTGAGAGCTGGCTTTGAGTTGAATGAGATCGCTCAGAAGGCAGAGGTTTGGCTCCTCAGTCAGAGAGAGTGTGTCCAAGGCGCACCTTGGTTTTTGCAGCCAGCCTGGCTGCTTAACTCCACCCTCAGGTCCCAGTAATCCACTCTTCGATAATTATTTTATCGGATTTGTGGTTTTGGAACACTGATGGTCTGGAGTGGGGGTTGGAGTCTACACACCCATAATCCATTTAGAACCACCTTTTTTTGGAACACTGATGGTTTGGAGTGGGGGTTGGAGTCCACACACCCATAATCCATTTAGGACTACCTTTCCCCCTTGCACTAAGAGTAAATAACCCAAGGTAATAGAAATAAGACATCCAAGGTAAAGGTATTGGGCAAATTGGAAAATGTCCAAGAAGAGGAGGGAAGGAGAAAAGGGGGTTCTTTCTTATCTTCAGGCAGGATTCAAGATGCACAGTTCTATTGTTAGTGGGAAAGGTAGTCCTAAAGGGATTACACAAATAGGTTTATGGACTCCACCCTCAACCCCACTCCAGACCAACAATATCCAAGAACCACAAATCCTCTAAGATGATCATCGAAGAGTGGATCACTGGGACCTGATGGTCTAGTTAAGCAGCCAGGCTGGGTATAAAACCAGACATGTGGGCATTGGGGGCTCTCAGTGTGCTGTTGGGTTCCAGCGAGGAAGAACTGGTAGGACATTTACAGATTTGTACCCCTCTCTTCTCCTTGTGATATTCATTACTTGATCTACCCTTCTTTTGTAAATAAAACACTTTTCTAACCTTCTGATCCCTTGAATAACCCAGAAGGCATTCTCCATGGTTATGTGTGATGTCCTAATTTGTCTTCTTTGTGTCACTTGATGCTGATAATAATTATCACTGCTGATTATGAAGCTGTGCCCTCAACTTCCTGGTCCAAAACACTGTTACTTTCCTTTCCTTTTATCCGTATTTTCAAGCCTTGGTGGGGACCCCAGAAACTCTCAGGTGGTTTTACTGTACCTTGATGGTATGTGGAGAGTCTTCAAAGCTACTCTCAGAACTACAGCTCTGGAACTACTCCAAGAATTTTCAAAACTATGGATACCATAATTGCAGGTTTTCAGGCCTAGTCTTCCAGCCAGGAATGGATCCCAGGTTGCAGTGGCAGCACTGAGAGTCCCAGTCACTAATCCACCACGGGTTGGTGTCTCACAAAGCTGCAAAAGGAACTTTGCAGAAGCTCAGGCAAGCAGGCAAGAAGAGGCAGATTTGTTTGGAGAAAGGTTTATTGAGGAGAAAAGGAACAGAAATAAAGTGGGACTCCCAGGCCAGTGGAACCAGGCCAGGGAGGAGTAAGGGATCCCAGGTGGAGTCAAGCCTCAGGGAATATATGTCTTCTTTAATCTAGTACCATGCCTGAGGAAATTTCGTGCCTGGAATCTTCCTAATTTACATCTATTATCTCTCCTTTGCTTTTGAGTATCCTTTTGTTCCTAGTTCTAGGGTGTTAACTAGATCCCTTTAGAATTTTGTATTTCCCATCTCCAGATTTTCCCTTATCCCTTTTGACCTTAACTCTGAAGTTTACCTTTTCCTGAAACTGCCTAATCATCCTAGCCTACTTGACTTTGGCCTCACTACTACAATCTTATTATGTAGAATACAAAGCTGGTCCAATTGGGAACTATCTGGAGCTACTAACTTTTGGAAAAATGGCTAAGTGATTGAACACCAAGCTGGAATTCTGTTTCAGTGATAATTCCAGTAATACTCCACCCCTTCCTTTTCAGACTTTCAACATAGTTGGAGAAGTAAAAAAAAAAAAAAAAACAAACAAAAACTCTGATGCCTGATGTAGACTTTAAGAAGTTTGGTTTCATTTAGCATGATCCCTTCCAGCTCCATTTATGTCACTGTAAATGGTATATGTTCATCTTTTATGGTTGCTGAGTATTATTGCATTATGTACATACACACCAAACTTTTTGTTCCACTCATGCTAAATTAAAAAAGTCAGAAGGAGAAAGACAAATATTGATGGTGTCACTTATAAATGAAAGAAAAACCAAACAAAGTGTCAACAACAAATTTTAAAAGCCATCCTAAAGAAGACCATAAATCTGTGACTTTCAGATGGGAGGGGGAGGGGTGAAGATATGGGAAGAAGGAGCATAGTGGACTTTGGCAGAGGAATATGGGTGCTTCAGTTGGGAGAATGATAGACTGACTTCCTCTGAGGTGGGGAATCCCATACTGTCAAAACACTGGCAAGGATTAGAACAATGATAATTCATAAAAATAAATAAAAAGAAAGTAATGACATTTGTGTGAAAGGTCACACAGACCCCTCACCCATACTCCTTACCTACCCAGGCTTCCCCCTGGGCAAAGGGGCATGTTGAAGACAGTCAGCAGGAAACCATGAGATAAACTGGCACTGGGTATCCACTTCCCAAGTGAAATAGTAACCCAGAGCAAATAATGCCCCCCTAAATGGGAGCATATGACTCTGGTACTTTTCCACTGAGACTCCCTGACCACAGAGCAACACATGACTCACTGATATTTTTCCACTCAGGCCTAGCAGAGAAGGGGCATATAAAAGACCACTAGCTTGTACGTGTGGGGTGAGTCTTTCCCAGACCCCTTGCTTGGGATCTGTGAACTTCGCCCAGGAGCATAATAAACTTTCCCCTCTTTCTTATTTCTGTCTCTTTGCCTTATTCTCTCTGCTGCCGACTTTACATTGCTCAAAAATGTAAACCTCACAAATGCTCAAAAAGAGAAATCTAATTTGAACCATACTAACACGTTTTCAGTTGTTTTGTAAATTATTTAATTAGTACATACATTGCTATCTCTATGGAGGATATTTAGCAAAATTTAAATACATGTGGTATCTTGAACTTTAGAAATTTATACTGTAACAGGGTGGTCCCAGGAGAAGGGGAAGTTCCAAAATCCTGGTTCCGCCCTAAGTGGGTGGAGCTGAGGAGGAAAGGGAGATTTCTGCAGAGAAGGGAGAAAGAAGAAAGGAAGATGGAGAACAGCAAGGAGACCTGGAGGAGGCACGTGGAGCAGAGGGACATGTGAAGAAACTGCTTGCTTTTTGGTCTTGGACTGGTTGGAACAGATGTGGGTGAGAGACCCGTGGGGAGGTTAGCAATGGCAGCTTTCCTTTTGATTTTGATTTTGCTCTTTTCCTCCCAGATTTGTCTGACTCTTTCTGACCCTTTTTTATGGGTCTCTACTGAAAGGTGCTTTAGACTTGTGGCAGGCTTTTGGGCCTTGCTTTGGGGCAATCCTATTTGGCTGGACTTTTACCCTCAAGGAGATGGGTAACTTTGGATGCTTCACTTAGTAACTATATTCTTTGTTCTTTCTTTATTGTACCCTAGTTGTATTAAAGTTCCTTTCCACTAAATGTTTTATGTGTTTGTCTTGATGCAGCGGATGGCAGAACCCATTCAGAGAGGGCAGGCTTGGGGATTCTGGGTGCTCCTCTCCCTGCCCTGTAACAATACTACAGATCTAAAGACCTCTTACAAAATGGCTTTTTTATGAAGAATTCATTGCAGGGTTGTCTCTAATAGTGAATAACTGGAAAAATCTAAATATCCAGCAATATGAGGCTGATCATATAAAAATGATAGCAAATTCATACCATGAACTATGATAGCATAAACAAATGAATGGCTATAGAGTATGCAATATCTCTAAGAGATATGTGGAGGATTACACCAAAACCCACAATGATTGTGCAGAGAGGAAGTAGGTAAAGAGGAAGAAATTTCAACATACAATATTTTATACTTCTGGAATTTTAAACCAAGCAACTGCAAAATCTGTAAATACTTTTATACTTTTCTCTTTAAAATGTTTAATTTTAAAATATATTTTTCTTAATATACACATGAATGTTACATATTTCTATTTTTAAAAATTGCTCCAAGTGGAATAATTACTTCCCTTTCCTTTAGACCATCTACCTCTCCCTGAGGCTTCAATTGTTTCTGTTTTAATGAGAGATGAGCTTCAGGGCAAAGAGAAGCAGTAATTAGTGCCTCAGAATAAGTAAGAATTTAATTATGTCAATTTAATGTTTTTTAAAATGCTATATCTCCATGCTATTGAGTGGGAGAAAATATTTGCACACCCTACATCTGACAAGGGACTATATCAAAGACTTACAAAGAGCACAAATAGCTCAAAAGAACAAAACAACCTAATCAAAAATGGGAAGAAGAAGTAATTAGGTACTTCTCCAAAAAAGGCATAGAGATGGCCAACAAGAATATTGGAAAATGTTCATCACCATTTATCATCAGGTAAATGCAAATCAAAACTACAGTGAAATACTACCTCACATCAGTGAGAGTGACCCACATCAAAGGAAAAATAAGCAGAAATATGGTGCTGCTAATGGTGTGGTGAAAAACACCTTGGTGGTAATAAAACCTGCTCCAATCTCTATGGAAGAAGGGTGAGGATACTACAAAAGACTAAGAGTGGATCTACTATATGACCCAGAAATTCCACTCCTAGGTATTTACCCAAAGAACACAAAAACAGTAATTCTAAAGGAAACTTGCACTCCTAAGTTTCTAGTAGCACTATTTACAGTATCCAAAGTATGGAAACAACCTGAATGCCCCAGAACAGATGAGTGAATCAAGAAGATATGTGTATATGTGGGGGGAGGGGTGTATTTGTACATTTAGACATATACGTATGTACGTGCATATGTATATTTATATACACAGAGACATATGTATGTGTGTGTGTACATCTTATATACACAATGGAATACTCAATGATCAAATAAGATAAACTTATGCTATTTGCAGCAACATGGGTGGAACTGGGATTGTCCTAAGTAAAGTGAGTCAGAAGGAGAAAGATAAATACAGAATGTTTTCGCTTATATGTAGAATATAGAGTGACAAAAACAGAGGATCAGAGAAGAATAAATTTTAAAAATTACCTTCAAAAGTTGCCCATAGATCTGAAGCATCCAGGAGAGATAGGGGAGGGAGGTAGAGAGGGTAGAAAACAGATGATGGGGGAGGAGAGCACAGTGCACTGTGGTGGAGGACTATATATGCTTGATGGTGGGGAAACTGGTAACTACACCTGAAGAGAGAAATCCTATATTGTGAAAAAACAAAACAAAGATGTAAAATAATAGTATACCAGTAAAAACCTTTTAAAAAAAATAAAGCCCAACAGTCAATTGTTGGGATTTGCATCATTCTCAGAAATTTTTCTGTTAAACAATTCTCTTTAGTTCAGTTCAATATATACCTTAAAATTTATTCAAAACCTGACAAGCTATAGTTATTGTAGATTCCATATAATTATATCACTTTGCTATGAAGTAGCAACCACATTTCAATCTACCAGTTGTTCTGAGACAAAAGCAGCTAGCAGTTTTAGTTATTCAATTGTTACCAAGCTTGCTCTAAGCTCTTTGTCACATTTGTTTGTCGCAATTTCCTTATTAAGCAGGTACTTTCATTATCACTTTATAGATGAAGAAACTGAGATAAAGAGTAGTTTACCAAGGTCATATATTAAATATAAAATAAGTAATGAAGAGATTCATACCCTAAATCCTGTTTCAATAACGATGATGATCTATTGAACAGTTAGTATGTCAGGCATTGTCCTAAACTCTTGCATGGATTAACAAGTGCTTGAGGAAGTTATCAATTTAATTCTTACAGCAAGTCTATGAGTAGGCACTGTTATCCTCCCATTGGATATGAGGGACGTCTAGCTATGAATGCTATAAGAGAATACCACCAACTATATTCTCAAAGTTCTGGAACCCAAAGTGTTCAAATTCAAATTGCTGACAGATTTCCTGGTGAGGACCTTCTTTCTGGTTTACATTTGACAATCTGCTAACTGTAATGAGCTCCCTACCCAACATCCACATGACAGATAATGTGATACCAGATTTTGAGAAAAGTTTTATTGCAAATTGATTGACAAGGCTGTAGGAGATAGATTTGAATCTACCTTCTCCATTAAGAAAGAGAATGAGATAACAGGTGTTTGAGAAGAAAGACACTAAATCTTATTGGATAAGGAGTGGATTAAAGACATATAAAAGTAGATTTTGCTAAAGTTTATTGGCTAGTTATAGTGCAGTTCTGAAACTGGAATCAGTAGCAGCAGTGGTGTGTGGTCTGCTGCTCCACAGCTTGTTGGCTCTGGCTGAAGCTCCTCAGAGCCCAACAGCCTCTGGAACTGCCTTGAGATCAGGGCAGGTTGGTTCTGTACATTCACCAACTTCCCTTAAATCATAGAATGGACCCATCAGGTGTGAGCAATGAGTGATTGGTGCTAAAGTGTTGCCTCACAGGGCAGCAGCATTGGGAGTAGCACAGGACAAAAGAGAGAGAACAGAACTTCCAAGAAGAGAGAGGGAAAGAGAGAGACCTAGAGGGACTTACACCCCAGGAAGTGCAGCCCTGTTCCAAGTGCAGTCTCACATTAATTGACAATCAGGTTCAGGGAAGGTGGGCAAGTATGTGGAGGAATGTGTGGAGGCATATGGTGGAGATGTGTATTAGGGATGCATAATTGTATGGCACAAGCTAGGCAGGGAGAGAACAGGGACTGTTGCCTGGGGGATTCCATTGTTCCTGATGATCAAAATTTCCTATCTCTAGTTTCTGTTTACACTTAACTTTCTGTCCAGGTAGTTTAGCTTGCTGTACTAACCTGGCATAATGTCTGCTTGCCCTTTCCAGAAGATACTGGTTTTCCAGTATGTTCCTTATACCAAGACTTTTGTCCTGGTATTACTGACTCCATATTTTAGCTTAATCAGCAGGAATTCTGGGTGCCAAGACAATATCCTGAGAACAAGAGGAGCTGCAACATAGGACTGAAAATTGTCCAATCAGACTTACATCATGAACAAGAATATAAGGCAGGATCAGAGGGAGCTGAAAGAGACTCTGGTCCTGGCCTCCAAAGAAAGAAGAAGAAAAGTCAGCAGGTTTCCTCCAAAGTAAAAAGAAGACACATCCAGCAGCCAGCCTCCAAGGAAGGAAGAGAAACTGAAGGACTTTGCAGAGATTGGGCTTACATACCAGCCCCCAATACTATCTCTAACATCACGTGAAAGGAGCACTAAGGGCCCTGGGCCAGGCATCTCAAAGAGCTGTTGTTGGTTGGTGGTGCAGTCCAACAACTCACAAAGAGCTATTAACACTCAGTGTCTCTGGCATCTCCTGGTTACCAGTGGTGATTGTCACTAATGGCCCGTGTTGTCCAGCACTCCTGGTGATGGGTAGTGACCATCACTGATGCCATCTTTGTAAAATAAATCCCATGGTTGTTTTTCCTGGAGCCTGAGGTCTCTTGCAATTGTGCATATGGGTGAGAACCCACACATAGTGACCTGTTCTCTTATCTGTCACTGTCTTTTGTTAGGCTATAACCCATAGGCCCCTATTGTGAACTTGTTGTGTTGCTATAGCCCTTGTTTTAGTTATTGGCTTTTTGGTCCTTTGACTTTTTGGTGGCTTTCTGTCTCAGAGCCTGGGCAGGTGGGTGGTCCTTCCTTCCTTCCATTTAACCTCCTGACTTGTACCTGATTGCCCCTGTTTCAAAGGGACTTATCTTCAAAGAACTGGAGTTTTGAATTTCTGTTATTGGACTTCTTGCCTCTAGGTAGCTCTGTGGTGTGGGAATTCAACCAGAGGATAGTATGTAAGCCTCTGGGCTCTGTTATGTCTGAAAAAGCAAGTCTCAGAAAAATCTTTAGGTTAAGTTGTGTCTGTGTATGTGCTCTTAAGGTCTAATATCAATGTAAGATTTAGCCCTGTTACATTCATGTAGCCTTCTAGTTAGCTATCTCGCCTCTTCCATTAATGACATAATTATTACCCAAAGATCACAACTCCAAGTCACCGTGGAGGTTAGTGTTTAACATATAAATTTTGAGGGACACAAACTGTCTTCATTTGTTCAGATTGTTTTAACAGGCAAGCATAGATTGGGTGGCTTATAAACAACAGAAACTTAGTTTTCAAAGTTCTGGAAGCTGGGAAGTACAAGGTCAAATTAGGCAGATATGGTCTTCTATGAGAGTTCATTTCCTAGTTCATAGATGAACATCTTTTCATCATAGGGTTGTGTCTGGGGCGTGGGGAGTGATGGGAGGGTGATAAATAAACATTCAGTGTATAGAACAAACATTCTGTGCATTGCAGATTATCAAGGCACAAAATGTTTAAGAACTTTATCATGTTCTGAAATACTATGACATAGTATTTTTATCACCAAAACAAACCATAGAGCAATTTAGTTTATCCCTAATATTAAAGAGCTGACAACAGCTTCATGAAATTCCCTAGTTCACAGAGTAATGGAGAGTTTGAATCCAGGCTGGGCTTTTCCCAGGACACGACTGCCTCTCACTAAAGAATGCTGCAGAGTCTGGGCTTAGCTCTGGCACTAATCAGTTGTTTTCTTTGTCCAACTCATCAAACCTAAGGTTTAATGGGGACACTTTTGAAAGAGAAAGCTTAACTTCATGGTCTTTGATATTTATAACCCCTACAGTATGCAAACCCCAACCTTCCCACTCTATCCTCTCTTTCAATTTAGAAATTGTATACAAAGAAATTTCTTTTCACTCTTCACACTGACAATGTACGAAAATGGAAAATAGAGAAGTTCTGAGCATTTAAGGACAAGTTCCTGAAAAGAGTTAACATCAGTCTAACAGATCTGGGCTCAAGTCCTTAATCTCCTGGTATCAGCTGTTCTTATTCAACGTCCCTCCACCATTCCCATAGTCCTATGCCTTTGCCCCTATTGACACTCTGTCTTCATTGTCACCACCTTACCCCTCTACTTTGGGAGCCCACATCTTGAATATTATTTAAGCCCCACTTTAATTGCTTTCTTTTCTGTAAATCTTCCTTTATCATCTCCTCTCTTGGAAATAGTCTTTTTTGCATCTTGTTTAATTTTATTCCCTAAAGCCTAAAGTACTGAAAAGCATAGCTCTCACTGTCATTTCATATCTTTTGTATTATCACTCTAGCAACTTTTCTCATCAAGAAATTCATCTTCTCAAATCATTTTTGCCTAGTGCATCTTCATTACCAGTCCATCTTCATTTCTTGACATGTGAAGCTCATAAAAAGTTTCTTTCTCTTTAACAAGCAAAATAATCACAGTTCCTTTGACCTTTTCTGAGACGGCATTTCCCCCCATTAAAATATATTGGTTGCTCTTCTGCCTGTCTCCAGTTTTTCTCTCCCTCTCCAGAGCTTTCTCTCTCAATCCATCTCCTCTTCCTCCTCCTCTTTCTATATCTCTCCCTTCTCTCCTACTCATCCTTTCTATCGAAATGTATACTTTCAATACAACCTAACAAACATTTGTTGAAGTCCAAATATGTACAGGACTCTTCACTGGCAAAAAGAAGTTTAAGGAATTTGCATCTACTAAGAAAGAAATATGCATAAACTAATTATGACAGTACAATCTGAGACATGTTTGGGGAACTGGAGATTAATTTTACTTTAGAACAAATAGTGTAAAACATACAAGTCATCTTAAAAATAAGTTTTAAAAGCTTATATCACATTTAAAGAACATTAGTTTTACTTTAAAAAGTTATTTAAAAGTTCTTCCAATTTTAATAAAGGAGAAAACAAAGTTCATTGTTGCTGTTAGTTCAAAACCTATTCAGATACATTTATATCTGTATAAAAGATAAATTAATTTCCTCTAGTTATTTTAGCAAAAATTTGCCTAACTTTCAAATACATTTTCATACTTATTTCTTTTTTGAAAAAGAAGATTTATTTATTTATGCACACAAGAGCTGGGGTACAGGCCAGAGTTGTGGGAGGTGAGAGGATTCACCAAACAGAGCAGGGAGCAGAACAGGCAGATGGACTGAAACACAATGCTGAGGGGAGCAGTGGGCAAGGCAGGAGAGGTCTGCCTGGCCATGTGGGTCCCCTCCCTGGCCTGGTGGCAGGGATCCAACTCGTGCTGCAGTGGCTGCGGTTTGCTTCATAGTGCGTTGCTTAACCCACTGAGCCACCAGGGAGGCCCATACATTTTCATACTTATTTCTTATTAGAGTTTGCATTTTTAGGTTGGAAATGTATTTTGCAGCACTTCAAAGGACCACAAATGTTCTATGATAATGTTTTTAAGGTATCGCTTGTTTTATAGAAAAAGCTTAAAAGGAATACATTGAAAGGGTAAGCAATTTTTTAGAATCTTATACTGTCAAGTAGATATTTCTTTTACGCTAACAAGCCAAAGCTGCCTTTCTTTTGGCTTATATTTCTATATTCCAGAACATTTGGCTTTAAAATTTTTGGAACCTGAACTATGGTGGAAATTTCAGTGACCCATCTTGGCCAAAGCTGTGTTTTTATCAGCCAGTTGAACCACCACTGAAAACATAGTCGCTTTCCCCTGCAGTGCTAAAAACCAAATCTATTAATATATTTTCAAGTGAGCTGTTCTATCTTCATATACCTGCTAACATGGTCAGTAACATGGCCAATGCATTAATTTATTTTGGTATTAAAGAAATAGAAGTAATTCAGATGACATTGCTTAGGTGACATATTGCAATTCTAGCAAGTGATATTATAACATTATTGGTTTTCTTTCCAACATTAGAATATGTCTCAGACTTTAGATATGATGCCTGAAAATATATCAAAGCAGTACAAAAATATGATTCAAATACACATATGTAAACATTAATGATTATGCACATGTATAAGCAGAGAGAGAACAGATAAACAGAGGTCTCATTCTACAACATCCACCACCCCTGCTTACTTCAAACAAAATCCTATTATCACATTGGCTTACATTTATTTTTCTTAGCATAACAAAAAGCCTACATTTAAAGTACCTTGTGCATTGAAAAGCAATTCCATACAAAAGTCAGTGAGCAACGTCTCTACTAAAAACATTTTTAGATAATGATTGTAACCATACTGGAGTTATTCATCCATAGTATCATTCATGTTCATGTTTATAATGTTCAATAAATCAGCTTAAAAAACACAGCCAGCATATATATATGTATATATATATGTGCAACATACCAAGCTCTCCCCATTATTAACAAGAAACCCATGTATAACCTCCTCATTCATCCATGGTATCCTTGTAGCAAAATTTGTAATGCACATTGCAATATTTTTCTATTTTCATAAACTATGCAAAATAAATTTTAAAAAGAACGTAGAGATAACATTTATTTGTACTCCTTTTCAACATTTCTTAGTCAAAATGAATAATCTATTTTAAAGAAATGGATGATAAAAACCTTAAAATACTCTGTTAATAAGTAAAATAATACATTGATTTGGATTCTGTATATTTCAAATATTCTATAAGCTGCATAGATATATATTTAGGACTATTACATAAGAATAACTTTATTTGGCTTATGAGTGTATTTTTATCTATTTGTCTATATATATATATACCACCATGTTTCTACTCATTCTTAAAGGAAAAGTTTATGGAGTCTCACCATTGAGTATGATGTTGATTGTAGGTTTGGCATATATAGCCTTTAGTGTATTCCATCTATCCCCAGTTATTTGAGGATTTTTTAAATCACAAATGGACATTGAATCTTATGAAATGCTATATTTTCATCTATATATACAATAATATGCTTTAGTTTTTACCTTTTTTGAAGTGGTGATTGATTTTCAGATGTTGAACAATCCCTGTGTTCTGGTTTAAATCCCACTTGATCATGCTGAATGATTCTTTTGATGTATTGTGAATTTTGTTTGATAAGATTTTGTTGAGATTTGTCACATCTATATTTGTTATGGAATTTTTCCTGTAAGTCTATTTTTCTGTGATGTCTTGTGAGGTTTTGGTATCAGAGTGATGATGATCTCATAAAATGTGTTTGAAAACTTTCCTTCCATCTCTATTTGGGGAGATTTTGAGAGGAGCAAGTACTAGTTCATCTTTGAAGATTCTGTAGACCTCACTAGTGAAACTTCCCAGCCTTGGGCTTTTGCTTTTTGTTTTCCATTCCCATCAACAATGTATAGGTTTCCTTTTTCTCCCCACCCTCTCCAGCACTTGTTTCTTGTCGTTTTGATGTGGGCTTTTTTGACTGGTGTGAGGTGGTCTGTCATTGTGCTTTTGATTTGCATTTCCCTGATAAGTGTTAACATTTTATTATGCGTCTGTTGGCTATTTGTATGTCTTCTTGGAGAAGTGCCTTTTTGACTCCTCTCTGCTAATTAGGTGCTTTGTGGTATCAGTTTTTTGTATTTATTTGATATCAGTCCCTTGTCTGGTGTATGTTGTATAAATATTTTCTCCCATTCAGTGGGATGTTTATTTGTTTTAGCTACATTCTTTTTCATTGCTTCTGCTTATTTTTTCATTGGACAATTTGTTTTCATTTTCTGAGTCATGAGAGTTCTTCATAGAACTTATACATTGGCCCCTTAGCTGATATAAGATGTAAAAATATTTTCTTCCTTTCAGTAGAGTGGTTTTTTGTATTAATTATAGATTTTTTCACTGTGAAGAAGCTTTTTCATTTGATGTAGTCCCATTTGTTTAAATTTATTTTTGTTCCTTTTGTTGCTGAAGATGAATCAACAAGCACTTTACTGAAGTCAATGTTTAATGGATTGTTTTTCATGTGCTTTTATCAGTGTATTTTATGAGATCTGTTTTAAACCCATGTCTTTAATTCATTTTGCCTTAAATTCTGTGTAATTTGTGAGATGGTGATCTATTTTCATTGGTTTATACGTGGCTATCCAGTTCTCCCAACACCTTATTAAAGAGACCTTCCTTTCTTCAGTGGACATTCTTGAATACTTTGTCATGGATTAACTGTCCCTACAAGTGTGGCTTGTGTTTCTTGGCTCTCAATTCCACTTCATTTGTCTGTATCCATTTTTATCCCAGAACCATATTATTTTTATGACCACAGCTTTGCAGTATAGTTTGAAGTTAAGGATTAAGATACCTCTACTTTTCTATTTTGTAAGGATTGCTTTGGCTATTCAGGGTTAATTGTGGTTCCATAAGAATTTCAGTAATGATTGTTCTATTTTTTTAAAGAATTCCATTGGATTTTGATTAGGATTGCATTGCCTATGTATTTTTCTTTTAAATAAAATGGCCTTTTAATGTTAATTCTTCCAATCCATGAGTATGGAATATATTTCCATTTCTTGGTATCCTTAAACACATTAATATCAAAAATATTTTGAGCCAAATATTTAAACTGTCAATTTTTTTCTTTACTGGGGTTAATTCACTGTAGTAGACTGACTAATACAATCCACTACAGTCCACCAAGACTTTCGGAAAGTGAATTTATTTGAAAATATACTGTTTGCAGAGGCAATTAGTTACATTATCATGAAGTTCTATTGTACTAGATTGGATCCTAAACACAGTGACTGGTGCCTTGATAAGAAGGTCACTTGCCAATACAGAGATATAGAATATATAGGTGTGACAAAAAGATCGATAACCGTGGTAACACAGGCAGAATTTAGAGTGTAACATCTACAAGACAAAGAATTCTCAGGATTGCTGGCAGCCACCAGTAGCCAGAAGAGAGATAAGTGACAGATTCCTTTTCACAACCTCCAAAAGAAATTTACCAAAAAGACACCTTGATTTTGGATTTCTAGTCCTAGAAATGTGAAAGAATAAATTTCTATTGTTTTAAGCCCCTTTGCTCATGGTAATTTGTTATGGCAGCCCTACAAAACTAATATAGACTCCAGTGTCAAATCTTACTATTTGTTCATTGTTAAATAGAAATTTGTGAATGTTTCAATTGTTTATAAATTAACAAGAAAAACTGATAAGTATCAGCCTTTTTATTTGTATTGCAAAACACATGGTCTTAATTTATCCAAAATGATCACTTATCACAGTAATATTTTTATATCTTATTAAGAGCTTAATTTCTTCCAGTTAATTTTATTCATTGCTATATAGTTAATTTTATCCATATGCTATAACATATCTCTGTGGAAATATGAGAAAAGAATGTGACATGAAGGTGCTGACTTAAAGGTTCTTTAGATTAAAGATTCCATTTCCTAGCCATTATATTTTCTCCATTAACATTAACAATGGATTATTTCATTCCTACCCCACAGATAATGCTTTAGGCATCTCATATTCACAATCAATTTAATGCATCCTTTAGTAAAAGCAAGTTGGAACTACTACTATTGTGTTTTCAGAATGATAACCCTCTTGGTTGTTCACAAAGATATTATAATACCTTTGAATATAATGTTCTAAATTATATTTATCCATTCATTAAGTAACTGTTCAATTATTTAATAATCAGTAATTATTTTCCTATGTTGACAAGAGAAAAAAGAAAATAATTGCTAATGTCAGTTCTGACTACATAAAAACACTTGCTCTTTGGTTTTACTTCCTCACACAATTTTCCCCCAGGTATATTTTTGTTTATTCCCAGGTATATTTTTATTTAAAATAAAAATAAAATGGAAAAAAAATTTGTATTGAGATTTACTTTTGATACCATTTCACAGTGAAAAATAACTCAAATATACTAAAAGTAGTAGTGATGTTAATTGGAAACTAGAACTGCTAATTTTTTTTTTATTTTATTAATATCTCGGCTTTCTAGGAAATACTATTTTCCTAGAGGAGATGTGCATTTCCAAGTAACAAAGAGATATACATGATTTTTCAATTAATACAAAAGTAGTATTTGCAGTTGGATTTTTTATCAAAATTTATATTTAGGGCTTAAGTATGTTTGAATCACTGGGAAAAATTGACTTGCTTCTGGCATCACTTACAGATATAAAGATATAATGGAAATATATCTCTGTGGAAATATGAGAAAAGAATGTGACATGAAAGTGCTGAATGAAAGATTTTTTAGGTTAAAATTTCTTTAAACTAGCCATTAAGTATATAAATGACAATTATTACTTTTTATCTTGTACAATAAAGAGAAAGTTATAGTTTCTATGCAGTATGATAATGGAATGATTTCCCCTCAAATAGTAGACTAGGGAATATAAGTTCCCAAGTTTAAATGTTTTACTTCCAAATTAATTATTTCTGTATATGGATGCAACTACCGAATTATCTCCTACTTAAAACAAATAATATATTTATATCAGGTATTCAGATTAAAAAAATTAATGCTATATTTTACAGTGGAATATTTACTAATGTCTATCACCTTCTTTAATTGCTATTGAGCGTCCTATATTAAATATGAAAACTTTCTATATCATTGGCATAATATAAAAATTGCTCAGATAGTCCCTAGATTACAATGGTTTGAGTTAACAAGTTTTTTACTTTATTACAAAACTTTATTATAAAATAAAGTTGTATTGGATGATTTTTCTAATTGTAGTACAAGTGCTATGCACACATTTAAGGTAGGCTAGGCCTAAGCTATGAAGTTCAATAGTTTAGGTGTATAAAATGCATTTTCAACTTACCATATTTTCAAATTATAGTGGGTTTATTGGGACATAACCCCATAGTAAGTCATGGAACATCTATGTGTCTATCTAGTCATAAAATGCTACCTTTGTGACGATCTAAAATTGACAAAGTATAATGTTAAGATCCATTATAAAAGCCTGTTCCTGGATAGTGTAAACTTTGTGTTATTCATTACTTTATGGTATCAAAGTGTTTTTGTTTTGTTTTGTGAGCAGGAAATCATCTGGTCTTTCACACTGAATCTTGACTCACACATCTCTACTTTACCAGGCTCTGGTATAAGGACAGATATGGTATGAGGAAAAAGGGACCAAAGCCAAGGTAGCCTATAACAAGGATCACCTATTAATTCAAGAGCTGATAAAAGGCATAGCTTAAAGCCCACATATACCCTGATGTGCTGGCTATGTAAGCACAGATATTTATTAATTTGACTGTCCTCAAAACCAAGAATATTGATAGATATGGAACTGATGGAGAAAAAAGCAGAGGAACAGAACTGAACTGGAATCATGGTCTTCACTCCATTGACCTTGACTCTGCCCTTGTGTCTCGCTACAGCTCAGAGGCAATGGGAAGACAGTGCTAAACAGAGGGAGAATAAAAAAGTCTCCTAGGGCTCCACTCCAAAGTAAGGATATAGAATGCAGTTTCCAAACCACTGAAGAAATGAAGGTCAACAATGCATTTGGATTATAACTATTCTGAGAGCTTGCACAATCATAATCTTTGAACTATAAAGCTAAAATTGTTATTACCTTACTGAACAAGACGGACAGGTTTTAGGCAAATTATTCCACAGTCTTCTTTCCTTTTTGACAGCCCCCAGATGGCCAGCATCCTCTGGTTCTTCACCAGTCGTCACCCAAGTTCATGTTGTTGGGTTCAGTGATACAGATTTTAGTTACAGGAGAGTCTGTAAATGTGGTTATCTACTCCATGCAAACAGGACCCTGGGTCAATGTTTTATCCTTGATTCAGGACTTCAAGTCTTTAAGTCCTAGTGTTCAGTTAAGAAGTTTTAAATAGTAAGCTGGTTAGCAAAAACAAAACCAGAAAAAGCAGAGTGGGGAAGATAAGGAAAAGAATAACAGAAAGACTTGTCACTCATTGAAGTTACAATGAATTATTTCAATGCAATAAAGTCATTAAATGATTTTTTTTTTTTCTAAAAGAAAAGAGAGTGCCATGGTAAGGCAATAGCCCATTTGGACCAGGAAAAGTTTCCTGGGCCATTTAGGTTTTGTGTTTTTTTTTTTAGATTTATTTAATTGTATTTGACATCACTTGTAGTCCCTAGGGAGTTCCCACCACCATTTCACCGGTGCACCATCACCTCAGTCCCTTTGGCTCTTTCTGCCCTCACCCCGGTCTTTGCCCTCCCCTCCCTCCCACCATTCAGTTGTTGATGTTCCTGACACTGACTCTGCTATAAACAGTTTTGAGAAAGTTTGAAAAAAATCAAAACTTTAATCTATGTGCACACATTAAATTCAAATGCATTTCTAAAGTGATAAGTCAAAATAAATCTATCATTTTCTGGTTCAATGCTGACATTTCTTCTCTCTAAAATGCAGTTTACAGCTGCTTTTCTCCCCAATCCAGTTTCACTCTACTTAAACATGTGCTATTCAGACACAGTAGAAATTTTGTTGGCACTTCATGCAGCATATTTCTCCTGTTTTTCTCACAGGACTAGCAGCCTCTTCCATAACTTTTGCACTAAAAATACAAGCTGGAAGTTTTCCATCTATTGAACTACTCCAATTTAACTTCAAACTTTTACATCAGGGTCACTATGTTTTCCTTTCTGTTTTGGAAAATTTTCTAGTCTGGACTTGAATGGACTTTAGGTTAAAGGATGTGTTTATGAGTTTAAAGTGCTACCCACACTGTGAATAAACAGAAGAAACAGTTGTCATGAAGCAACATCCCTGCCTGTTTCTGCACAAAATACCAGAAACAAGAGGCTAAATGAACTAGCCAGTTTGTCTTTTATTTGTTTCTTGGCGTTCACTTGCATTTGGCAAAATTGATATATCTGTGTGTGCACGCGCGCACATGCATATATATATTTTCCATATCCCTATGTTTTAATATGAGCCCTGTGAATACATGAATAAAGTATTAGTCTACAAGGTCACCAGTTGCCCTTTAATCTACAGGGTCACCAATTGCCCTGGGACACCTTAGAGATGAAGGAATGAATAGGACTTCAACCGGGATTGTCTGACTATGGGTCCGTGCCCCTCCCTGAGATTGTCTACACTTTTCCCTTATCCAGGATAATCATTTAATTTTTTTCTCATACACTATTATTTTTCCAAAAGGTAAATCCATAAAAGTGACACCTTCATGATTATTTTAAAGTAAGGATGTGAATGGGGCAGATCAGCTTGTATTATCTCAACTCACTTTGGAAAGAACAATTGCATAATTTATTATTCTACCTCTACTTAGAATGTCCCAACTCTAAAATGAAAGAATTTGTGTTTTTAAGATTTTTAAATATTTCACATACTAAAAACTCTGATAAAGCTTTGCTACCACAAAACATAGTTCAAAGGACAAAGAAAATAAATCCAAGTTTAGACCCCTGCCTCCAGGTCATAAAACAGTTTAGAGTTTTCATATCTGCTGCCTGCAATGGTGGTTCGTGGGCTCATCTCACAACAGAAAATCAAATACTGAGCAAATATTTGAAGCAGAGAAGGAATTTAATATCTAGAAGGTACTAAACAGGATGGTGGGAGAAAATCGTCAAATCTACCACCCCAATTGAGGGGTCATGGGTTTTTTATAAGGAGGTGTATAAAAACAATCAGGGAAGACATGAGAATCATTTTGGGAAGGGGCTGCTGACAGTTTGGGTTTCGGGGAGAAGGGGTCAGCCTAGGGGTTTATTGTGAATTTGTAGATACAAAGGAGGCATAAACAGGGACAAGGATTGCCTGGGCTTCCTTATCTGTGTAAAGCTTGCTAGTAATGGCATGCTGGTTTCCTGAAGAACAAAGTAGTCCTTATCTCATAGCTGTACATTCTTTGGTGTGTGACTAGGAAGGTAGGTTGAAGTATGTCCAGAGGATGGATAATCTGGGATTAGTTGAATTGTAGAGATTAACCCACAATGTGCTGGATTAGTGTTGGGCCTGATTTCAAATCCAGTCCCTTTCTCAGTGAGTCTTAAATGTTGAGAAAGGAAGAGAAAATTAAGAATTGTGTGCACCCAGTGAGGATTCATTGATGCCAACCACAGCCTGATGGCTACTGAGATTATTCCCACTTTACAAGTTAGCAAAGGAAGGCAAGCACGAATTAAGAAATTTATCTAACTTCAAAAAGCTAGAAATGGTTCAGCCAGGGTTCAGGTTTCTTTCTATTATCTTTTCTCATGGTCGGAAATATATAAACACCTGTTGTAGTCTCCCAGTGTATTTTAACTATGATTTTCTCACCATTACTGTCTCATGATATCAACATACTGTCATGACCACTTGTAGGTTGAATGGATGTTATCAGGTTTTTTCTGCCTTCTTGCCATTAGCATCTATTGTCGACACCTGTGATCTTAAACCGGTGCCTAATGGCAGCACATGGAGTGTGGTGTGGGTGTGCATGAGCAGGCCCACCTGACCCAAGAGATGGGGTATTTAAGTGAGGCAGCAGAGGCCTTTTCAGTGGAGAACAGTAGAGACCAGGAGAGAACGCCAGAGCGCCCTGGAAGATTTGCAAGGGGGGTTTACAGGAGGGCCCAAGTTGCTGTCTCCCTGCTGGCTCTTTTCTCCTAACCTGCAGGGATGATACCAAGGACTCCAAGTTTCCCTTTCAAGCTGCCTGAACTGATAATGAACGTACCCCATCTGGGATGGTTGCAGAACACCAGTGATTCTGTGAAACTGAACAAAAGAAGGACATGACTATTGTTTCTTAAAATGTTTATATTATTTATATAATATACACACACTGTAGTATAAATTAAGTAAAAATCAGGCTTTTCCCTGCCTCCCTGCTGGATGCCCTGGGCTGTGGGGTGTGGGTGCACACCTTTAATTTTGGACACCTGGCCCGAGGAGCAGAGGGTGTGCTTGTGTAAGGACAAGCAGCTATACCCAGAGGACGGGGTAAAAAAGCAGCGTCACTCAGAGATGGAAGGCCACTCTGAGGAGAGACCACAAGAGACCTGAGAAAGCCAGAGAGTGGGCAGAGAAAGAGCACAAAGATTTACAGGGGGCTGGGATGCTGTTGCTGCCTTCCTCCCAGCCCCTCTGCCTGCTTCTTTGCATACCAGCCTCCCTGCCTGGCATGTCTGTACCTGCCCCCCTGAGAGTGCCTTAAAACCTACAAGATCTATCAAGGGCTCCAGAACTCTCTTTATCTTCTGCCTGAATCAAGTGAGCCTGCCCTGTGCAAGCTTGCACTAGACACATATTCATGCACACAGCTTTGTGATACAAAATGTATTTCCTTTGTGATCCTACATAGAAATTAAACTATTTAAAACAGCAAACTGCTTCCTTTTGGGATTCCTGGTTATTTTATAAAAACAATTTACGTGTTTGGGAACATTGTTTTGAAGCAAAACAATTATGTTTTGGGGTTTTTCTCAAAGAGCAGAAATTAATAGAACTTTTGTCTCATGCAGTTACCCATTACAGTATTCCAAAATTTCAGTGAGAAAGACCACTGTATCTCACAATTAAAGTGTTTCTAATTTTCTTTAAAAATTCATCAGTATAGGGCCTCCCTGGTGACGCAGCGGGCTGTGCACCACACTATGAAGCATCCACAGCACAGCAGTGCGAGTTTGATCCCCAGTCAGGGAGGTGACCCACATGGCGCAGTAGACCTCTCCTGCCTTGCCCATTGCTCCCCTCAGCAGTGTATTTCAGTCTGCCTGTTCTGCTCCCCACTATGTGTCTGGTGAATCCTCTCACTTCCCGTGACTCTGGCCTGTGCCCCGCTCTTGTATGCATGAATAAATAAATCTTAAAAAAAAAAAAGAAATTTCCTCATAATATTAAAAAAAAATTCATCAGCGTAACGTGGCATGTTTATATACTTGGATGGATGCCTATATGTGGCTAGAGGAGGTTTGTTATCTTAGAAGGTCAGTGTAGTGATATCTTAATTATGAATGCCTGTAGGGTAAATGAAGGTTATCAGGTTTTTCTGCCCTCACTCCATTAGCATCAATGATAGACCCCTGCTGCCTGATAGCGGCCACCTGAAGTAGGGTGTGAGCATGTGTAGGTGGGCACACCTGGACTGAGAGACTGGCCATATTAGAGCGGTATCACAGGGGTGCCAGCAGCAGAAGCAATAGATGTAGCAGCAGACCAGCAGAGGCAGCAGAAGAAATGGAAGCAGCAGTAAAGAGCCCAGAGAGAGTGCAGATTCGCCAGGGGCTAGGAGGCCTGCCAGCCTCCTGAACCCCTAGCCTCTCTGCCTGCCATGTACCTGGTTACCTCTGATGCAGAAAGATTAATAAAAGCCTGAAAAAGTCACGAAGGGCTCCAGGACTCTGTTACCCATCTGCCCAGATCATAGAGAACCTGCCCCATGCCTTCCTGCCCCTACATGTCTCAGTAAGAGTGTGGCAGCCCTTGAAAGACTAATACAATTACTCCCCACTCTAGTTCTACATTACAATCATTGGAGGGCTTTTAAGAAGAATTTGATATTTTGGGGTATTTTTAAGTTTTCACACAATAGGATTTTTTTGTCTTGCTCACCTATTCTGATTTCTAACATATATATGTATTTTTTAAAAAATTATTTATTTATTCACACAAGAGCTGGGATACAGGCCAGAGTCCAGGGAGGTGAGAGGATCCACCAAAGACAGAGTGGGGAGCAGAACAGGTAGACTGACTGAAACACACTGCTGAGGGGAGCAGCAGACAAGGCAGAAGAGGTCTGCTGCTGCGCCATGTGGGTCCCCTCCCTGGCCTGTGGCAGGGATCAAACTCATGCTGCAGTGGCTGCGGTTTGCTTCATAGTGCATTGCTTAACACACTGAGCCACCAGGGAGGCCCTGATTTCTAACATATATAAAGATTTGTATAAACTCACCATCAGAACAGAAAAGAGTATCACAACCCAAAACTTCCTTCTGCATTTTGAGGTCAGAATGCCCCCTGTGCCCCTATACCTAACCCCTAGCAAGCATAATTTGTTGAGAGCCTTTTGAAAAATGCCAACGCAATAACATCTTTAAAACACTGATTCAAAAGAATACCTGCACCCCTATGTTTATTGTGGCACTATTTACAAAAGGTAACAACCTAAATGATCAAAGACAGATGACTGGATCAAGAAGATGTGGTACATATACCCGATGGAATACTATTCAGAAATAAAAAAAAATAAACTAGAGTCATTCATAGAAACATGGATGGAGCTGGAAGGGATTATGCTCAACAAAATAAGTCAGAAATCAAAAGAAAAATACCAAATGGTTTCACCCCTAAAAGGAATATAAGAGAACCAAATTAAAAAAAAAATAACAAACAAACAAAACTCAAAAAAAAACATAACAAAAACAAAAAGACAAGAACTTATCAGGGACACCCTTATGGGGAGCGGGGAGGGAGTAGGTTGAGGGCAGGGAGAGCACAGGGGACTGAGGTGATGGTGCACTGGTGAAATGGTGATGGCAAATCATGGGGGCCACAACTGATGTCAAATATATATAAATAAAGAAATAATAATAATAATAATAATAATAAAAATTCATAAAAAATGCCAATGCACATACTCTACCTATAAAGTTTCTGGTTTAATTAGACTGAGGTATGGACTAGGATCTTTTTCAGAAGTTTCCTAGCTGATTCTAGTAAACATCCATGAATGAGAAATGGATACTCTCTTCAGGGCCCATACTCCAAAACCTGTTGTAAGTTCTTTTCAGCTTAGATTAACTCTACAAGTTTTGTTGGGTAACACTGTGTTATTAAACACTTCCTTTCCAACGTAGAAGTGAAAATATTCAATATGTTTATAGGGTCAGTGAAAATTGTCAGGCTTTTCCACCCTCCCATCGTTAGTGTTGATGAGAGACACCTGTGGTCCTGCACACATGCCTAATGGCAGGTGCCTCAAGTAGGGTATGTGCATGTACAAGTGAGTGCACCTGGGCTGAGACACATTTCCTATAAGGACAATGTCAAAGGAACACCGCAGCAGAGAGAAGAGAAGAAAGAGATGTAGAAGTAGAGAAGATAAGCGGAGCCCAGGGAAAGTGAGATTTGCCAGGGTGTAGGATAAAGGTTGATCAGGTATTTCCACCCTCCCACCACTGATGATGGACACCTGCGGTGCTGCGAGCATTCCAGGGTGGGCATGCACAAGTGAGCGCACCTGTGTTGGACACGGGCATAAATGGGTGGCGTCATGAGGATGCCAGAACTGCGAGCACCAACTGCCAGGACTGTGAGGACCAACAGACAGAACTGCGAGGACGGACCGAGAGAACCGACAGCAGCAGCAGCAGCAGAGAGAAGAAGCAGCCGAGAGGGTGAGATGTGCTGGGGGCTGGGAGCCTGCCAGCCTCCCAGCCCACTGGCACCCATGCCTGCCATGTACCTGGCCACCTCTACTAAATAAAGTATGAAAAGCCACCTAGGGCTCCAAGACTCTCCTTCCTTGACCCGTCTGCCCAGAACCATCCTAAACCTGCCTCCAGTGCCACCCCTCCATCCTGCCACTACACAGGGGTTAGGAGGCCTGCCAGCCTCCTGGACCCCCGGCCTCCCTGCCTGTCAGGTACCTGGTTGCCTCTGGTGTAGCAAGATCAATAAAGCCTGAAAAAGCCACTGAGGACTCCTGGACTCATCTTTGACCCATCTGCTCAGATCATAGAGAAACTGCCCCGTGTCTTCCTGCCTCCACAGTGATCTAGGCAAACTTGCATAGCTAATTCTCCCTCCTCACAAATAGGCCTGAGGAGCAGGTAAACCAGCACTCATTGAAAAGGACATGGGCTTCTTAGGAAAGACTGTCAAGCACACAGTTGACCAGAAATTTGGCTGAATTTTGTTCCTAGAATAACATAGGATTTGTTCTGAGATCCTGTATTATGTTCTTCATACTTTGTGTCTGTCTAGAATACCTAAAAAGATAGGAATCTATAACATCCTTGAGATTTCAAAAGTTTAATGTCTGTTTCTGCTTGCTTAGAAATATTTGCTTTGCAAATTTGATTTGAGATACATTTCAATGTAATTTACCTTATAGGAGATGTTGGGGAGGGAATATTACACTTTCCAGTTTCTAACTTATAAAGCAAAAATTCTCCATCTTGACTGCACATAAGAAACATGAGTTTACAATCAAGTTGTAGTCTGAAGTCTGGAATGGGGATAGAGAATTGGCTCCAGGCTCATTAATATCACTGGCAATATATTTCAGGTTCTCACTGGCTGTTGGCCAAAGACCTTGATTTGTTGCCAAATGGATATAGGCCTTCAACAGAAGGGTGTTTGAACGTCCTTGTGACATGGTAGCTGACTTCCAAGATAGCAGAGAAGAAGACGTATTACTTTTATGACCTAATCTCTGAGTCACACACATTTCCTTTAATTTTATTTATTAGAAACCAGTAACTAAGGCTAGCATCTGCTCAAATAATGGAGAACTTGATTCCACATCTTGAAGGGAAGATTGTCAAAGATTCATAAACAAATATTAAAACCACTAGGGACAAAAATTGACCAGGTTAAGGAAATATAAAATATGTCTGAACTGCCTTAATGAAAAAAGAAAGCAAAATTCCATTAAGATACATAAACTTAACAGGTATCAGACACCTACGAATCCCAAAGTCTTTCAGAGTTAAGATCACAGATTTTATTACCATTAGTGAATTAACAAAAAAAAAGTATTGATTCTCATACTTCAAGTATTATAAACAAACAAAATAATTAAACCAAAAGAAATCATCTCATCCTGCTCAAATCCATGTTTTCCAATGAACCAGTTTTTTAAAAGTCCTGTCCTTTATGGAGAGTGCTGTGTATGTGTTAACAGATAAACAGAAATGACATTTAATTTCAAGCTCCATTAGTAACATACAGGGAATTGTAAGAACAAGGTCAGCTAAGATGGTAAAGGACAAAAGAATTCATTTCCAATTACTTAAAATATTGTACAAATACAGCATCTAAGATAATGTTGAGGGCTTGCTGGCTTAAAATAGAAATGATTATAAGAAAAAAACCTGGAAATCCTTGATACCCGAAGATCTCAAAATGTTCAATATTTTCTTCTGAAATCAGTTTTTACAGCAAGCAATTGAATCATATAGGACAGGTGTCTATAGCCTACAAGGTCCATCTCCTACTTTTTGTTTATGTAAATAAAGTTTTATTGGAACACAGTCATGCTCATTCCTTTAATATTGTCACTGACTGCTTTCACAGCATAATGACATGGTTGAAAAGTTTCAAAAGAGGCCTTATAACCCACAAGTACTGAAAAATTAATACCTGGCAATTTTCAAAATGTCAGTCCTTGATGAAAATTTAAAAATGGGGGTAAGTGATTTTTCTTAATATATTTCCAATAACCTTTAAGCTTTTATCACAGAGTCTTTTGGCCTTAAATACACATTCAATAGGGAAAAAATAGTATTATCAGAGATTGCCAAAAAAGTTATTATTTATTAAAATTTACTATGCTGAAGTCAATATGACTAAAAACTAATGAAAAATAATTCCTCTCATCCTAATATTTTCTACCCCATTAAAAATAAAATATTGTGAAGAGATAGAGAAGACCACCTCAGAGGAGTTTCCTTGCTTCACTCCCAGGAAAATAATCTGGAAGTAGTCCAGACAAGCACTGCATGCAAAGGATTCCTTGACAGGATGAAACGATAGCACCTCATGGACATCAGAGACAAGCTCTGAACACACCAAGGGACACTGAGGAAATTCATCTCCATACAACAAAAGCTGAGTGGGGAGAGATGCATAAAAAGTGACACTAGAGCAGCAGCTTGCCATGCCTGTAAACCTGGGAGCTGTGAGCAAATATTAATATTTAGCTGTTGGTACTGGGGAGGAGGAAAGCTGAGTACTGAGGAGGACCACCCTTAACTGAATGGAGGTTCATGTTGTGAAACTAGAGTGTTCCATGTGGGCTGGTTCTCCTGTGAAGGGGTTAGTGCTCAGACTGCTCTCTGCCTCCACACCTTCACAGAACTTGTTTGACACAGTAAAATGTGCTAATAGGGTGCAGACTGCAAAGGCAGGGATCTGGAAACCCAGAGAGGAGGGTTATCAGTCCCACAAATATAACCAACACCTCCCTCCTCACAAACACACTTTCAACAGAGACTACACACCTTCAGAACCATCATTTACCTACTGATTCATCAGCTGCAGATCAGTTGTCCCCAAAATACAAGATAATGAAACACAAAACCAGAAGAAAATTTAAAAAGAGAGAAAAATCCCATAGTGCCATCTACTGGAAATTTTACACTCTTACAACACTGCAAAAAGTCAAACTGAAAGCCACAAATGAGCAGATGCCTTAAATCCTCAAGGAAATATTTCACCACAAAGAACAAATCTCTAGAACCCAAGAACAAAGATATGGAAGATATTTTATTCCTATCAGATACAGAGTTCAAAGTTGTCATGATGTAGAAATTCAAAGAAATGGAATAAAAAAGAAAATGTTCAAATATATATAAAAATTTCAAAATATTGGATGTCTTGAGAAATAAAATTAGCAGAGAAAAAAAAATTAAAAGAAACTGAAGGAGATGTGACAGGAAAAGGATCAATAGAAGAGAAGAAAGTATTCTAGAGAAAGCTATGGAAGGAGACTAGACCAAGTGGAAGACTGAATGATTGACCTTGATGATAGTAACACACAAAAAATCAAGGTGGAAGAAGAGAAGTACAAAGAAAAATATGAAACACTTTAAGAAGTATATGAGAAAATACAATTTAAGAACAACTGATATTTCAGAGGGGAAGAGAGAGAGAAAGAAATAAAGAACTGATTCAAGTAAATAATAGAGGAAAACTTACCAACCTGGGAAGGAAATAAACATATAGGTCTATGAAGCTGAAAGAACAGTTACCTAAATATAATGAAAACTACACCAAGACACATAGTTGTGAAATCTTTTACGATTTCAAGACAAAGAATAGTGAAGCTGTCAAGGGGAAGGGCCAGATAACATATAAAGTTTCCCCATTAGTAAATCTGAGTTCTCTGAGGAAACAATATAAGTAGGATAGAATGGAATTATATACTAAAAATATCTAAATATAAAATTGCCAGCCAAGAATACATATAATGCAAGAATCTCCTTCAGATATGAAAAAGAAATAAAAGTCTTCACAAACTTCAGAAGCTGAAGGAGTTCACAACTATTTGATCTTCTCAAAAAAAATAGGGATACATGGAACATATTTCAAAACAGTAAAGGCCATTTATGATAAACCCACAGCATTCTCAAAAATGCAAAGCTGAAGTTTTTCTGCTAAGATCTGCAACAAAATATTACATCAACTTTCAGCATCACCATGCAGCATAGTATTGTAAGTCCTTACTAAAGCAATTAGGTAATAAAGATATAATAGGAATTCAAGGAGGAGTCAGTTGATTGCTATCTGCAGATAACATAATACACATAGAATCCCTAAGGACTTCATAAAAAAACTAATTGAAACAATAAATAATACAGCAAGAGCAGGTTACAAAATAAAAAAATCACGTTCCCATACGCAAACAAGCTAGAAGGGGAAGAAATCAAGAAAACAATCCCTTTTTTATCAATCTGAAGAATGCAAAAACACTAATTCAAAGGTATGTAAACTCCTATGTTCATTTATTTATAATAACCAAGTTATGGAAACAACCTAAGTGCCCAAATACAGAAGAATGAATTAGGAAGATGTGGCATATATACAAAATGGAATACGACTTAGCTATTAAAAAAAAATAAATTCTTGCCTTTTGCAATACATGAACATAACTGGACACAATTATGCTAAGCAAAATAAGTCCAAAGGAGAAAGACAAACACTCTATGGTTTCACTTATTTATGGAATATAGAAAAACAAAACAATGGGTTAGATAATACCAAACCTATAACAAATCCTAGAAATTTGACTGTGAAATTGAAGCTAACACATAGCGAGTTGGAGGAAAAAAGAAAAATATGAAGGGGGAACAATCGAGTTTTCATGCCTGATGGTTGATATAGTGCGAAAACATGCACCCGAATTCTGTGATCCAGACGATACTATCTCTTACCTCCATTTTGTAGGCAAGTATATTTGAAAAGATAATGCAGGATAAAAGCCATCACACAATAAGTAATTCCCATGGAGAACTGACCTCCAACACAGAATCACAGGGATGGAATCTAATTAATGTGTCTTGGGTCAAGTGCTTATCTTGGATCAACAGAGAAAGGGTAATAGTACTGGCTTTGCTTAAGTCAACTTCCCACACACAAAAAAAGGTGGAAGTTGGTTACTAAGATAGTGGGAGAGAAATATGCAAAGAGGAGTCCAATTTATTATGAATTATAAAGCTGAAGAGGTAAGATGGGCAGATTATGAATAATTATGTAGGTCCTGTTGGGTTTCAAATTTTTCCTATGTGAAATCATTAAGTAAGTTTATTATGTGCTAATGTTAGTGTTATCTTTAGAAAGATCACTCTGGTAGAGAGTTTAAGGGTTGTTAGGAGAGAGTAAATGAGAAGTTAAGGGACTGTTGAAACAGTTTTCCAGGGAATGTGTAATAGGTGCCAAACCAGGAAAGCAGGGATGGAGATAAATGGGCAAATTTAAAGCTATTTTGGCATCAGTGGATAGGAAGAGAAGACAGAATCAAGGACGCACTGCTTCAGTTTTTGGAAACTTATTGAATTAAGATACAGTATGTAGGAAGAGAAGTAGATTTGGAGTGACAGAAATGGCAAGCTCAGTTTTGAATTATAAATCTGGAATAGGATGAGACAGAGAAAGTTAGGGTGAGGCAAGGCATTAAAAGATTTGTCTAAGATATGCTTAGGGAGAAGGGTAAACGGAAAAGTTTTCCAGAACAAAAATGAAAGACATTAATATTAAGGAGGCAGCATAAGAAATCTTCCAAAAAGATGGAGAAAATCACCAGGAGACTAAGAAAAATTAAGATCAATCTGGCTTCAAAAGTCAACTGAAAATGATTTAGGAATAGAAATTGTTTTCATTTTTCAAATGACTGCACAACATGTCCAGCCCCCAATGTAACAAGAAATAAGAACAAAACAAATACTCAAAACAGTAGAACAATGTCAAATCCTCCAAGACAAAATTCTCCATTGTAAGAAAGGTAGTCCATTAATATTAAGCATGGTGAGCATAAAATGGATTCTAGTCACACACTCCTGTTCATTCTTAGAAATATCTAGTCATTATATTTGTGCTAATATACAATGTACACAATTTTTGTGCTCTACTGTACTTAATAAGCCTTTTTCTGTGGATTGTGTCACTGGTGCCAAATCCTTTGATTTATTGGTTGTACCAAGAGCCAAAGAATAATTTACGAGTCAAATATTTGTAACATTTGTGCTCATGACATTAATGTAGATTAGCTTAGATTGATTAGTTCTCCAGTTAAAATGGCCTTATAACTTGGTGCCATACAGAGTTAAATGGTTTGAGATGTTGCTTTTTTGTTTATATTTAATGTGTATACATGACACTTTCTTAAATTTTCTGTATCTATTTCTCTTTTCTTCCTCAGAACTAGCCCAAACAAAAATAGAGAAAGATAAGTAAAGTACAGAAAGGAAAATAGGAATAGGTTGGGACGGGCATTTTATAATTCATTCATATATACTGATAATTCTTACAATTTTTCCTTTTATGAAAAACAACTGAAGAGAAAGATCAGAAACTAATAAGAAATCACATACTTTGAAAATTTGCCTTTTGCTTTTATAGCTTTATTGACTATTTCCAAGTTTCATTGTGTTTCACATAATTAAATACTGCAACTGGGACATTAAAAATACAAACTAATTTACCAAAATAATTGCAATCTGAACATTATATACAATATTATACATTTTACATTACATAAAGGATTTTTATACATAAAAGGTAAGATTTGACTCGTGATTATTGAAAATCCAAAATACATTTGAACAAAACATTCATCTGTATACATACACAATTATGCAACTATGATAATAAAAACCATACACTAGTGTGGTTATTTAAAATTAAAATTACATTCATACAACAATGATAGAAATTGAAGTTTTTCTGAATTATAAACTATAAATTATAAAACTATGGAATGTGAATTATATAACCTAATTCTATATATTGCATCATGCTTAAGACTGAAATGTCTCTATCCCAAGGAGAATTTTTAATTTTAAATTATTTTAAGGGATTTAAAAAATTTGTGATCATCAATATGCTTCATACACAGGTATAATGCAGACCCAATCAAGCAAATAGAAAAGTGTTGGGTTTATCACACTACCAAGTATATCTCACCATGTAACTTTCAATAAATCATTCTCATCAACTGTACAGTTTGGTAAGCCTTTATATTCATACTTGCCATCAAAATGATTACATGTTGAGGCACAGAGCTAACAGAGGAAACATTAATGTGGAGAACTAGACACTGAAACAAGGATATGACTTCAAAACAAAATATTAAAAATGGATACTTATGTAGAAACACCACCAATACACAGTATTAGTTGCTAAACAAGGTGTCAGTCCTTTAGAAAGTTAATGCACTGATGTGTCATACCTTGTTTGAATACTTAAGTCCAGAATACCGTCATGGGAGTTTAGTGCTATCTTAATTCTAAATTTTATTCCTTTCAAAAACAGCTGTGATTTTAAGTAAAGCCAGACATGTCCCTACCTGATTTAAAAAGTTTAAAAGATAATGTTTTTATAACACAAATGTCTTTTCAATCTGCACACGGTTCTTCCAAAGATACACAGACTGGTGGAAATTCTACTAGAACTTTATACAAGAACCTCAGAAAGGCAGAAATTAGTAAAACAGCCATTCTCCTTAAAATTTACACAGCATATAACGGCATTCCCTGTTTCAAAATCCTCAATTTTTTCAAAGGCAAACAACAGAACACCTGGAAACAAAGATGAAAAATAACAAGTTGAAATATATAAAAATCAATGTCCTTTCCAGTATCATATAAACTATGAAAAATGTGATTCTGAGCCTAAGGTTTGCTTTATTGTGTTTCTTCTTGTTCATGTTAAATTGAATATAAAAGAAGCTCTAAACCTAGGTTATCAAAAAATATTCATATAAATGTATGAGAATTTCTAATAAAAAAGTTTAAAAAGTCTACATTATTAATTTTTGTAATTAAATATCCTAGAGTTCAGTAGGCAGATTGATTTTGAGCAGCTTGAAAAGAATCCATTGGCTGAGTGTTGTCTGAAAGTGGTCACAGCTACATTTCAGCTCTTCGTTGTGATTTCTCAGCAGCAGCAGCCCCATCTTCTTCCTCCTCCTCCTCTTCCTCATAGTGTGGCTCTCGACCTTTAGGGTGGTTGTCATCTCGAACTTCTGGCTCTTCCCCATCATTATTCTTATCATCAGCCTTCAAGTTAAAAGACAAAAGAAAAACTAAGAGACAGGGCACAGATTTAGTGTATGAATAATTCCCTCTAACAAAGCCCAAACAGTGCAAAGTTAGTTACTTTCAGAGAAAGGACACTAATGAAGAAAAATGATCTTTTAGGTAACAGTGTATGTTCTGTCTCTCCTAATCTTCTCTTGTCCCAGATTGTTTAACTCTCAGAGCCCCACTAACTCAGTAACACCTCAGAAATATATGCTGCACATGCATGATAGAAACCTAGACCCTTCACATACATTTTCACCATAGGTCTCCTCAGCATTGTGCTCTAATTCTCTTTTTTTATCTTCAGTCAAATCTTCCTGTACCTATAACAAACCAGAGATAATAGGTAACACTTTAATCATTTAAACACAGCAAATTTATTTGCAAAAAGTTCAAAGTAGCAGAAACAAAATTAAACAAGAAACAAATTTAAAAAAGATAAAAGTCGAAGATTTGGTTTATAATATACATATGAAGGCACAGCAGACCAACTACACATATGTCAGTATGCTTGAGACACTAATGTTTGAATTTCAGATTCCTTTGAATAGGGTTCAAGTATAACACCTGAAGAAATTCAGCTTATAACATTTAATATTTCCCTTTCCCGAATGGAAGATCTATAGAAGTATAAAGGCACTGACAGAGTGTAAGTTCTACAGAGACAAGAAACATCTGTCTTCCTGAACACACTGTCTTCAGTACAGATTCATATCTGGCACACTGTGACTGCTTAATAAATATTGTAGAATGAATGAATACTGAATCAACACAAAAAATATCTGCTCTGGGAAGGCAGACGGAAAAGAACACCATGTATATACAATGCAGTAGGGGAAAAAAAGGTGTATTATATTTCTATAATTATGAATGAATTTTTCTGACTAAAATATCTAGAACAATGAATACAATTATTTCAATTGCTTCATGAAATGGTGTATGAAAGTGTGTGGAATCCCTGTATCGCCTTAGTGTTTTAAAATGACATTTGTTTTTTTAAGTAGTTTTCTTTTATGTATATTGTTACTTTTATGTAACATTGATCTCAATTATTATTTTCAAAATGCAAACCAAAGAAAGCATCTAGATATTTTTAACAAATAGTTTCTATTTAGGGATCACATTCCACAAAAAAAAAAAAGAGAATAAAAAGTTTTCTAATTAAACTATTTTGAAAACCAGGTATATGCCAAATGTTTACTTACATCACTCCACCATACTTCAAAAAATACTGACTAACTAAGCATAATGTGGTATTCTGGTTTCAAAAAAATACCTGATTTCCCCTAGGAACATGGTAAGCCCTCTTGAATAACACACCAAATTACTTTTCTTCTGGAAGGGGAAATGGGTACTAAAAATCCAAGAAATGGGCAAATGAAGGTGCAATTAAGGAACAACAAAATAAGAATGACTTCAAGGTGTCTAGTTCATGTGTGAAACAAGTAAACACAGCCAACTGGACAACCTTTCGGGAAACCTGGCCTATTAGGAGCCTACAGAGAAGACCCTTCAAAGAGACCTGCACAGAGCACAGCCTTCACGAACCTCTTTTAGCCATCTCACTTCCAGCTGCACCCACAGCCCCTAACCTACAGACACATGAACTAAATCCATCCTGGGGAAGAAACATAGAGCATCCTTAGCATTCACATTTCCTGATGAAAGGATCTAAAAAGAAGACACCCTTGTCTCACCACCTGCAGGCTCTATCAGCGACTATGACAGCTCTTCTGTCCTTAGTCACAGAATCTCAAAACAACCTGAAAACTGTGAAGCTCAAATAACACAACAGTGAAGTCTAACTAAATATCATTAAATTGCTAAAGTGTTCCTATCAAATACAATGAACAAAGACATGCCTTCTATAACCTTAATAATGACAATGTGTCAGAGAACACTAAACATGGTTTAATTGGAAGGAAACTGCCTTTAAACTGCAGTACAGTGGAAAGAACATTTGTAAATTTACATAATCAGGGTCAGCAAACTTTTTGTAAAATGCCAGATAGTTAATAGTCTTTCTTAGCCAATAAAGACTTCCAGCATGTACTCAACTCTACCACTGTAGCACAGAAACAGCCTTAGGCAATACGTCTATACACAGGCAAGGCTGTGTTCCAATAAGAATTAATGTACAAAATAAGCTCTGGCCTATTGTTTTCAACCCCCTAGCATAGACTATGGAGTCGGAGATACCAGGATTAAAACCTTGTGTTGTTAACTCTTTTGGCTACATAAACAATAAGGTCATTTAGTTTTATTATGAAAAATTTTTAAGCACACACCAAGAAAATAATTTGATGAACTCCTAATAGGCATCACCAAGGTTCAAAAGCTATTTTATACTGTCATATTTGCATCACCTGTTTCTTTCCTGTTTGTTTGTTTTTTAAAAAATTGTAGCGATAATATCATTTTACTCTAGTATATATCAGTATACGTTTTTAAAAATAACAGCTTTTTCTTATATAACCATGTTGCCATCATCATACCTAATAATCCCAGTGTTATCTAAGGTCTATTCCATACTTATATTTTCCTGACTCCTTAAAATGTCCATTTATAGTTGTTCTAATCATGATGCAAACAAAGGCCACATTTAACATCAGTTCTATTCCCCAGTAGCACTCATTCATTTATTGATTTAGCCTGTAAAATTACCCACATTATGGGTTAACTTGCTTCTATAAAGTATCCCTTAACTCATCTCTTTAACCCCACAGTTCTTACAAAAGGAAATTACTTTTAACACTTGAAATTAATTCAGTTTCAATTTGCAAAGCCAGAGTTTCTCACAGGTGATGCTGTAGATTTCCTACTTATATCAGAAGACACTTTCAGTCTCCTACTCAGTGAAACTAAGCTTGGTTCATAAGCTCAGATGGTGATAGTCTGATCCCTACAAGGTAAGATTCCTTGCCCTCTAGTTACCTAGTGTTACTATCCACTGATTGCTCTTAAATACCTTTACTTATGGGTTGCAAAAATATTGATTTTTACAACTCCATCATACTTCCTGAAAACATTAACTTCAGTGAAAAATTTGCCCATATCAACTATTTAGTGACTATGTTTGGAAAACATAAATATGGTAGCCTTTAAAATCAGAACAGTGTAGGTTCTAATCATGCTTCTAACAATAACAAAGTGCGATCTTCAAAGATTTAGCTAACCTCTCTGAAGTTCAAATTTCTTATATGGAAAATAAAAGACTTGGTTCAGAATCAGTGATTTTTAATTTTCTGTTTTAATTTTCTATGTAGGGTGAATCATGGACACTAAAACATTCGTAAGAAAGTCTTAGGCAAATGAGCATAAATACATAGCATTTTGCACAGAAATTTCAGAAAGGTCAAACTTTGCTACGATCACCCCTAGCAATGTATTCTAAAATAATTTCTCTAAGCAGTGTTTTCTGAAATATCATAGCTGCAAGTAGTGAGTATGTTTCTATGTGTAGAACACTGACTCCTAGGTCACACCAGAGATAAGATAAAAATTTCCAAGTGTAAGGTCTGACCCAGGAATTTTTATTTTTTACATACTCTCTAAGATGATTCTTAACCACAATAAAGACTGAGAGTTACTTGTCTGACTGATGATGAATACCAAGTAAACAATGTCTCTAGAGAGACCTTCATAGGACTTCTTGCTTCTCTTCTTTTGCGATATGTGGTTAAATAAACAAAACAACTTAAGTTGTTTACCAGCTATAGATAGAGATTGAGGTAGAAAGCATGGATTAAATTATTCTTTAAAAAACCCACAATGAAATTTTATAATTTCTCAGACATAAATTCATCTTACAATTCTATTTTTTTCTTCATGTTTGAGTAAAAATAATTCAAATTCATCTTAGAGATATTAATGAAATGGAAAAAATGATATGGAGTCTTTAATTTTAAAGCATACTTAGTCTTAGAACCAGAAGCAAACACTACTCTTTTATAAGTTCACCAACTAGAATTTCTACACTCTGCTAAAGCTGATACAAAACATTTTGCCAAATATTTCCCAACACTGCTTCCTAATACTCATTTTTGTATTTAAGAAAAATATAACTTTTTGAAAATATTTATCATAAATAATGCTTTCTAATAACCAATATATTTGTGTCTTTGAAGAGTGATGCTGCTCTGGAGTTAAAGAAGGTAGGGATAATGCATATTTCCTAGTCATATTTGCTTAGGTCCTCTACTCTCACAGTTCAAGTGTAACAGAGCCACATACTATACAACTAAACAGATATAGCTCTAGCAAAATGAAATTCTTCTCTAAGAGCAAACGCTGACAGAAGTTAGTGTTGTTGTGGGCTTCAAGGGAGTGGAGCCCATGGCAGCAATGGTCTTACACCTGAGAAGACAGTGAGAAACTGGGAAGTGGGGGTGTTCTTGAGTAGAGAACTCTTAGGTTCTTTTTTTAATTTATGAATTCTTTATTAAACTATGACCATGACAGACTAATTAATTCACTTTATAATCATTTCACTGTTCTCTAGAATTAGAAATTCAATTTGCTTCAATAATTATTGATGGATGAGTCACTGAGTTAAACATAGATGGAAACATAGAAATGAATACAACATGAATCCCAATCTAGAGCTCACTATTTTACTGGTTTTCCTATAGATCAGAGAACCAAGAAAGAATTTAATTGCAAGCTGGCTTTGAATGCTATCTCTAATGTGCCTTAAAAATTTATTTTGTGTTTTCAGTAATACACTATATATAACAGTGTCATTTAATCAATTATTTTAGAATCAAAAGTGTCATGGAGTTGGCTTTGATCTTATTCCCAGTTCCACTAAAAGTATCCTCAGCCTATTTATCCCTTTCTCATTAATTTGGGAAATTCTCAAAGGATGTGATTGGTGAATAATAACTGAATAGAAATAACCTCTATTGCTCCTGATACCACTCCATCCCAAAGGCGGACACCCTCTAATACAGTGGTCAGGCAGAGGAAACAGTCCCTTCCGATGTCATGATCTGCTATGATCTCCCCACGTTCCAGTCTCTTTTTTTATGTAAGCCAGTCTGAACTAATCTTTTTATATTCTTATGAGGCACAATGGTTTACAACACTGAATATGATTTAGAGAGACAAGATCACCCCCTTCAGGTAGTATTACCATACCATACCCATGACCAAGACACCCAGTCTTCCATCATAGTCCATATGTTCCTGCTCCATTTTGTTCTCTCCCTGTAGCCTTACTTCTACAGTCAAATTTCCAGGGGTCGTTATTTGTTTGGATTTATCTGAGTGTTTTGTTTCTCTATAGTACACATATAAATGACACGATTTGCCATTTGTCTTTTTCCCTCTGATTTACTTCACTTAGCTTAAACCTCTCCAGCTCCATCCATGCCTCACAAATGGCAAGAGTTTATCTTTTTTTGATAGCTGAGTAGTATTCTATTGCTTATATACACCACACCTTCCTCATCTACTTATCTGTCTTTGGTCACTTAAGTTGTATCCATAGCATGGCATCCATAGCATAGCACTTTAAATAGTGCTACAGTGAACATAAGAGTGCATACTTCCCTTCAAATTAGTGTTTTTGTATTTTCAGGATGATACCTAGGAGTGGAATTGCTAGGTCATATGGAAGATCCATTTTGAGAAAGCGCCATATTGCTTTCTCTTAAGATCTCGTCTCTTAGCAACTTCCATACATACCATTCTAAAGTGTTAACTCTATTCATCATGTTGGAAATTAGCTCACTTACGCTTATTATTCATATAACAACTAGAAATCTGTATCTCTTTTTATCTCTCCTATTAAAAAAAAAAACCTGATGGTTAATTCTAAAGGTTTTACTAGATTCTGATGGGTTTTCTAAATTTGAGCAAGACAGAAGTGTATATTTCTGTTAGGAGATCCCTGTTGTCTGGTCATTTCTTCTAGGTAAGCATCTCTTTGTGTTTCCTTTTATTTTTCTCCACTTGTTACAGTGTGCTGAAACCTCCACCTCTCTCTCTACCCTTTGAATAATATTCGGTGACTAGTCCTCTTCTCCTTCCTCAAGAAATGAGCTGGAAAAAATATTAGGAGATGGGACTATCTAATAATAGCCATCTATCAGAAGATGAGACAGCCTGAACAAGGGGTGCTCAGGGTCTGAAGTGAAAATTACACAGGGACAGTAAAGACATTCTGGGCTTCCCCTGAGAGCTCATGTGGCAAACTATAGCCCAGGCAAGAATGGGTTAGAAAGCCCAGACATGATGTTGCACACAGGAGAGATGGGCAGGGAACAAGAAAAAGAGAAATAGGAACTAGTTAAGAAGTATGTGCAGAGTAAAGGTTCTGAGGGAGGAGGAGCAGTGGCCTGACAAAGTAGTTGCCACGGTGCAGGCGCTCACTGGGTGACTCATCTCCCTAGTCACCAATTCTCCTTCCCTCGTTCCTTTCTGCTTTTATTTTCTTCCTATCCTTCATTTCTCCTTTATCACAGAATTTTTCTCTCTACCTAATGATATAATATAAAAGTAAAAAATAATCAGTAAATACTAATTAAAATTTTATGTCGACCCTTCTGAATTTTTTAAAGAGAAGCCAAGGTGAAGTACCCTCTTAATCCCTCAAAGATTTCCGGAGGCTGACATAATGAAACAAAGTAATATTAGTCTAGACATCTTGTTACAAGATAACTCCACAAGAATATATTTTTCTTACCAATGTCTTAATATTCAAAACAGCTGGTTTCTCTAATGCTCTAGCTAATAAGGCAGCTCGGAGTTTGGATTGGGATGAACAGTATGTTGAGAGAAGAGGGAGAATAAAGAGGTCAAATTAGTTGGAGTACACACTATTGGAGATGTATGTTGCCAATGGCTCTAAAGTGATATCCTTTTCTACTTTCCTAGTATAAGCACAGATTTCAGCACTAGCTCTGTAAAACTGAAAAATGCAATTAAAAAAAAAAAGCTGGAAGCAGAGTCAGTGGCAAGAACTGTGTATATGAGCTCAGCAGCACATGTACTCTGAGCAGGAACTCCAACAAAGCAGCAATGCAAAGGTGTTTGCAAAGCTGCCATTTGTTCATACTTTCACGTGGTTTCCCTTAGGACAAAACTCACACAATTACAAGACATCTGGATGAGAAGTGGCCATGAACAAGGCTTTAATTTACTAGCCCATGGAGAAACTAAATGTGGGGCCTTGGTGTCATCCATGTCACATTTCTACGCACTGAGTAAGCTTCAGTGGTCCACACTGTAGATTCTTTTGAATAACTGCTTCTAGAAATCTACCAGAGGAGAAGGTGGGGGAGGGACTAGGACAAAGTGGGGAGGGAACACAATGGAGTATGGTAGTAGACTAGGGTGCTTTGGTGGTGGATGTGGTGTGGTAAAACACATCCAAAGGTGTCATCATAAACCACTATATCATATACAACATTATAAAACCAAAGTTACCTTAATAAAAATAAATAAATCAAAAAAACTACACATATGTGATTCCTTGATACTCTATAAACCTAATTAACAATAATATGTCAGAAATTTGTAATAAAAAGCAAACTAAAAAGAAACGTTAATCTATTTCACCTAAATGCAGTTTGCTCAACTCACATAATTTTCCTATTCTTTATTATTAAATTTAAATAGGACACTGAATTCACAAGAGGGAGAAAGTCAAATTTAGAGACTTTTTTTAATGTTTAGAGGATGGTAACGTGTAGTTCAAAATCACTATACTACAGGGCACTGTGGAGATGTCTACAGAAATAGTAACAGGCTCCTCAAAGTGCAAAGCTTTATTCTTTTCTTTTTTTTATGAGGGAAAGAGATAGGAGAAAATATTCTTGTATCACATAAATCTAAGTCCTGCAAAGTCAAATTCTTATCAATTCAAAATTTCTATGAAAGAGAGGGAGGGCGAAAGTGGGAACAAAGTAGGGGGATCCAAGAGTCTGTGGGTGCTTTGATGGTTAAGCGTAGTGTGGTAACATACATCTGAGGAGGTGTGAACCTACTCCGCTAAATCATACAGTGTTGTAAACTAATGCTACCTCAATTTTCTAGTGAAAACCAGAAAGGACTGTTGCCCCATTTTGTTATCTTCTAACCAAATGTTTCCCCTGCCATAGCCCATTTCTTCTTTAAACCCCTTCTGATCCCGCCTAAGTCTTTCTGAACATTTCTGCAGAAAACATAAGATGCTGCTGAAGTTTTCTTAAGGCTAGTGTGATGCAACCAGGCAGTTTGATCAGTATCCTGCATTCCACATTCCTACCTCTTCTTCTCCCTCTTCCTGGTATTGCTCATCAACATTATCTTCCTGCTGGTCTGGATTTCCTGCCATCTGTTGAAACAAAAGGGGACGCTCAAGTTACTGGACATTGGAGATGACTTTTATAGCGCTCTGGGAGGAAGAACAAGCATGCCACCATAAAAAGTACACTTTCAATGCATCAGTGGCCAGGGAATGATGAATAGTCATTCTTAATACAAAGCCCTGGATATCTTTTATGCTCTCTGAGTGTGGACATTTAATTTCATACAATGGCTTAAAAATCAACCAAAGACACAGTGTTCTAAGTTATTACTAATCCTTTGCATAACCCAGGTACCTGGGGTGAAACTGCCCTCTGCAGTGTCATCTGCTTACCACCAAATGCTCCTCCATGTCTGCATTCTCTTGCTTTTGATTACTTTGTTTTTGCTCTTCATTTTCATCAGGTAAATTTTCTTCTCTCACTTGCTCAGCTTCCTCAAATTCATCTTCGCCTTGATTATTAGGGTCATCTGCTGGGTTTATATCCTCTACAGCTGCTCTCTGTAAAATTTTAATAAAATGTAAGTAACCACCACTTCAAAATACGAATCAAGTATAATAATTTCATTTGAAAGGCCACACACTGGTAGAAAATGAAATTGTCCTTCAGCAGATTGTCCCTATCTATCCTTGCCAAGAATCACAAGTACATATCATCCCACTGTCAAAAATAAAACTCCTGCTTTAATTCTAAGAAGCTGATGAGTCAGATAACACTTCTTTATTGCAAGTGATTTTCCAAGAGTCCTCAAAATTCTACTATCACAAGCAATATGAACATAACTAAAAAAATAGTAAGAAAAATATTTAAAAAGCCAAAAACCAAGCAGGAGAAATAGTAATGGGAGATTCCAACAGGCAAATAAGTGCTTTTACTGGTATGTTGATTCTTATACAGATTAGCTTTCCTTTGCAAGTGGTTTTTACATGTAAGTGGATGGATGACATGCAGTTGAAAAGAAAAGGCCTGCACTAGGAGAGGGCTAAGTCATCAATTTCTAGTACTGATGAAATTTTTTTTATTACAGACACTACCACAGAAGCTGAAAGATATTGCACTGGCAAGAACTGGAAGAAATGACCTGAGCTAACAACCCAATTTTGGCAATATAATTTGGAAAATCTCTCACTGAATGCAAGTCCCCTCTCAAGGAGTTTCCAGTTATTGTATTTGACAAATGCTCTTCAGGATATAGTTATTCCTATGTTCACTGAAGCACTATTTACAGTAGCCAAGTTATGAAAACAACCTAAGCGCCCAAAGACAGATGAGTGGTAAAGAAGACATATGCATACACAATGGACTACTGCTCAGCTTTAAAAATAAGAAGAAATTTTGGGCCCACCCTGGTGGCGCAGTGGGTTAAGCAATGCACTATGAAGCAGACCGCAGTCACTGAAGCATGAGTTCGATCCCTGCCGCCAGCAGGGGAGGGGACCCACATGGCGCAAGGCAGACCTCTCCTGCCTCACCTGCTGCTCCCCTCAGCAGTGTGTTTCAGTCAGTCTGCCTGTTCTGTTCCCCGCTCTGTCTGGTGGATTCTCTCACCCCCCACAACTCTGGCCTGTACCCCAGTGCTTGTATAAATAAATCTTTAAAAAAAAGAAGAAGAAGAAATTTTGCCATTGTGACAATACTGAGTGGTCTGGGGTGGAGGAGATTATTACAAGTAAAATAATTGAGAGTAGAATGACCTCACTCATATGTGGAATATAAAGAAACAAAACAAATGGACAGATAAAGTTAAACCAAAACAAATGCTATATATTTGACTATAAAATTGAGGCTACCAGTGGAGAGCAAAGGGTTGAAGGGGCTCAGAGGACTCTGGTAGAGGATTACTGGTACCTCTGTGGTGGAGGTGGTGTGGTAACATACATCTGAAGAGGTGTGAACCCATAATTCTTAATAATCTACAGGGTGGTAAACCAGTGTTACCTTGATGAAAACTACACAATTAAAAATAAGTAAAGGAGATGAGAAGAAAACAAATGTCCTTCATATTATGGACTTTAGAATTATCACAAATTTCTACTGATGCTCCCAGAACAGTTTTCAAATAGCTGTCCTTATCAAGATTCAGATTTTAGAGCCAGAACTGGGCAGAAGTGGTGACACTTTTGTGACTTCCCTGACACTCCAGGGTCCTAATAGGATACTTCACAAAAGCAGCAAATGCTTCCCAGAGATGTTGAAGCCTCAAAGTAAGAGCTAGTCTCTATAACAGTGTTGTACAGGTAAGACTCTACTTCAATTCACTTTAGAGCCATAAACACATTCAAGAGCTCACTGCAGTCTCAGTTGGTCTATTACCCAGACATTGCTGGTCATCTACTTCATTCAAGTGCAAATGACACTTTTCTTGGGAATACAGATCATCACCTTCATACTAAATTCCAATTATGCAACGATCTTTGTCCTATGGATTTATGTGCATTATCAATAATTTGTGTGAAAATATAGGAAAACTAACACATTCTCTTTAGAAAACAAATATCAAAATTTCTCACGAAAGTTCACAAAAATGCACTCACTAGCTCCAACTCTAAGCAAATCTTAAGTAAGCTTTAACAGGCACTTTTGCTACATTCAGATAAAATAGGTTACCATTTATACCTCAATAATGAAGGACAAAAATTGCTAAATCTAAATTAGTAAACCAATGAATTAGGCAAAATAAAGAGAGGGAGAAGTGAGTTAAAAATTTCTAGTTAAAAGAAGGCATGGTAGAAAGACCAATGTTTGCAGTGTGCTCTCCAGAATAGGTAAACAGATGGCAGAAACGTAAAGGACTATGCAGTCAAGTAATTGAAGTGCACAGCATTTTCCAGACATCAGCAATGGAAATAACTCATTCATTCCCTGTACTACCTCATTCCTCTCACATGCACTCTTCTGCTTCTGCAGACTTGCTTTCTTGTTCTCTCACAGACCGACACTCTCTTGCTCTCTCACATTCTCTTATAATCTCCTGCTCTGTGCAGCTTTTGCTGTTTCCTGAAAATGCTTCATGGATATGTTTCTCTAGAGCATGATTTCAGAAACGCATTTCAGGGACTGGCAAGCCCATGGTTCTGCCATATCTCCCCACAAGTTAAGTAGAAAAGCCATTTCCATCAATGAAGATTTCCTCAATGATAATAACTATCAAGGAAGGAATCCTTCTTCCAAGTCAGTGAATTGTTATAAACAGGGCCCATGGGATATTACAGACTGAATTTTATAAACATATTATATGACTAGTAAACAATGACAGGGGAGTTAAAGTTGTAAATGTCATATACATGTACCCCAAGCACAAGAACACACTCACATGGCATTTGCTTGCCTTACTTGTAGTCAAAATCAAGGCCCCAGACAATGTGGCTGAACTTGGGGTCTTAGTGCTTTTTTATGTAAACACAAAAAACATTCCTGGTTATTAAGTTTCTACCTCATTCTATTTTTTTTTAACAGCATAATGGTACATGTACAGTTGTTGCTTTTTCCCCCCACTTATCAAATCATACAGACTATTGATGTGTTTCTTAAAATAGTCCCTGGACCATTGGGCTATCAGAGTCACAGGACACACACAATGTCCATGCTGCTCGACATGCTTGATGATGGCTCATTTCCTCTCTTTAGCTTTTCCTTCAACTCCCACAAGTACTCTCCCTACCCCCGCCATCTTTTAGAATTAGTACACATTTTAATACCTCTCGATTTTGCTTTTCTTGGCTTCAACTTTATAACCTATGACTTGTCAGAAGGTCAATCTTTTATGTTCTTCCAGAACCACTTTGAAAACATTCTCATCAAACAGACCCCATGGTGTAGTTATGTCATGTAATTATTCAAGCCACCTTCCTTCTGTGCTGATGCAATAACAGACATATCCGGAGCCAGAGGCAGGGAGTCTGCCAAGCCTCCAAGTTCTCTTTCTGCCTGTGGGTTTATAACTGTCATGACCAGGAGAGAAGACACTTACATCTGCCTCAGATTCAGCTTCAGTTTCCTGAGGCCCTTGTCCTTGAGGTTCATGTCCATTCTCTGGGTCCTCTTCTGCCTCATCCTGGTGCTGGTTGTCCCTCTCATAGGCTGACAAATCAAAACAACCAACATCAGCCCAGGTGAACCAGACAGGTTCCCTTTCAACTCCAAGAAAATTTCAGTTTACTTAGTCTCTCCTCTAGCGAGGGTAACTCAAAATAGGGAGCAGGTCTCAGCTTTTCTGAATAAAGCTATTTCCTTCTCCTTTGTCTGAGATAGTTATGTCTAAGATAAGTGGATGACACCATTCAAACTCTCTAAAACAAATATTTATAAATGAAACTGTGACACATTCCCCACCCCTCCAATATACAAAACAATAGTGGCAATTAAAACTTCCTCAGTAAAATAAAACCTAGTCAACTGGTATTAACTAATTTTTTGGTTCTATCAAAGGAAATAGCAAGGACTTTATAAAAAAAAAAAAGTTTCAGGAAATGCATGAGGTAACAATTCCAGTTGTGAGATCAAAACCAAACACAGTCAGTTCTGTGTCTCTGTTGTGGTAAAAGGACAGTGACTTCACCAGGCACAAGGCACATGGCTGCTCTTACAGTCACATGTATGCTTTGTAAAAAAAGAAAAATGATAGAGAATTTAGATAAGAGCAAACAAAGAGAAGAACAAATGATTTTTGTAGAATAATGAAAGAAAAAAAAAACTAAGTATATGGAGAATATTTAGCCTATAGAAAATAAAAACATGGGCTAACTTGTCATTAGGTTTCCATTGCACTCAGGGATTTATTAAACAAAGAAGGGATTTTACTGATAACAGAACAAAAAAGTTGAAGATGCAGCATGCAGGCCATGAGGAAAACAACTCCTTGCCTGTAAGGGCTATACGATATCAGAATAGGACGGGAATAGGGGATCTGTGTCTAAGTGTCTTGTCGGAGAGATGGTTACTTTCTACTTCTATTACCATAGAAGCATGATTTGATAGATTATATACTAGATATTCTCTATAAATGAAAGCTACTATAGACTTTATTAGGAAAACTCTCAAGTCATGACCTAAGGGTCCCTATGGTAAGGAGACAATGTAGAAATTTCCCACTGCAGAATAATGCTATGATGATGCATCATAAATCACAAGTTAGTAATCACTTTTCAGCCTTTTGGCTAAGATCAAGTGTACTATAAATTACAAGTTAGTACAAAAAAAGTTAGACTATGGGAAAAATGTAAAAGGAAAAAGCAGAATATCTTTGGCAGCCGTGGCTACAAACGTGCACTATTTGGGAAGATTAAGAAAAATATAGTAACAACAACAAAGTTAAACAGTATATGGACTGTTTTATAAGGACTCAGAGGTGCATAACTGAGTTAGTATCATATTACCAAGCCATTTATCTTAAAAATGCATCATCTAAGAAATCTCACCCCCGCCTTCCTCTTCTTGGATGCCCTGGTCCTCTGCTCCCTGAACAATATCATTGTCCATTGCATCATAATGAACTTGCTGCCTGCAAGGTACACAAATATTACAATTCAGGGACTCACAGAAATGGCACAATTGGCATACCACTTATCTTTAAAGATCACAATAAACAGATTTTTCAACATTTTAAAAAATGGAATAGAAATGTTTAATGTATGTAAATGTTTAAATGTAGGTACAATGAATATTCCAGATATGGTTTCAAAAGATATTTTTTAAAAAATAGCACAGCTTTCAGATGATAAAGGCAACACAAAAACCCACTAGGTTATTTTGAGATTGGAAAAAAAATGTTGATTATTTTAAAAAAGGAATTACTTTAAATTTAATTCTCAAGAAGTTGTTCTTTTTCAGTTACGAAAGCAACATGAGCCCCTAAAGTTCATGGATAATAAATACATGATGTTTTTAATAGGCTTATGAAAATCAGGGGAAAGGGCTGTCTATGGCATCAGAAGAAGGCTACCGTAGCTTGTCAGGATGCTGCGGCTGCCCAGCCTCCTGCACTGCCTGTCTCTGCTGAAACATCTCTCTGGCAAGAAGCTGCTGCTGCTGCTGCTGCTGCTGCTGCTGTTGCTGCTGCTGCTGCTGCCGCTGTCTCAGCAAGTGTCCCTGCAGTCTCTGCTGGTGCAGAGCCTCCTGCTGCTCTCTCAGCCGCTGGGCTTCCTCAGCCCGCCTCAATGCCAGCCTTTGCTGTTCCAGCTGCTCCTCATATGGTGATAGTCTAGTGACAGACTTGGCTGAAGGATACACCTGAGGGAAAAGGAGTTGAGTGAGCAAGAACAGTCAGGACCTCTGGATTGTCCCTTCTCATGATAAATTCAGGATGCAGGATTTACCTATCTGATAGGTGAACTGTGATTTTATATGAGGTCCAAGATCACCAAGCCCTAGAATTCCTATTTCTCATATTTCTCAACTCATTCTGAATCATAATGGAGTTCTTTAAACAACTGATCCTCCTGAATTGCTGGCGTTAAGACAGATTTTCAATGTGCTCCCATACATTGTATAAATATGTGCTCCCATACATTGTAATAAACATGAGGGGAGGGGAGGGGAGGGGAGGGGAGGGGAGGGGAGGGGAGGGGAGAGGGTACAACAGAAGAAACCAGTTTTAAATTTTAATTAAATTTATGTTCAAATTTAAGTGGGTATTGGTAACCTCACACTAATTGGTGTGTTTGTGAGCTAAAGGTGAGCCTAAGGCCTTTTCATGTAGCGTTAAAGACCTAGGAATGTTAGTTAACTCTAGCAATGTATTCACCAAGCTCAGGCTAGGCAAAACCAAAAAATAAAAATGAAGAAAGGTGCCTGGTTGCACACAGTGTTGCTTTAAAGTTCTTTTAAAATTTTATTTACAGTAACAGTGGACATTTTTTATGTAGGTGAGAAAGGAGTGTTCAGTAAGAAGAATCTGAACAGAGGTAGTAGTTAAACTCACTTACTCAATGGAGTAGCCATCAGTGGTTAAGATTAGCTTTTTGATAATGTACTATCCACCTTGAAGGTAAATGCACAAAAGCCAATGTATGATTTAATGGCGCAGCTGACCCTTGAACAACAGGGGATTGAGCCTTCCTTGTCCACATATACAGTTTGTTTTTTTAATCTGGGCTCTGAATTCACCAGATCAACCAAGTAGGGATGGATGTCTGTCAGTTGAATTCAAAGATGTGGAGTTATGGATATGGATGGGGGACTATAAGTTATATATAGATTTTTCAACTTTTGCGTAAGTAAGGGTCAAGTGCCCCTAATCCCTGCATTGCTCTCGGGTCAAGTGAAAATGAACAAGGGGAGGGAACTTCTCATAGCAAGAAGGGACTTTTCTCAGTCTCAAAATGCCCATAGAGACTTGAGCATATTACAAGAAAGTGATCAAGGATGCAGTGCTCATCTGTGCTTTCCTGTTACAAGGATGTGAGCATTATCCCCTTACTATGCACTTTTGATAAAGAATCCAACACACACAAAGAAGCAGTCCTTTTTCTTCCCTCTAATCATCTTTCTGAGGCATGCAAGTAGCTCTATAATATTATAACAGAAAACTTAAATATTTTTTTTTAGAGATTGTCCTATATGGAAAAGCTTTTTTACTATTCAGAAATAAAGCTACACTCCTTAGCTCAATCCACAAAACAATCCCAGGAGATTCATACCTTAGCATGAGCATGTGCTTCCAGAAGGCTGTTTGCTTCTTTTGGTTCATGTTGTTCCCTCCACTCCCGTTCTTGCTCCTCTGGTGATGGGTCATGTTCCTCCTCCAGATGCTCTGCTTGGCCAACCTGCTCCATGGCCTCCTCTTCCAGGGCCTTTCTATGCTCCTCTTCCACCTGGTGCTCCTCAGGATCTCTGGAGTCTGCTTCTTGCTGGTGCAGCTCTGCTGGAACCTGAAATTCTGCCTCCTTTGGGGTGGGAAGATAAGGTTTTCTTTCTTCTGTTCTTTCAGGAACTGCTTCATGCTGCTCCCACACATCACTATTTCGAGACACCTAGGTCAAGCACATCACTGGAAATGATACTCTTCCATTTTGAAAGTAGTGTTATAATTTCTTTATTACCACATCTATGGGGTTACAACACAAGCAAAATCCTGGAATCTAGAAATATAGAGTCCTGACTGAAAAGTCTGGCTGCAATGGAGTCACTTAACTCTTCTCACTGTGTAATCTCACCTATAAAATAGAGATAGCATAAATAGAATTTCATCTTGGAAACAATATAGTAAATAACCTAAAAGAAGAGAGTATAAATGATCACATCTCAGTATCCCTCAAAAGCAATCTAACTTCATTTTTCCTTAGAAAAAAACTCAAACTTCAAGTGATGAAATGTTCATATGATTTTCTTCAGTATAGATTTTGTTTAATTATTTGAAAAGGATAAGATCAAATTGAAGAGTAGTTGTATTTAATTTTTAATTTATATTCTTATAGCATTGTTCATTTTTAGATGGTATTTGTTATCTCCTCTTAGTTGCAGTCCCCATAGTTCTCTGACCACCATAGCATCATGACCCCATGACCCATCACCACAGTCCCTTGTGTTCTTCTTTCCCCTGTCATGACTCCTCCCCTGCTCTATACCGTAGATCCATGGTGAGCTTGCTAGTTTTGACTTTTTCCTGACTCTGATTGGTTTCTCTATGTTCCATATATAAATGAAGCCAAGAACTGGAGTTATTTTTTATTAGATAATACCAAAAAAAAAAAAAAGAGAAAAGAATCCCTATAGAAATGGGCATCTATATTAGCTAAAACAGTATTTCCCAGGATACAATAAATCATTCTTAATATTTTATTAAAGTATTATTATTAGCAAATCAGAGGAAACTTTTTGTAATTTTTTTTTTTTTGCGTTTTTGACACAGAAAAATCTGAATGGAAAACAGGCATGTATTTCCATAGAGAAATGTTCTAATTCTGGTTGATTTAAATCAGTTATCCCTACTAGTTTCAGGGATTTCAATATGATATTTTTGGGGGGTAGAGAAAATGTGACTGGGTTACAAGAGCCTCAGGCTGTAGTGCCACTCTTAGAAACTTGAAGCCAGTCCACTGGGGAGCGCTGGTGAAAGATCCCCATACAGGAGACCTGCATTGTGCAGAAATGACATGGTGAGGGCCTAGCATCCACTGTGCTAAGTCACTTCCTGAAGTCTGTGTGGAAAGCTCTGACTCAAAGAACACACCTTTGACTCCAAAGCTGAGGAAGATTCTGCAGGTACTACAAGTGAAGGCTGCAAACTAAACACATTCCTCAACAAGTTCTTTCTTGTAAGATGACCCAAGTTGTGTGCCTTCATGATTGTCACTTGGGGTGAGCAGAGTGAAGGGGAGTTTTTGAAACTCCCCTTGAAAAAGATTTAAAAACTTCTCTCTGGAATTTCACCTTTCAGGTACCCAGTCTTGAAAGCTCTGAAGTCCAACACATGCTTCATCTGTCTAGCATAGTTGCCTCTTCCTGTGCCCTATTTCTTCACGTAACAAATTTAAAAATGCTCAAATAGCTGTGATGACCTCATCTCCTTTGTTTCCCTTATCTAATGAATTAGCTCAAGTCCTGTCAGAGGTGACTTTAAATCACTGTACCTATCTTTTATTAAGCTTATACATATTTCAGAGCTGCTTTTTTGTTGCTGTTGGTCTTACTACAGTTTTTCTTTTTTTAATTGCTTCCACCTAATCACGTGTTCCCACATCCCATCTGCTTCTATGTCCCATATCCTTCACCCTTTCCCCTTTCTCCTCTGGTAACAATTATCTTCTCTTTTTTTGCTGAGTTCAAATGTTTATTTCTTCTACTGTTTGCATGTAATTGTTCTTTGGTTATTTATATTCTGTAGATGAGTAAAACCATCTGCAATCTGTCTTTTATTGTTAGGCTGATTTCACTCAATATAATCACCCCAAGATCTATCCATTTTGTGCTAAATGCTACCATTTCATCTTTCTGCACAGCTGTATAATATTTAATTGAATAGATAGGCTTCACACATTCTCCATTTATCTGTTGAAGGACACTTAGGTTGGCCCCATCATCTGGCAATTGTAAAGAGTTCTGCTATATACATAGGTATAGCTAGATCTTTTCATGTTAAGTTTTTAATGTTATTTGTATAAATACAATAGCCATATTGCTGGGACAAAGGGATTTCCATTTCTATTTTCTTGAGACATCTCCACACAGTTTTCTACAGGGGGTGTACCATTTTGCATTCTCACCAACAGTGGACAAGAGTTCCTTTTACACCACAACCTCACCAACATTTGTTAATTCCATTCGTTTTTATATGAGCCATTCTCTTAGGGGTGAGGTGGTATCCCAGTATTGTTTTCATTTGCATATCTCTTAAAGTAAATTACATTGAACATTTTTTCATATATCTATAGGCCACCTGAATGTCTTTAGAGAACTCTATTGAAGTCCTTTGCCCATTTTTTAATTTCATAATTTGTTTCTTTATTGTTGGACTGTGTAACTCCGAAAATTTTTTATATTAACTCCTTATCAAATATATGGTATACAAATAATTTTTTCCCATTCTGTCGGTTACCTGCTTTTGTAATGACTTCTCTCGAGGTGCAAACGCTTTGAACTTTGATATAGTCCTACTTGTTTATCTTTGCTTGTTTCCCATGCTGCTGGGGTTGTGTTCCCAAATACTTCTTTGTGGTAGATGTACTGTAGTGTGTCCCCTGTATTTCCTTTCAAATACTTTATGGCTTTGGTTCTTTTGTGCAAATCTTTAATCAATTTTGAGTGAATAATCCTATAAGGTGTTAAATATGGATCTTGTTTAATTTTCTTGCATGTTGCTATCAATGTTTCCTAGCACCATTTATTAAAAAAGCTATCTTTCCTCCACAGTGAGGTCTTAATTTCTTTGATGAAAATTAGCTATCTATATCTATATGGACTTATCTCTGGGTTGAGTTAAATTTTTGTTTCTTCTGTTGGAACAGACCAATTCTGTTCCATTGGTCTAAGCTTCTGGGTTTGTTTTTTTTTTCTTTTCCACTACCATACTGTTTTCATTATTTTACGGTTGCTGTATAATATTGTTTCAAGTCATAATGTGTGATGCCTCCATTTTTCTTCTTTTAAGGTTTTCTTAGCTATTTGGGCCTTTTGTGCTTGCATATAAATTTGATAGTATGTCTTCCATTTCTTTTTTAAAACAGTCACTGGTATTGTGACAGGCACTGCATTAAATCTGTAAATTGATTTTGATGAGATGGCCATTACATATGATCACTACTTAGAAAAAGGGAGTGAAAAAGAGATGATACAATATCAATAGGAAAATTTGTTACCCCCTCTTCCCCTCACCCCCAATCCTCTTTATCAGAAAGATGTAACTACTTTGGTCAGATTGATCCCCCATAATTGAAATAAATGTGAACAGATAAATGTGAAAAAAATAACACAAATATAACTGAAAACTGGAACTGTATAAATAAGTAAGTAAGCCAGGAGGATAAGTCCTTTCTCAGACATCAGAGGATAACATTTAGATGGGCACACTTTAGAAATGTTGCACAACTGGCAAGTTTGACTGCCCTGTTTTGTATGAAATCAACATTTCACTGAAGAGCTCTGAGAATTTTCAACCACCTGTTATTTATATCCACAGCATCCCTCTAAAATTGTTTAGAGTAGTTAACTGTTATCTCTACTTCACAGGTGGAAAACCTGTCACTCTGAGTCATCAAAAGATTAATCCACGGGACAGTCAGTCAAACTAGGATATAGAAGAGAACCAATTCCCAGAACATGAATCTGGTTGTATGTTCTTAAGCTAGTGATAATACAGGACCAAGTCTCTAATGACACAAAACCTATCTATGAAGGAATATTGTGCACTGAAAGAGGACTCATAAGAAGTCCACTCAGGGGGCCTCCTGAGTGAATAAAGTGAATAAATACTAGATTCAATACTAAAATCTTACAGAGACTAGGGCCTCCCTGGTGGCCCTAGTGGATTGAGCGCCACACTGTGAAGCATCCACGACACAGCAGAGCGAGTTTGATCCCCAGCCAGGGTGGGGACCCACATGGTGCAGTAGACCTCTCCTGCCTGGCCCACTGCTCCCCTCAGCAGTGTACTTTCGTTGATCTGCCTGTTCTCCCCGCTCTGTCTGTGGTGAATCCTCTCACCCCCCACACCTCTGGCCTGTACCCCAGCTCTTGTATGCATAAATAAATAAGTCTTTAAAAAAAATCTTACAGAGATTGGTTGTTGAGATTACAAATGACATTTGAATGACATTTTTTTCTTTTGCCTCAAAACTTGCCTACACATTTAAAATTCCTGCACGGGGACTCCCTGGTGGTGCAAGGGGTTAAGTCTCAGTAGTACAAAACTATCAGCAGCCACTGAAGCATGAATTCAATCCCCAGCCAGGCAGGTGACCCACCTGGTGCTCCCCTCAGCAGTGTATTTCAGTAGATTCACCTGTTCTGCTCCCCACTCTGTCTTTGGAGAATCCTCTCACCTCTTGCACCTCTGACCTACACCCTAGTTCTTTTATGCACAAATAAAAATAAATCTTTGAAAGAAAAAAGAAGTCCCCTCAGCCAACTTAATTATAACCCTAAATATGGAAAGTCAGGGCAAGTTTAAATATTCACTATTTAAAACTGTTTCATCAGAGGGCTAGATAACCACACTTTCAATTTCTGTTACACATGTGATCTCAAAAATAGTCAAATAAGACTTAATGATAGGGGTGATACTTGTTTTAATGTTTCACTAAGGAGACATCTTAAGCATGTTTAATTTTAATAAAGGACAGAATACAAAACAGTACATTATGACATGGTACTCATAACCTTGGTAGTTTCAGTAAGGCCTTTTAAAGTACTGTATCAAGTTCAAATATGTTATCAGCTTTACTCCTTGAGTGGGTTTGTTTCACAAAATATCCTCGTAATCATTAACCTTCTCACTGTACCTCCAAAAGAGAAACAAAACAAAATAGCCCTTAAAAATTCAGACACAATAGGTCCTTTCTAACTATAGCACCTTTAAACAAATAAATCCACAAAAATGAAGATAGTCTTTCACAGAAAATATTACAGTAGTTCTTAAAGTGTGCTTCTCCATACTAGCTGATTCAGCTTACAATGCAAAATCTCAAGTCTTACCCCAAATTAAAACAGAAAACCCTAGGCTGGGGCCCAAGAATCTGTATTTACAGCCCTGCTGAAGACTTTAGATATACACTTAACTTGAGAACCACTGTTCTACAGGGCGAGCTGGCAACATTTAGAGCAGTTCACCTAATGACAGCTTGATGGGCACAGTGACCCCACCACAGAACCCCAGTTGATGCTGCTTACCTTTTGTGGCTCTTGGGGTGGCTTCTCCTGTGCTGTTCTGTCACCTTGTGGAGAATGTGTCAGCTGGGTAACATTCTGCTGCTCTGCTTGATCTGGTCTCCGAAAGCTTGGAATCCTATTCAGAGTATCTCTCAGTTGTTTATATTCTGCAACTTGAGTCTGCATATAAATTGTACAACCAGATGCAAATTGCACAATTGGAAGAAGGGAAAAATATATTCATAAATGGGCATTAGGGCTTACTAGAATAGTAGCCAAAAATACTGCACTTTTAAATACAGTTAGTAAAAATATGGAGATTGTTACCATGTTATAGTTTTGTGTTGTTTTAACTTGGACATGCTTAACCATTTTAAGCTCATGCAAAATAGAATTAAAGGGAACAGAGAAAAAAATGTCTAAGACAGATGTTAGTTTCTCATGCTATATTAAACAAAGTCAGAGTTTTCATAAATAACTTTCTAGTATAAATTTCAATATTAAAATTTTAAGAAAGCTATGCAATCAGGTTAATAGCATCAAAAATTTATTAAAAATTCATACAATAAAACAAATACAGATTTCTTTTGCCAATATGGTCCAAATAACATTTTTCAGTTGAAAGCAATAATAGGTCTAAAATAATATATGTTGATGATATTGTGTATATTATATATGTGTGTGTGTGGTTTGTATATATATATGTATATATATATATATATATGTATATATATACAGACCATTCTCTTTTTCCAGTCAACCTGTGCTCAAATAGAGACCTTTGCTTGCTAGGATATCCCAGGTGTTGCTTATTATGCTCTGCAGATTTCAGAAAGCAACAGTAGACAATGAAATGAGACTAGATTTTTATTGCTAAATTTGGAATGTCCCTTTCTTCTAATGTGATAAAGGTACTAACATAGTTACAGGTCTCAAATATACTCACATAGGTGAACCTGTGTATGCAGTGGAGTGTGTGTCTCTGTGTATGTGTTTGTGCACGTGATATTTTTAATTAAGGAACTCGAAAACAGAAAGAAAATCAAATAAGTTAGCTAAGAGAATCAACAGACACAGAATATGTTTAATTCATATCACGGTATTATTGAACAGAAATGCTGTATATGAACACATAATTACATGAACACATACTAAGAACACAGACACCTTTTCTGAACAAGTTTTCCACATAAGCCTATATGCACATGGCAGAGAGGGCAAGAAGAGAGGGTGGTCCTCAGCAGGTGCTCCTATCACAACAGCCACACACCCTGCCTGGTGACTTACACCCCACGGAAGAGGCATCTTTTTTGCCTTTTTCTAATTTACACCAATTTGAAGAAGTCTGCTTGCTGAATATGATTGAGTAGAGTGCCTATCTGTAATCTGTACAAAGGTGTACCATGTGGTTTTTTTAAAAAATTACATCCACATATTAATGATTTTAATGTTTTAAAATGTGGAGGATATACAACCTCAATTCTAGACTTTCTTCTTTAGTCTCCTAAATGTATCACCTTTAAAGGTAGTAATGCTGTGGTTTGTGGTTCTCAAATATCAATGCACATAGAGATATGAATAGATCAGATTACAAAAGTAGGCACCCAGGCCCACACTCTAGAAATTATGAGTCAGTAGGTCTGAGGCAGACTCAGATAACTGTGATTCAGTGAAGTCTCAAAAACACAGAGGCTTAACAGTGTGACTTTGATGTCAAAATGAAATTAACTTCAAGCTCAGTTCTGGCCACGGATCTTGGGTCAGCTTCTTTATTTCCCTTTGACTTCTCACTATTTAGTTCTAAAATGGTGCAATGCTGTATGGCTTACTAGGTTGTGAATACCAAAAAATAAAAGTTCTTTATATGAAGTTCTTAAGATGAACCCTAGAAAACTGTAAATACTCAGATTTTATTCTGGTTTTGCTTCCCTTCCCTCCATTCCCCATACATTTCAAAATCAGGTTGGAACACAGAATCTCATCAGATGATATGTATGAGAAATCTGGATGCTTGAAATGATATCAAGGAGACCCGGACAATTTTAACATGCGGGTCAGCAGTGCAGCTCTCCTTAGAGATCACATCTAGTCCTACCAAAATTGGGAAAAAAGGTAGGACAAACAGGAAGCCAAAAGGATATTTCAAATAACAGAAATTATACAAAGGTTAAATAAAAATGTTTCCTACGCTATACTCTGCCCAGGATGCCAACTAAAAATTTTGATTTGGATCATAAATAAATTACTTTACTGATACTGCTCTGGATTTTTGGATTGTTGTTGCTTAGTCTAATATTTATGAACACTGTACTACAAAGAGTATTCAAATCAGTTTCTAGACTATTTCAATAGGAAAAACACTATATAAAATAATATATGTGGGCAAAATACTTGACAGATATTTTATGAAGAAGGTTTAGAATGAAATAATCTCCTCTAAAGTAAATTTAATTCATACCCATATAAAAATAACCACACAGCTATAGTTTCATGGGGAGATACCCAACCAAAAACTACTTTGAAAGGGATCCTAGAGACACAGGTGCCGAAGTTTCTGGGATAGAGCAAGGCCTATCATATTGTACTTTTATTAATTTTATAAAGACAAAAAGTAATTCATAGTCTCCTGATAAGTACAGGTAGTTTTTTTTTCTTTGTTCTAAATTCTACCAAGGTAAGTGAAAATCTAGTGACAAAGAACAAAGTGACTAAGTTAGCCATCCTGATATTTTTCCTTCTATAAAAACTATAAAATACAGGGTATTTATGACTTTAGTAAGGTCTCCCACACTCGTATCTGCTTGTTTCTTCATTCAGTATTCACTGAGGCCTGCCATGTGCCAGGGACCATTCCAGACTTTGGACAAATAGAGCTTATGATTCCTGTTTATACTTCTCCAATGGCATGTGTTCTCTTCTTATTTTCTTTAATTTGACTAACAGCACTTAAGTCTAGTCCTCAGAGAAGTGTATGCAGACTAGACTTCTGGGGGCAAGTGAGGGAAGGGTGGAAGTAAAAGCCTGACAATAACTTATTTTGTAGCTTGCATCATAAAAGCCTATATTTCCTATAAGAATAAACAAAAATCATACAGCAGCAAAAGCCTAGATAGGTGAGACTTCTGTGATTTAAACAAGTATTAGACTTCTGCACGTAGGGACTAGTGCAGGGTAGAAAGAGTCATGTGCATCACACTACCAGTGCAAAATAATCAGTGGTCTATTTAATGTTCTCTTGATTGAATTTTGAAAGCATGCACGGTTCTCAGAATCAGGACAGCTTTGTCCTAAGAAGCTCACTGAAGATTGGCTTGTAAGAGATTACATGCATAAAGGAATTCAGAAATGTTAAGCAGACTTTAAAAAGAACCAGCAGAGGCTGCTACCCTTCTAACCTGTGCAGCAGCTAGTGCACTCTTGTGGTCTTCCAAAGTCACTACAAGTTGTTCATGCTCGGAGAGTAAATTCTTATGCTGTTGCTACACAAAAAAGAATTTTACATGTTGAGTTTCAACATTCTAGCATAAATTCTTCTTTGGCTGACAGAGGTATAACCATCCAACATGCTGCTTGCTCGTTTGCTGTTGCAGCATTTGTTAAGACTGAAAATTATTGTAGCAAGAAGGCTATGATTAACATAGTATTCTAAAATCTAAAATGTGCTACCCAAATACTATCATTACAAAGAAATCAAAGTCAAAGGAACAAATACTTCAATAGTAATAAGCCTTTTAAAAATAATAAAAAAAAACTTATTAAAACGCAACTATCTAGTACATGAATCATTTCAATACTAATAAAAATATTTGGATTTTCAGACCATCTTTGGTCTTGGTAAAAATATTATGTACCCTCTAGACTAAGCAAAGCCCAAAATGACAATGTGAATTTGTAAATCTGGCCAATTAGGGAATGATTTTTTAGTTATTCTACAAGACAAAGCAGACAGGAAACTGGTTTTATTTTACCTTGACATCTTGAAGCTGTATATGTACATCTTGGTGTGCTTTTCTTAGTTGTCTGTTCTCTTCCCTCAAATTGTACACAGTTTCTATTTAAAGAAAAAGAAAAGAAAATTCCACATAAAGACTTGAGTTTTCAGGTTTTTATTTTATTCTTTTCACAGCTAAAGTTTCATTGTTTTAGGATTTGTTTTAACTTTGACAAGGTACCAAGTGAAGAAAAATTATCAAGTTTAGGGATGTAGCATGGATTCTTCTGGACATACCAAGAAAATCTGGTTCAGTCATTTAAGTTGTTTTTACCAAGGATCACTCAAACAAAAGTGTTGACATGAAAATTACTTAGTAAAGTATCAAAGGTATTGCCATACTATGTTGATTAAGGTCTCTTGAGAATTTTTTTCCAAAAATTAACTTGTAACACAAATACTATATATAGGTTATTTTTATACATGGAATATACATAGACTATACATAGAGAGAGAAAGAGATTCTCTCTCTTTTTCTCCCTTATTATCCTTTTATCTTCGTTGTCTCTGCCCATACCCCAAGGTATTAGTATATTCCTCTTTCTGATGACAAACATTGTATACTTAATTAAACCTCTCATGTGATTCAGGATATCAGAAAGTTTAATTTTTATTTTTTAAAGATTTATTTTATTAATTTATGCATACAAGAACTGGGGTGTAGGCCAGAGGTGTGGGGTCTGAGAGGATCCACCTGAGTCAGAGTGGGGAGATGAACAGGTGGAGCTACTGAAATATACTGCTGAGGGGAGCACCGGGAGAGACAGGAGAGGTCTGCTGTGCCATATGGGTCAGCTCCCTGGCCGGAAATGGAACTCATACAGCAGTGGCTGGCAATAGCTTGATAGTGCTGAGACTAACCCCTGCACCACCAGAGAGGCCCAATGCCAGGAAGTTTATGCCAGATTATGAGGCTTGAATTTCCCAAGAACACTGAATTCACTAACATGTGTCCTATTTTCCATGATTCTTATTTCTCACTTTCTACATAATTTCTTAAAAATTACTATCTCTTGACTTCAAAGAAAGAAAGAAGCAATTTAGAGTAGACATAAGAATACCTGTCGGGCTCCCTGGTGGCGCAGTGGGTTAAGCAACGCACTGTGAGGCAAAACCGCAGCCACTGCAGCACGAGTTCGATCCCTGCTGCCGGCCAGGGAGGGGACCCACATGGCATGGCAGACCTCTCCTGCTGTGCCCGCTGCTCCCC